>OY829913.1:117603176-118203176 GCA_963691935.1 Nephrotoma guestfalica | reverse complement strand
TTAATAAGTGCATTGAAGTCGCGGGCCATCATTTTGAACACTTATTTTAAGCTAAAATTATTTTATTCACCTGCCATTTACATTAATAAATTGTTTTGATGACGAATTTCGAGTATTTCCAATGAAAACGTGATGTTTTTTTATTTCAAACGTATTGCAGAATCGAATGCGTGTGTTCTAAGAAGGAGAAATTGAAAAAATTGAATTTCGTCGATTACAACGCCATCTATCATGAACCGAACAAAATATTTCATTCAAATCATATGTACTTTTAGTCGTAGAATCCGTATCTGCGATAAAATATGTGGCTTCCTATCTTAGTTTAAAAGTTACCCCCGCCCCACCTACAAAGCGGGGAGTGGGGACTATTTTTTTGCACTAATGTACTTCCCCCGCGGTATGATTAAATTTTGATTATGGACATTTTTTCCGTAGAGTGGCTATTTTTCGAGATATTTGATCGTTTCAGTTTAAAAGAAACACCCGGTATAATACAGAAAATAAATCTGGTGTAATAAACTCGATATATCGATAAGAACAATTTACTCGATTGTGATTCCCGATTTAGTGCCCCGTGCAGTGTAACGAAACAAATCAACAAACAAAAAATTTGTGTCTACATAAATTCATATTAAATTCCAAAAATATGGATCTAACTAGTATTATCTCAAAATGAAACCCTACTAATACTGAGATGACAGCTATTACTAAACATATGGAATTAAATAACACACAACTCCAAGAAATAAAAAAGTGTTCAAATCAAATTAACCACACTTTGGAACCAGCTGTCACAGATATTAAAAATGAAATTAGTCTTGTAACGGGAAGAGTAAACAACTTAAACGACGAATTATCCAAAACAAAATCAATAATATGTAGATACTAGATTTTCTAAATAAGTTGAGCGATATCTTTAATCTCAACCTGGACACTATCGAGTCATATTATCCAAAAACAATTACGTTTAAGCTTAACCTTCAAAGATAAAGGATCCAAAAATGCATTTATGACCACAGTAAGGAAAAACGGACCTCTACAGACGAAAAAACTTTATCCACAATATGGGAAGCATCGATCAGTGATAAGTAGTGCGAGAAATTATCTTCGATGAACTTACAAATCTTTAAAAAATTATTAAAATTAAAAAAGGAGAAAAAATTTGCTACTGTTGGTTTCGTCATCACTTACACTATTTCAAACCTAAAGATAAACTCCTACAGAAAACTATGGTTTAACACAGAGCTTAAGAAATTGCGAACTCGAGAGATAAACTTTATAAGCTGCATAAAAAGTATCCAAATAACACATACTTCTCAAACTCGCTAAAAAAAACAAAATTTAACTTTCAAAGCGCGTATTATCTTTTTCAAAAAGCAGTACTTTACCCGGGAATTCACGTGAAATATGAATCATCCTAAGTTAATGTGGAAGCTCATAAATCGAATACTTACAAACTCCGGATTTTCCATACGAACGCGGATTGAGTTAAAAATAAACGGTGTAGTAAGTAATGACCCGCTGCTTGTCGCTAATCGATTTCTCGAATTTCTTAATAATGAGGGCGCTAATATTACTAAGGACTATCCAGCTACGTTTAATTATTGTGCACCGACCTACGAAATAGGAACTACTTTAGATTCGCTAGCACATACAAATGAGAATTCAAAATATAATTGATAGCTTCGATTCAAATACGTCAAGGGGACACGACTTAATTAATGTTGGACATGTTAAAAAATTACGCATAATTTTAACACCACTATTAACAAAGTCAATTAACAAATGGATTGACAATAACCATTTTCCTTCATTTATGAAGGTGGCCAGAATTACCCCAATATTTAAAAGTGGTGATAAATTCTCAGTTGAGAATTATAGACCTATCTCGGCCCTACCAATAACTAGTAAGATTTTCGAACGGGTCATCCACGCCAGGTTAACAAATTACCTAAATGAGCATAAGATAATACAACAAAATCAATTTGGATTTTGTAAAACGAAAAGTACGGCGTCTGCTACGCTAAATTTAGTTGAAACCCTTTATGGACACGTGGAAAATCAAAATTTACTGCCTGTACGTTTCTAGACCTAACGAAAGCATTTGACTGTGTAAATCACGACATCCTTTTTCTAGCCTTTTATGGACTACATAACAATGTTGTAAGTACTATAGCAAGTTATCTTTCTGACAGGAAACAATATGTCAAGAACGGACATTTGTCATTAAAAAGTTTAGTTTTGAACTGTGGTGTTCCGCAAGGATCAATCTTAGGCCCGGTTTCCTTTTTGATCTATTTGGTAAAATTTAGCTGTTAGCAGACGATATAGCTATGGAAAAAGACCTACGCAAAATTACAGACTGGTTATACAGGGTGTTCCAGAATGAATGGATAAGCCTGAAGCACTTTATAGAAGAGCTATTGGGCGCTCAAAATAAAATACAAAAAAAAATACTAATAGATATTCAGTAAATGGTATGAGTAGCTGTTGCACTTTTTTTGAGAAAAAAATCTAAACTTCAATTTTCAGCATGAAATGTGGTAAATATTTTTTTTTAATAAAAGTTTGAGCGTCTTTCGTGAAAAAAAAAATATATGAGAACCTAAGTGGCCAACTATTTTAAAAACATGCGTGTTTAATGCAGATTCTTAAATGGTATAATACATCCTTTTATCTAATGTAGATACGAGGTTAGTGCTATTAGTATGCAGAAGGAACAAATTCGATTAAATAACAAAATTTTAAAAATTGGATTATTTCTTGTCTTAAACTGTATCTGATGATAAGGGCTTCATAAAAAACAACGTTACACATTGATAATACTTTATTTAACCAATGTACATTTACAGTAAATGCTCAAACTGTCTGCCACCGACTCTGATACACGCCCGACATCTCCGAATAAAAGCTCTTTTGAGAAGTCGCGCATAACGCCGTTGAGTAATTCCATGAACTCGATTTGACTTTTATTTATCAAAGGACAACTTCAAAAATATCCTGAAAAATTTAATTGTTTAATCCAAATTTTATTGTTTTTTAATTGTTAAATCCAAATTTTATTTATATTTTTGTGTTTGAAAGTTCTTTATTTGAATTTTTATTTTTTAATATTTTTGTTTTAAATTAAATTATCTGAAATCATATATGAAAATCACAGAATAGATTTCTTTAAATAAATGAATAAATCAAAATCATGTAGCACCAATCTAAGACATGCTGTTTCAACAGGACGGCGCAACCTGCCACACAGCGAAATACATTTCACAATAGGCGGTCTTAATGGGACACCCTGTATATTAATTTAATTGATTTGTTTCGCTAGTAGCTCGTCCTGTGTGAATTGAAAGCTTAAGCATTTCTGTAAATTGATTTAATTTCAGTAGCTCAGGAAAGGATGCGAAAAGTATTAATACTCGTATAGAATTCCATTTCAGGAATTCTCCAGATGCGTTGAAATAATAATATTTTTTTCTTAGGCGCTGGTTTAAATAACCAATTGTTGAAGACGAAAACCATTAAACCTATTAAACCTTTATCCCTCCTTCTAAGAAACAAAAATTCCTATCGTTCCCTCTTGCCAAATATCTCTATGAACAAGGTCGCCTAAATCTTATGTTAAAAGAAAGAAAGTATTACAAATAACTTTGTATACGAGTGCATAACCATAAAACCATACATAACCATTAATCGGATCTTTACTGAAAAATGACGTTTTAGAAATTTGGATGCGACGAGAAGTGATTTTAATTTAGAAACTTTGATTGGTAAATTAAATTAAATGTTAAAACAAATCATATAAATGTGGACAAAAACCGCATATACACGGATTTGAACGTTCGTTATATTGTGGTGTAATCTCTAGGAGAAAATATACGAATACATAGATTTCCACTTTGTTTCGAATATTTTCCTAAATATTCATTTTCTACTAACGAGTTTAAAATATTTAATTAATCCCGTATTCTGTGCCGTGTACAGGTTTACGGTATTCGTATTTATACGAAGAAGTGTAATCGCATTGCAATGTTTTTTAATGGATAAGCTCTAACGTTATTTAAATGATATAAAGAAATATTCAATTACATTACTCTTATCACAACATGCACTAATGATAAGAATACATTTCGGGATTGTATTACTATTCAATTTGTCGCACCACCCACACCACACCACACACATAACTACCGCCAGTAAGCTCGAAAAACGAAATATTATGTACATGATCGGAATATTAAAACCATATTTCCAGCATATAAAATTCTGCTGTAATCTAAAGGAACGTATCTTATGGCGTCGTGTCTTTGTCTTAACAATAAAAATTGTTCACGTTTAGATTTTCTTATTAAGAGGAATTTTCGTTGTTTTATTTATGCTTTCATTCTATTTAACATAACGCTATTGGAACAATGACAAATGAGAAGAAAAATTGTCTGGTGTAGATTGTGTACCATTTGGCCGCGAGAAAATCATATATTTTTCCGTTTTTCGTGTGTAGAAAATATTATACTTGTTAATCGCCCGGCAGAGCCTTGTGTATACAAAACGTATTTACATTCTATTTCAACAATTTAGAATGTCACGATTTTTTCTCCAGTTTTCCGCACAGTAAATCTTAAATATTTTGGTTTTCTGCGTGCTATTTGAAATTTATGTTGGCTGTCAATTCAAGAAAATATACTTACGCTTATTGCAAATAATATCCGTTGCAACAAGAAATTTTATGTTACGCCATTTCCATTTTATTAAATATTGTAGTTACCCTTACCAAGTTTTCAGCACCAAACTGTTTCATTGATGTATGTAATGGTCGAATGAGCCAAATAATAACAAACAACAAAGGTCTCTCTGATTTAAAGGATGGCGGAAAACAACGAAGGGGTTAAAATCGTTTGCTTGGACTGTAAAATCAAGTACTGGACAAGTTTCCCGGATAACACCAGACCTATTCCTACAGCCCATTTACAACAAGAGGAAAGGTATCTTTGTTAGGACAGAACGACCAGGTTTTAGACATCTAGCGATCGTACGCCGCAAATCAACTCAATTCTAATATACAAAGAAACGGTTAAATGGTTATTAACGGTATGAGTTTTCATCAAATGCTTCTAAATCAGGGACGTAAGCAAAAAATATTATTATCTCGCATGCAAAACAAACTTAAACACTGGACAATAGACGACTGGAAGAAGGTAAATCGAATGTTTAGGCACTCATTATATACAGGGTGTCCGCCGGGAAGGTATACTACTTTGTTTTGCCGCCATTTAGGCGAATATTAGTATTGACAGTTCAGATTTGACAGTCGTGAAGTAGACGCGTGGCAATTTTATTATGGAAAAATATTCGATAAACCATCGTGTTTTAATCGTTAAAACATTTTATCAAAATCAATCATCGATTACTGTGACGATGAGAACGTTACGTAAAATTTTTGGGAGAAACAACGTGCCAACAAAACGCACTATTTATCGTGTAGTGAATGATTTCAAAGAAAGAGGGTCTGTAAGTGATAGGCCCAATCATGGGCCACAACGTGCTGTTCAAGAAAGTGTTCAAAACAATCTATCAACCTCAATTCAACGCCGTGCTCAGGAGCTTGGTCTTCAAAGAACAAGTTTGGCCACAATTTTGCACAAGGATTTGCATTTGTTTCCATTTAAGATTCAGTTGACACAAGAGCTTCTTCCACAAGACCATTTACGCCGCCGTACATATGCCAATAGGATGTTACAGCTCGCCCATGACAACCCCGATTTTCATGAAAAAATCATAATGAGTGACGAGGCACATTTTCATTTAAATGGATATGTGAATAAACAGAATAGTCGGTTCTGGGCAATGGAAAACCCTCACATTATTCATCAATCACCTTTACATCCATTAAAAGTGACAGTCTGGTGTGCAATTTGGTCAGGAGGAATCATTGAACCTTACTTCATTGAAAATGAAAACGGCGTAACGGTAACTGTGAATGGGGAGCGATATCGTGATATGATTGAAAACTTTTTAACGCCACAACTGCATACTTTGGGCTTGATTAACATGTGGTATCAACAAGACGGTGCCACATCGCATACAGCCAGGATTACAATGGAATTACTGCGAGAACTCTTTCCACAACAAGTTATTTCAAAAAATGGTGATGTTGATTGTCCTCCACGGTCGCCTGATTTGACTGCTCCGGACTTCTTTTTGTGGGAATATCTAAAAAGCAAGGCTTATGCAAACAAACCACAAACGCTTGAGCAACTCAAACAAAATATTCGTGATGAAATTAATGAAATACCGCGTGAAATGTGTGAGAATGTAATGAAAAATGTGCTCAAAAGGGCTCGCATTTGTGAGGCTAACAGAGGCGGACATTTATCTGATATTGTATTCCATACATAATTGCCGACATTAAATAAAACATTTATCAATATAAGATCCAGTCTCTTTCATTTAATCAAAAATCATAAACAAACAAAGTAGTATACCTTCCCAGCGGACACCCTGTATTTTATATGCATTATATATAGGCTAGAGGCCGTTACAGAATCGGCCCAGTTCGTCAGGAGACAGGAGACAGGTTTAGGGAGAACTGCGTAGTCAGGAGCATAAATCATCCACCGTCAGTAAAGATATGGAGCTGCATTAGTAGAGACGGACCTTGGTCCAATATACTTCGTAGAGGAAACCATAAGAAAAGAACAATATGAAAAGGTGTACTCTTACACTTTTATGCTCCTTACCATACCGCAAAATTAATAGAGAATGTCCTCCTTAACCAAGATCTGGCAATTCTCCGGATTTAAACCCTATCGAGAATTGTTGGGCGCTACTTAAGTCCAACGTATATAAAAACCCCAAGCCTACAGTGTCCACTCTAAAAAAATATGGAGAAATAGTGATCAAATTCGATTTTAATTTTAAGAATTAAAACATTTAAAAAAAATCTTGTTTTTATAAAATACTGGAGTTTTTCACTATAATAATTACGTTCATAATTCAATGAACAGGGGCTGTAATGTTTCCCATATTTTTGAAGCTTAGATCGAAGAGTTCATTAATTGCGAAAGAAACGTAATTGACGAATAGTATGGTGTACTCCAGCGAAAAACAAATTAATTCGATAAACGCGTTAATTTATATAATTATTGTGATTTATAAAATTATAATTTTGTCAATAGAAATTATTTATTTTAATGAAAATTACATAAAAAAATCAATTTATTTTAAATAAGTTAATTAGAACTTTCTAGCTTGCTCTTTCTAATCAAAATAAATTAGTTATTAGTTATTTTATTTCCCGGTAGACGTCTAACATCATCTAAAATTAATTGCTAATTGTTTTTATTTTGAACAAGGGGTGGGATGTTGTACGTATCATCACTATTTTCGACTTAGCTTATGTCTCATTTTTTACGAGTAAAATGGCAGTCCATTTCACATCTAAAATTACGTATTTTGTAATGTATTCTAAGGTTACTCGAGTAAATTCATTCTAATTCTTTTGCACGATTTCTAATGCTACTAGATTAATCGACCTTATTTATCAGCAAACAATTTTACGTGATGCGTTTATTGAAATATAGAAAAGAGACAAAGCTCACAATTATATCAAGAGGTTGAAATTTTGATGTAAAAAATGTAATTGTTTGCGCGACATAGAATCCCAATTGATCTTGAAAATTGAGATATAAACTAAATCGAAAATCGAAAATAGTGCTGGTACACGTTTCCAGCCAAACTCTAATATTCGACAAAATCAAAGCCTACTCCTACCGAGAAATGATTTAAACTAAAACAAAACACAGACGAGGCACTGATAGTTAAGGTTTGTTCCCAATTAATTTAAATAACGTCTCTTCCTAATTTGATTATAGATGACACGAAATTGTATTTATAATATTAAACGAGCTCCAGCTTTGAAATGGCGGTCAAATTGATTGCACACGATTCATCTCGGTCGGCGCAAAATCGTTTATATCATGGGTTAATCAAATATTTTCGTTGTTGTTGAAGAAACTTGAGCCGACCAATTCCGAAGAGGTTGGACATTTTTTAAAACTCAATTTCAAGAACATTCATTTGGGAAAACAGATCAATAACCAAAATCTACCACAAGGGGAACGAATACAAATTTTAAAATGAATCACAAAAATTAATGAGTTTGTTGACAAGTTGCGATTATGAATGCAAAATACACTCGCTTGATTAGATGAAAACCTATCGAATAAATATCGATCGTTACCTCTATTAGAGAGGATACCGCAATCGTTGTAATGACAAATCGTTATGAAAAAGGATGAGAAAGAATTTATGAAAAAATTATTACAATTGATTGGGTCTTAAGTTCAGACTAAATTATTCACAAAATTAGTTCAGATTCAAATTATTATTCGAGGGAAACGGAAGACTTGCCGCACTTTATGACTAATATGGTTTTGAAATATTCTAGCAACGTTCTAAAATGTTGGTTAAGATTAATTTTTCTGACCTGGAAATCTGAAGGATCTGACTTCTATTGTGCGAAATGATTTTTCAACGTCTGTGATCGGTTTCGAACTATTCCGTTGATCTACTCGACAAAGGTTTTGATAAATGTTAGAGTTACAAATTTGTGTTCACCAAATCGAATATTCGTTTCGAAATGAACGACTTTGTACCGAACTCTGAGTTAATATAAAAGAACATAATCGACCTGGAACGGTCTTCAACGAAAAAAGATGGCTGTGAGATTGACTATAGATAATAATTTACATACATTGTCTAAACAATACGGCACAACACTGCCTGTAATTCTTGATACGTTTAATTGAGCATTTTACACACACCTTAATAGTAGGTTACTTATTGTTATTGATCGCTGAGAAGAATAATCATTTGTTTAGCAGTTAAAAAAAACAAAAACACTTTTCTAAACAAAGGCTACTACTTAGAAAATTGGAGAGTAAAATTCAAATTGTATTTCGATTTTTTATGTGTCAGTAGTGTCGGTATGCTAAATATTCTCGATGGGGGCTTGAAATCTTGAAAGTCTTGAAGAAGCCTTGAAATCCTGGAACAACATCTTAAAAATTAAATAAAAATCTCGGAAATCCCGGTTTTACAGTTTTTACAATGAAAATCGATTTTAAAATATGAATTCTGAAGCTATTTCTCAACCGAGTTAGAATAAAACAGAATTTGTCTGATGAAAATATACGATATGAATAGAATAAGGTGTCGTCGTCTTTAAAATGAGCTTAAATTAAACTAATCGATAAACGATGAAACGGCGACGCGTTGCCGATTTCAAGGGACCACTTATAATTATAAACCGATTAATACTAGGCTTCAACAGCAAGTATTCTGCGGTGGTTGATGGATAAACTACATCAAGGTGTTTCAAATACGTCTGATTATCCGGTATAACACCAAAGCTTCCTCGGCAGCTCTCCTTTTCAAACTAATCGGCAGAGGATAAAGTTTTATTCGCCAACCATGAGTAAACAGCAATAGAATAAGTAATCTGAAATAATTTGATGCTATATTTTTGGAAACTGTTATTTAAGTATTTTTCGAAAAATAAGCAGGAGGTTCTACAATGTACTATAAATGTTACGGTAAAAGTGCGAAATCGGTAAATGTCCGAATAAAAATCGCAGAAAACTGTTTTATTGCTTCGAAATCTATGAAATAAGAGTCCTATATTCTCGAAATGGTGCACCCTTCGCCCCACGTCCAATCGGAATTGGGAATAGTAGCTTAGCCCTTTGATGAGGAACAAATGAAACTAAGGGAATGTAAGGAGGAAAATCAACAAACATTTCGTAACCATCGGATCTCTGGAAAACCGGTTTTTAATCGTGTAAACATTTTTAAAATTTCGGATATTTATTGATTTCGGGCCTTAACCTATCATATATAATAAGAAAACTACTAATTACAGCCTTAGCAAATTTCAGGTTCCACGAAAATTCTTCTACAAACAATAATGCGATAAACAATTCATCGAAAAACAAATACGAAAAAACTACAATTTTACAATAACCAGATGTGCGTGGAAACAATTTTTAAAATAAATATTTAAACTTAATAAAGCCGATGCCATCGGCGCTCATCAAAGGCCGGAGCAATGCTGGGAACTTACAAAATTAAGCCAAATGTGGCAATAATTCGGGATTGCTAGCTCCTCCCCAAAACGACGAAACAACATTCAGTCCTAAGAATCCCTTGCAGATTTAGTGTTACCTCGATGGGACAGGTAATCCAATAGTACAATGAGTCCGAGAAATTGGTCAGAAAAACTGTCACACCTCGGAATGAACCGTGATACGATAATCGCGCCGAAATGAAAGAGATACCAGGATCAGCACTCACAGAAATGCGGGTTGGTGTTGAGTGTGTTAAACTGCACTGTGTTAAACTGAAGTATGCGACCAAAAATCAGCACACCTGAGCACACATCTTTAAGGTCTTGAATCGATTGTAGAGCATTGACATAGACCTTATCTTTCGCGTAGCCCCAAAGAAAAAATTCTAAAGGTGTTAAATCACAAGATCTCGGTGTGATCACATCTTCGAGAAATAACACGGTCAGGAAACTGTTCTTGCAAAATTTCGTGCTTGTGTGGCACGTCGCCGTCTTGCTGAAAATAAACGTCGTCCACATCAATATCTTCCAATTCCGACCATAAAAAATCATTAATCATAGCTCGGTAGCGCAATCCATTCACCGTAACAGTTGCACCAGACTCATTTTCGAATAAGTAAGGTCCAATCACACCGCCAGCCCAAAAACCGCACCAAACAGTGACACATAGAAGATGGAGAGGCTTTGCAACAATCATTCTTGGATTTTCTGAGCCCCAAACGCGACAATTCTGCTTATTAACGTAGCCACCGAAGTGAAAATGGGTCTCATCACTGAAGATGATTTTTCGATGAAAATCCGGATCATTTTGATGCATTTGAAGGACCCAATCAGCGAAGATACGATGTTTATGGTGATCGACCGGCTTGAGTTCTAGTGTTAACTGAATTTTAAAAGCCTTAAGATCTAAGTCTTTATGCAAAATACGGTGTAATGTCGTTTGTGGAATGTCTAATTCCAAAGATAAACGAGGAATCGACAAACCTGGGTTTTCGTCAACACTTCAGCAGCAATATTCTCATTTGTTCTTGAGCACACGATTTCGATTCTTCATATAACTAACTTGTCCCAACAGCTCAAATTTGTCCTCCAGTTTCACTATTGCCGGCCGAGAAGGTGCTTCACGACGACCCAAAAGTGCTTCAGTTTTGCGAACTGTGACTGCTACATTGTCACCATTTTTGTAGTGAATTTTAACAACTTCAATACATTGTTGTACAAGCGTGTATTGTACCAAAATATGACAGCTTCAAAATCGACAGCTGCCCAAATAGCAGGTAATTCAAAATGAAACCTCTTATTGGAAAACCCTATAGCAGGCCAATATTAAGAAGTGAGAATCCTACCAAATTCAAGAAAGATGGTACCTGCAGAGGGTAGTGTGGTTAATTAGCCTGCAATGGGGGGTAGTGTGCTGAGTATCCCGAACACGGACGAATTTTTTGACATGCGTGGCCGTCTCAAAATAGAGAAGTAGATGCATTTTGGGGTTAATGCATCCAATACAGAGCTGTACCTATTTACATTTCCTAGTAGAATAAAGTAAGATAACATTGATCAATCTTTTTTAATATGTATTACAATTCTTTTCGATGAATTACTTCATTCGTTCGGGAATTTGATTTTTCGAAGAATTGTTAAGTGTAGAATTGTTTCTGTGTAAAATTGTTTGTCTTACAATTATTCTTCTCGGAATTCGTTTATTGTGTTAAAAAATGGCCGAAAGCGTAAAGAGCTCATAAAAGCACCGCCAATCGTCGAATTAAAAAACAAACGATAGTTGATTGCTGAAGGTTTTCTAGAGGATATGATAAAAATATCAAAAAATTATCGGACGAATTTCGAAAAAAAGTGTTTCATATTTCAGAATGACTCATATATAGTTATGTATATTATATTTGCCCAAATAACAAAAATCGATTCAAACGAAATTTTAAAATATTAACAAAAATTGAATTACAAATTTATATCTGTGCGCAAACCAATCCGTAATTTATTTACGTTTTAATTTATTTGTGTAATTTTAATCAATAATTCCAATTAATAACAACATAGCAATATATGTTGCGTTTATGTTAAATATGTATTAATAAATAAATGTGTTCTGCCACAAATTATTTGTTAATAAAATTAAAAATATTTAATTCGAAATAAATATTTGTTTATTTACATGTACATTAAAAAAACAACTCGTGTCTCCGTGTTTTACATTAAAAACCAAATATAAATTTATTTATTTTTTAATCAGTTAAATTAATAAAATGGCATTTTTTTCTGTTCTTTAAATACTCGTACATTAAACAATTTTTTATTTATATTTTATATAAACAATATTAATTTTATTTAATAAACTTCGTCGTTTGCCTATTTATTGATGACCTTATTTTAATAAATTAATATAATTAGTATATTGATATTTAAAATGAAACTATTTGCATAAATAAAATATGTTTGAAGAAATGTTTTGGTAGGCACGCAGGGTTGAACATAATATTTATTAAATATGTAACCAAGATGTCTGGACTGAACCCCTAAGTGTTTTATTTCGTTATTTCAGAAATCATTATAAAAATCTACTTCTATGTAGAAATGGCCTAGTTCCATTTCAGTTGAGTATATTCCAGAAGTTAGATTGGAAATGGTCTGGTTCTGCCTCTGTTGATCTTATTTCAGAATCTCTTCTAAAAGTAATTTTTGAATTCCATTTTCATTCCTCATACCTAATTACATCGTGATTAGTGAGCGTTTCAAGAACTACAATAAAGAAATCGAATTTAACATGAACAATTTAGAAAAACCCTGAACCAAAAAATAGAACCCGTACCCAGAAAAGGGAATCTCCCAAACTATTTTTTCTGACAGTAGAACTCTTGGTACTCGAACAGATTTCTCTTAAATTTTTATCAAAATCGTTTAACATAAATAGACAAAATGCAAACCTGACACATTTTTAACGAATTCTTGTTTTCGGTGAATTGTAGTTTTCGATAAACTATCCTAGAAGAACTCGCCGAAAACGACAGTTCACCGAAAACGACAACTCACCTCATTTATAAAACGAATTTGATCCGTGTAGCTAGCGAATGAAGCATTTTGATCTTGATAATGAAGTTTGGTTATTTCGCGAGGTGTTTAGAGTATTTTCGGTGAATTATTTCTCTTCGAGCAAATAATTTTTTCGACGAATCGTCGTTTTAAGTGAATTGTTGTCGTTTTATGTTAATTGTCGTTTTCGATGGGTCGCGAATTTTGATGTATTTTGTAAAAGTTCAAGGTACTGCAAACATCACCACTGCTACGGAACGAGCGTAATTGATATTGTGGAGTAAGGAGAGCTTAGAAAATTAAATTAACTAGGTGCAACTATTCGAAGATTCAAAGGAAATAATTAGTAGTTTTCACCTCAGGTATCTGTAATTTTTGAAACGATGTAAAATAAAAATAGTGCTCAAAGTTACGTCCTCCTCTAAAAACACAAGAACTTCCAAAAATTATTGGTCCAGGAATGGATCTATGCATAGAAAATGAATGGTTATTGGTAAATTTTACATTTCATAGATTTAACGCCTTGGTCGTTTTTATTTTATGAGTGTTTTGAGTGAACAAACAAAAATTTAAATAAATCATTAGGGAAATTGATTTTCTTAGTCTGGTTTGTAATATTAATATTGCTAACATTCTTATCTATTTGCTAAACGTACATTGTTCGCCGGTACGTAAAAAATCTTCATTAATAAAATAACCAAATATAAAATTGGCCGTGAACGATTTAAATTTCATTTTGAACTATCGAAACATTATAATTATTTGCTGGACCTAATTCCATAAAATTTGGAATAGTCTCAAATTTTAACAACAAAAAATGAACACCGAAAGTTTTGGACTTGGCAACACTGATAAGTTTAAATACAAATCCGTTCGTAAAATCATGCCTTCCTGTATGGTGCCTTTTTCCAAATAGAAATGGGTTAGACCTACGAAAATAAATAAATTTGGAAATTGTAGTTTCCGTTTTGTTATCCCCATATGGCAGAAGGGTTGTATTATGTTACCGAATATACTGGATTAACCTAATCTCACATCTACGTCGGATACTAGGCTCGGAAATCTCTAGACTAGTTTCTTATTGATTGAGAACATAGTATACGATTTCCAACCGGAACTCTAATATATCTTTGATGTCGTTTTAAAGATAGCGCTGCTTTAAAATATCCTTCTATATTCAATACAACTTAAAAAAGAAATAAATTAGGTTTTTTAGAAAAGGCAGCATATATTTTTTTTTTAATGAACAGGATTGTAGATGCAGAATTAATACGAGTGGTGCAACTGTACTGTAGACAAACGTTTCCAATTTGGGTACAGAGAGCATTAAGGCTCAAACAAATCGAGATGCGTCCAGTCGATAGACCATTAAGTGAATTGTAGAAAGGTTCAATACAGAAGCACTGACCAGAGGACGCCCTACCATCAAAATCCAATAGTCCAATGGCCGCAGCTATTGATAACAATCCTGCCATTTCAATAAGACAATTAGCGTTGAATACAACTGTTAGTTCAAGCAGCGTTTCGCGTACTTTGCACAAAAATTTGAATTAGTTTGCATATAAAATTTAACTCACAAGCTACTTGAAACCAAATGATCGACCAATTCGACTAGAGTTCTGCCAAAAATTTTCACTAAATGTGAGAGCGATGCAAACTTTGTAAATTGCTAATTTATGTCTAACGAGGCGCACTTTGATTTAAACGGAAATCTAAATAAACAAAATTGCTGTATATCAGCCAAACTCCTTAAAACATCCACTCTGTGTTTTTTTTTTTTTATTATCCCTGCAATCTTTTCTGGGGCCAAGGCTCTCCCAACTCTTTCGCGGCTTGCTCTTTCCATCCTTACTTTTGCGCCAGTGGTCGGCCAATTCGAGGACGTACGGTTATAGGTCCGATTGTATCACCATCTGCACATTGCATAGCTCCATGCCAGCCTATACTGGCATGGAAGATGGGTCGTCCCATGAGTTTTGCAGTCCGACAGGGGGTCATAGAGGTGCTCCATTTCATCACAGACCGTAATCTGCTGATGAAAATTCCTTTTGCATCCTTGCCCTATCGGGATTCGAGCCTCCCGATCCAAACGCCAAAGCTTTAAGCACTGCGCTATTTGGTCTGTACTCTGTGGAGTTGCATGGAGAATACCATGCCAATGTTACAGTGCTGGAACAATTTTTTTCAAAAGTTGCACCTACAACGAATACTTTTTTGAAATGTATGGTTTCAACAAGATGGCGGCGCTTCGTGAAAAATTTGGTGATATCTCACGAAACTTAGAACTTCATTGGTCTCTAAGGTCGCCTGATTCCACTGATCCTGACTAAATTTTTCAAAAGATCTATGTGCAATTTATAAAATTCTTTATGTTTCATGAGAAGAAGTTTGAAAAGGAGATTAATTTTCCGGTGTCCTTATTTTTTAAAATTTTATACTAAGTGGATTTGAATGGTTCAATGTTAATTTCGGTACATAAATTGATCTATAAAGATCAAGAAAAGCCGTCTATTGGGATTGGTACAACGGAAAATAAAATGCAATTTACATGTCCTTTCGGATGTTGGGATTGGCTGATTGACGATCACTCGTTTAGGCTATCTCAACATACGGATGGCCATGTGAATTTTGTTGAAATCAAAAGAAATCGGTTACTCTCACTTGTAGTTCCTGCGAAACTTTAATATTTATAAATCAATAATTCATGAATTAAGTGAATGGCCGATGCACATACGAGTATGAGCGGTAAGTAGAGCTCTTACTATGTTATTCGAGGGTCCATGATTTGATTCCCAACAAAATGATACGACTGATTGCTATTAATGTATCATGTGGTATATCTAGTTGTTACTAAATATCTCAAGCAACAGTTTGTAGGCTTTTCTCCATAAATATTTTTTTTAAATCGGAGTTTCTTCATTACTGTGATCAATTCGTAATAAATCGTGTCTCAGACCGAAAAAATTTGAAAATCAAAAATTTGTTTGATCATAGAAAGGTGAGACCAAACAAGCAACAAAAAATGTTGATCGAAGATGACTGAAATACTGACTAAAATTTTCTGTGATGATTTTATAAATACAGATGAAAATTTTTATTTTTCTGGGGTGAATTCCTTGTATTACTTCACCCACTTCTACTGTGCTAGCGATAGGCCATTAAAATCTTACCGATATATTATACTTAACAGTATTTTATGATTTACCGTATCAAACGCTCTTTTACTGGATACGCTCCTTCTCATCGAAGTTGGAATGAACTCCACTTCAAAAGTCTATGAGTGGAAGCTCTGCATTTTTACAGGACAAAAAATCGTACTTAGTAAGCTTTTTCATTATTTTAAAATCGTTGGCGGTAAAAATGAGTCGATAATTGTCAAAAGAACAAAAGTTCGAAGTATTATTAGAAGAATATGTACCAAAATCATTGACAATGGATTGATGATCCGTAAGCGTAATCGAATTTGACGAGGTAATTTTGTTAATAACTCAGCCAAAACTGTACAGAAATGTGATTCACAACAACTCATACCTTGCTATCTTTAACACCCTTATTTAAATAACCACAAATAAGTACGCTCACGGGGTCACTTTAAAAATGAAGCAATATAACGTTCATCAAATGACAACAATAATACAAAACACACCACCTTTCAACCTAAAAAATTGACAAACTTTCAACTTAGAGCAAAGTATGCAACAGATGACCAACTTAACAAACCAAAAGCTGTAGTTATCTCGTTTGAGGCGTGCGATTTTGAGATTTTCATCCGTCGTATGGACGAAGCTTGAATAAGTAGGCTACATAAAAACGGTTCGGTAATTTTTCTCAAGAATCTAGTAGCATACGAACAACGTGTCAAAAATTTATTTTTCCATAGGAAACAAAATAATTCCTTTTGTTTTGATGATCACAGCTCACATAAGTATGCCTCATCTGCATACTTATTTTAGATAATGACCAATAATTTAATAAACATGTTATAAGTAGACGGTTCGGAAAAAGTCTTAGGTTCACATATAAGTTGCATGTTCAGAATCAACCTTACCATATTTTTGAAGGGTTTGAGCTTCGGGATCTACATAGGAATCTTGTAAATTATTTTTCTAAAATTTATTTTGAATTCCATGGTTACATGGAATTAGTGGCATTCTAGAATTCGAGTGGTTCGTCCCCTCGATATGAGGTACTCCTAATACCTTTGACGACATTCATACAATCAGATTCAATCTTTGCATATGGACTTTATACCAAAATGAGTAGGTTTTTAAATATTTTTGAAGAGGCCGGGCCCCTGGGTCTCCGATATATATTTTTTTTTACAAAATGCCGATTTTCTTAAATCTAATTTTTTTTTATTCATCACTGAAATTCCTTCACGCCTATTTCCACCTTAATTCATTCACGCCCTAGACACAAAAATTACATTGCTATAATAATTTGATTGTTCGTTACGCCAGCTCTGTCTAAACAATATTGTTCTCATACAAAGAATAAATACTATACGACAAAATTTAAACAAGGAGAGTGGATCAATCGAAAAAAATCTCTTAGTGAATGATAAAAGACTGGCCTACACTAAAGTGTTGCAATGCATATCAAGCGGTAACAGAGGAATTATTTTTCTTGATAGAACATTTTTTCTAAATTTGATAGTCGCCGAAATTAGACAGCAGAACGAAATCGAACTCACTGTATCTGGAATTGAATCAACTTTACTCGATGGATGCACAGCACAGTCAACTCTTAAGCTTCTCATCTTTGGAAACTCGTTACGAAAATCAAACGTGGCTGCCAAAAAATTTACCAATCAACTTTTTCGATCCCATATCATGGGAGATATCGTTTCCGGCGGATTTTTATCAAATGCAGCCCGTATATTCTTGACGTTGTACAAGGGTGGGTCCGTAAGTCTTTATAATGAAACGGTAAAAATAATATTTGTAAGTAAAATCCACTTTATTTTCAACTTAGTCTTCTTTTAGCTCGATACACTTATTCAAACATTATTCCAGTGTCCTTAAACCTTCTTTAAAATATAAGTTCTCAAGCTCCTCAAAATAACGGTTCGTTTCAGTAATTATTTTATCGTTTGACCCAAATCTCTTTCGATCGAGTCATTTCTTCGTATTTGGAAATAGGATAAAGTCAAGAGTGGCTAGATCAAGTGGATGGGGAAGCAATTTGCAACTCAATGCATGCAATGTTTGCTGTTTTTTTCATGATGAATGTGGTGCATTATTATAATGGAAGAGCACTTTGTTCTTCTTCAAATGTGGCCGTGCTTAATAAGTGCTTAATAATGACGGATACGATTCACCTGTGATGGTTTACCCTTCTCAAGATAGTCAATGAATATTATGTCTAGTTCATCCCAAAAGACAGTGGCCTTTTGAAGCCATTTGTTAATGGAAGCATTGACGTTCATGATGGCATCCAGAAGTGTACAGCACGAGGTTTATGTTGAAGATGTGATGTCTGAGAGCTTCCGAAATTTGGGGACTTGAACTCCGTCCGATACTACAATCAATTCCAAAAGAATTTCGAGAAAATAAAACAGTATGGCGAGTCTGTTAAAACGGGGTGCGTGTCGCCGTGCATCATTTGAGCAAGGGTGTTTTTACAAAATATTCGGAGAGCACATATCGGATGGGTCGATCCTTATTCAGAAACCATTACAAAATAATGGCTAGTATACCGAGATGAGGTACCATCTATTTTTAATATAAAACTTATTAGATGGCTGAATAACCGTATTAGTGAACGGAATTGTAAATTACATGGCCTCTGCGCTGCATCAGACACAATTATTAGTAACAGCGAAAATACGTCGGTCTAGTAACAGCGAAAACCTAAGCGGCCCCCATAAAGCAAGTGTCACAACCACGTCTCTAATTGTGTGGTGCTAAAATCTACCCATCTCAAATTTATGGAAAAATTAGAAACCGACATCGCTGAATACTTGGCTAACGTTGGTACAACATGGCATTTTATTCCACATGGTTACACACAATTTGGTGGTTTGTCGGAAGCCGGAGTAATATTTATAAAATTATATCTAAAGAGGATTAATGGAGATTATACACTGATGTATGAGGTGATGAGAACTGTTCTTGCTCAGATTGAAGGGGCACACAACACATGACCATTGACCTATAACAACACTGCTCCCGAGCCAAGTTTTCTCAACTTGAATCAAAATCATTGTCCTCGATGAAAATTAACACAACGAATGCATCAAAATTTTTGACTTTATTGGGCATCGGAATTCTTAAGTCATGTAAAGCAACAACAAATTGGTATTGGCAATCTGGTGATATTAAAAAAAAGAATATTTCCATCACCCAAGTGGCCTTCAGCAAACCTTATTGCCAAGCATTCTGGAACCGATGGAATCGACACCTCTACTCACACTCAAAATCAAATCAAAAACCACGAAAAAACCAATTTCCAAAATATGTCCACTGCCAATAATGAAACCTTTTCCAAACATTTCAAACAACTTCAAAAAACATAATTGGGTTTGCGAACGTGCAATATTCAGACAAAGTTATTGATGGGTACCACGCTGTCAATTATCCCGTAGAATTTCTTAATTCATTGGAGTTATGTGGAATTCCACTCCACATACTATTTTTGAACAATAAAACTCCTGTGTAATTTGGATCCTCCGAAATTGCGCATGGTCAACTATGTTGCTTCAGAGTGTGAACGCCTAAAAATTTCATCATTTTCTCACCAAATGGAACAACCAAAAATATTTTTTATCCAAATGATTTACAATAAAAATTTACGACTGACCAAAGTATTTTATTTAATTATTCGCATGGATCATCAACCAAATTGTTTACCTCTATGTACGTAGGTCACCGTAAGTATTAAAAATGCGAAAAACAAAAGAAATTAAAGTAAAATAAAGGAAATATTGTAAACAAAATTAATAATGAAGGTGGAAAGTGGGGTAGGCAGCGCCAAAAGCCATATCCCCACAAATAGAATGTCAAATAATATCATTACAGAATGTTCTCGCCTGTAAGGAGGCCTTTACATTCAAGGTTAATCGCTTTCGTTCCTGAATTCAGCTCCTGTTGAATTTCCTGCAAAATATCCAAAGCAGTGTTGTGCCATTTTGTCTACACCGCGTAGATAGAATAGAAATATTCTACACGTGTAGAGAATTTATGTAGACAATTAAAAACATGACGCGTAGACGTATGTAGGGTAATGATGGCAATGATGTACTCTTATCTATATAATATGTGTTGCTATTTCTTGCTATTGAAAAATATTCGAAAAAAGTCGAAAACCACAATGTTAAAAACTAGAAAGGTATAATCAAATTTTAAAAACAAATACGAAACTGGCAAATTAAACTACTAAGGGCCACGAAACATCAATGAACAAAATCATCACCAAGAAATATAATGTTAAAGCACAAATGAATGAAAGAATTTATAACAGCTATCGGACAGTACAAATTGTACTCCGGGCAAACCTCTCAAATACCCCAATATTTATATGACTTGTAAGTCCATCGGGTGAACAAATCTGATTATTGACACAACCTATTCGTGTGGCCGACATATATGCATTCTGCCCTTTTTCTTAAAAACTGGATCTTAAACTTTGCTTATGAAGGTGGATACAGTATTAATTTCGAAGATGTACGAGTACATATGAGGCGGCATTGCACAGATAATTCCTTTTATAGTCACGAATTTAGTCTCGTACGGCGTTATGATTATCGATGAAGCCAATACGTAGACATTTTATTTGGCCTGGTTAGAATACATTTTGATGAACTCAATTCCGACTAGAATTTAAATTTCTAATTGCTTGAATGCAGCGCTGGATGCAGACAAAATCTTTACGATGCTCCTGTTTTCCGGTTTCTTGGCTAATTACTCGAAGCGGATTACATCGGCTACTGCGTAGTGTCGATAACCCAAATAATATATCAGAAACATCAAGAATATAATATATCAGGCAATGGAACCGATTAGGGTTATCACAATATTTAAAGCATCGGTTAACCAACCGGTTGAAACGATAGACAGGGCCTGATTTAAGTTGTTTACTACTACACTGGGGACATAATACAATTCCGTAAATTCAGCGGATAAACTTAAAACAGAAACAAATTTTAGTACACAGTTGTCTATGAAAAATTCTCAAAATATTACTTGCAGGTGCTCGATATCGAAAGCAAATGATTGTTGGAAGCGGTGCCACATATACAGCACCAAGATAATGGGAAGATTCACCTAATGATTAAGAAAATCGCGAAAATTCTACCCGTGTAAAGTTTTCAACATTTATCAAAAGTGTAGCTACACAAATTAATAAAATACTAAAGTGTAGATACACAATTTAACAAAAAGTGAAGAATTACATAAAAAAAATAATGGCAGGGTTGAATTTGTTATGTATCCCACTAAATCTAATCTAATCTAAACCGCGGCATATCACTGCGACCTTCGGGGATTTTTTTTGTTTAGTCTAAATGGAAATAATAATGTAAAACGTGAAAACCGGGCCTTGTGAATGTTTAAGGGCCATTAACACTTAATTCTATAGATGGCACAAAAAATCTTGGTATACGGGCATTTCGGGGACACTTTCGAGAATTATTAGTGATAAGCATCATATTAAGCATAATTTTAAGTGTCATCTCTAGAATTAAGTGTTAATGGCCCACAAACATCCACTCCCGGTTTACACTTTTTACATTATTATTTTCAATCAAACTAAACAAGACAACTTCCCCGAAGGTCGCAGTGACGTGCCGCGGATTAGATTAGATTAGATTGAGTGGGATAAATAACCAATTCAACCCTGCCATAATTTTCATAATTCTACACTGTTTGTTAAATTATGTATATATTTACATTTTTGTGTTTTGTTAATTTGTGTAGCTACACTTTTGATAAATGTTGAAAACTTCACAACAGTAAAGTTCTAGACAGAACTGAGAAATTTTAAACCAATATTTTGATTTAACTTACTGGAGGCAGTTGTGGTTTTTGATCTGCAAGTATTTCTGCTTTATTTTCTGGTGGCAATAGATATTTTGACAGTTTCAAGTTTCAATATAAACTTTTATCAGTTTAGTTTAGTTCGAGTAATATTTAGTAATTGTTATGTTTTCGAAAAGAAATGTGGTCACCTCTGAATGGCGACCTCTGAAAATTGGTAAAAAAATTCTCGTAAGACAAAAATATTACCCACTTTTCCAGTAATGCAAAATTCTTGGGAGCTGTCGAATTAATGCTTTTAATTTTTTAGGTTTTACGATTACATAAATTTTTAGTTTCAGTAAACTCGACTGAAACAGACTTGCGGATAAAAGTTCTAGTGATCCTAAATAATGATTTCAGTTTCCTTTTTCGAAGTACGAATTTTTTTAGTTATTGAACATAAATGATAAAAAATTAATAAATAACAGTAGAAGGTAGTATGAGATAAAGGCTCCATAAAACTCTTAAGAAGCATGCTAGTGAAGTTTATCCAAACTAATCCATAAAATAAAACAACAGCAAAGTTATTGTAATAAAGGGTGGTTAAATTTTAAGGGCCGACGTTGAATGTGAACCACACCTAAACGTCAAGTTTTTCTCTGTATTTAATTTGACATTTCTCAATTTCAGACTAACTCAATTTGAACCATGGAAAGATACACAATCGAGCAACGCGTTAAAATTATTCAGGCATATTATGAAAATGGGCGTTCAAATCAAAATGCATATCGTGCACTTCGTGATTTTTTCGGTCAATTTAATCGTCCAAATGTGCGTACAATCGGAAAATCGTGCAAAAATTTGAGCAAACCGGGTCTGTAGGAGATTTTAAAACACCAGTGCGTGCTCGTACAGCAGAAAATATTGCTGCTGTTCGCGATAGTGTGGCTGAAGAGCCGTCCACCTCAACTCGTCGTCGTGCCCAACAATTGCACCTCTCACGCTCGTCGTTGATGAACATTATGCATAAAGACTTGCATTTACACGCTTATAAGGTGCAATTGACTCAAGAACTAAAGCCTCTTGACCATTCCAAACGTCGTCAATGGTCAGAATGGTGGCAAGAAATGGCAACAGTGGATGATCAATTTTCGAAGAAAATCATCTTCAGTGATGAGGCACATTTTCACCTCAGTGGATTCGTCAATAAGCAGAATTGCCGCATTTGGGCGAATCATAATCCAAGAGTGATTGTCGAAAAACCAATGCATCCACAAAGAGTGACTGTTTGGTGCGGTTTATGGGCTGGCGGCATCATCGGGCCGTATTTTTTCCAAAATAAGGCCGGTCAGGCAGTTACTGTGAATGGTGTTCGCTATCGTGAGATGATACCGAACTTTTTATGGCCCGAATTGGAAGATATGGATGTGGACGATATGTGGTTTCAGCAGGACGGTGCCACTTGCCACACAGCTAACGAAACAATGGCTCTTTTGCGCGACAAATTCAATGGCCGTGTTATCTCACGTGGTGGTATGTCAATTGGCCGCCAAGATCATGTGATTTGATACCGTTGGACTTCTTTCCTTGGGGTTATTTGAAAGAAAAGGTGTACGTCGATAAGCCAGCAACAATTCAAGAGTTAAAGGATGAGATAATTCGGCACATTAACGGCATAGAACCTCAATTATGCCTAAGCGTCATCGAAAATTTGGACCATCGGGTGGAGGTGTGCCGCCGAGCCGAGGTCGCGGTGGCCATTTGGCCGATATTTTGTTCCATACATAATTGAACCATACCATATTATCATTATAAAAAGAATTGACAGTAATTTCTTAAATAATTTGTGTTTTATTCAAAATCAACATCGGCCCTTAAAATTTCACCACTCTTTAGTATTGGTGTAAAATACTAAAGGTACATTCCAAAGTCATTCTTAGTATTTTCTAAATGCTTAGAAAATACTAAGAATGACTTTGGAATGTACCTAAGGCCAATTAAAAAATCACATCTCTAAATTACTCAATATAAATTCGGCTGAACCTTTACTTACACCAATACTATTACAATAAGTTTGCTGTTGTTGTATTTTTTGGATTAGTTTGGATAAACTTCACTAGTATTAAGAAGCTTTAAAAATTTTACAGAAGCAATCTTTAAATGCATTCCAAGCTTTTACATATACTAAAATACATATGAGATTAATTTTTAAGATAAAAAGATACAAAATTGCTCTCCAGTTTCGTAATTTTTATAATACATTTGTAACGAGTATATACGAATCCCAAATCTTCAACTTTTTTCATACCTGTAATCAACTGCTTTGCTGCCAAACAAAGCATATTCGCATATAGATAATGTATACATGTACATACTCGGTATATTTTTTGGTGTACGTAATGTTTTTGTGTGCGGTTTAAAACAAACAAAATACCCCGCGTTATTCTACATACAACACAAAAATATCAATTTGATGTTGTTTTAGGGGTGGCAGAAACACTGGAAAACAAGCAAATTGAATTTTACATTTTCACACATAATAGAAAATTAAATACCTAAAAAAGCTTTCTCTGCGAAATGTTAATTTGCTCCCCAAAGTGTTTGGGTATACGCATAAAAGTTGAGACAAACCACATCAGTTTTTATATCAATCGGCGGTTACGATAATAAGTTGTCGTATGTAACACGGAAAAGCTTTGTAGCTTTTTTGACGGTCAGTAAAAATTTCTGTTTTTTGTTTTAATGTTTCATTACGAAAAATGTACAGTGAAAGCTTAGCTAATTATGTATTTTGCACTAAAAACGGATAAACGTAATAAAGTGCGCGGGAAAAACCCAATTTGAATCAAGCACTAAATATAAAGTTCCTAATTCCATTAAATAAATTACTTAATTATTTTAATCCTTAAACCAATTACAATAAATTTTAAAAGATTTTTGCACGAGAAAGGGAATCACATCCCCAGTGTTGTATAAGGGGACGCATGTCATTCGTATATTACAGTGCCAGCTGGATATTTTGTTCAGAAAATGTAAATTTTCCAAGATAAATGTTAATGTTTTTTGTATCCTTTTGTGTACAACATAAAATACATAAATGTTTTGATTTTTATCGTATTGTGTTTAATGATTTTAAATTGATTTAAAAACAAAACGTAAAATGATATGGCAAAAAAAATTTCATAGAAGTGTAATTAAACTTTTCGTTTAATTTGAAAACTTTGCATAAAACATGTAATGTGATATAGTTTATCTTTATAAAGTTATATACACACACACACACATACACAACAGTATATCAAGATTTTTGTGTACGATAATATTATAATCAAAATAGTTTTAGCGAATTTGCTGTGGACATGTTACAATATGAAACCAGAAAAAACTTTAAATTAGAAATTTTATCTTTAAGATAAATAAGTTAAGATGTTATATGAGGACAAACGATATAATATGTTTCGTACACATATACATACATAATAAACTACAACATTATCATAAAACTTTATAATATTAGTGGAAAATTATTAAAATGTATCGTAAATTTTGTTAATACGCAAACACCAAAACACTGCACGTTTGGTTTGCTAGTTAAATAACACAAAACAATGCTATAAGAAAAAACGGTAGTTCGTAAACCAAACACCAACAAAATTGCGAATAATATAGCAAAAAAAGCTAAATTTCGAAATTGTATATAGATGTACACGAGTACTTGTGGAAAAATTATATCTCAACCCAAGTATCTACCAAAAAATAACAAGAGAATGGGGTAAACAGAAAACTATTTGAAGAGGCAAAAAAACTGTTCACAACTAAGAAACGAAATAGTATAGCTCGGTAGGAAAAAAAAATAAATTAAAAAAATAATTTTGTTTATTATTATTTTTGTGCTAAATTGAAGAAAAACTTTATTGAAAATTTAAACAAGAATTTTGTAAGAATTTTCAAGATTTTGCTGAGTATGCAATTTTAAAAAGTTTTTTTTTCCATTTTCTTTTCTTTTCATTTTCTCGTGTATAATGAAAAAATGTTGTCTTCCAAAAATAATTTATGCGATTCACGATTTTTTTTAAGGAAATGTACATAATAGCGTTTAAAATTACTCTAAATTGATGAACGCTTAATTATTGAAGAAAATTGGTGTATTTGTTTCTACTTTACGAAATACTCTAGGAAGTGTAACAAGAGATAAATTCCTGAAACTATTTCCGGCCCTCTGGTCCGGTCTTGAAAATTGCCCTGTTTTTATTAGCGCCCGATTATCCGGAGCAGTGACTTTTCTTTAACAAAACTTGCTACTTACTGATGCAATCATTGCTTTTAACTCTAAAATGTATTTTTTAATTCAACTGTACGAGTATATCCAAAACAAAGAAAAGTGTAAGAATTTATTTAGCCGCGTATTTATACGGCAGCTCATTTCTACCTGCAGGGAAATTACAAAAAGGAAATTTTTTCTTATTTTAAAAATCGAAAACTCAGCAAGCTGAATTGTTGTTTATAACATCAAACAGCCCGTTAAATGAAATTGGAATTAAATTGGAAGTTTTGGCACAGATTGGGGACTCTATAGAAAATGTGTGGATAACAAACAATTCGTTCATTTCGTCAGGTTGACAGTAAGTCAAGTAAACAATTCAAAATGTCAAATAATCAAGTGAAGCTAAATGCAGTTACTTATAAACTCATTAGTTTATCAATGTACGAGTAATAGTTAAAGGTGGAATAGATAATTTCCCATTCAGCTCTCGATAGCCCGATCCGTATAGAGAACAAAAGACACAGCAAATGGTTAAATAAAAAAAGTCGACGATACTCATGTGTAAAAATATGTAATTTCAATCTTAAAGTGTTAGGGTGTTTTCCAAACACCGACTTATTGACTTATTTCACGTCATCTTGAATAAGTCGGTCAAGTCATTCCAATTCATTGTACCGACTTATTTGTGACGTAATAACTAAAATCAAAACGCAATTTTTATTATATGAAAGAAAAAAAATTCTTGACATGTTGGTCATTTTCACCAGATTTTCGAATAAACACATTTTTGGAGATATTTGTGTGTAGACGTCCTTATTCAAATAAGTCTCCTCGCGAGGTGACTTATTTGAATAAGTCGGTGTCCACAAATAAATCGGTGTTTGGAAAACAGCCTTAGTCAAACTTAAGCTTGAAAATTTACCACCAGGGAAAATCACGTAAATGTAAATGTTGTAAAATTGGTGATTTGGTAACAATTTTCGTGCATTTTTTATATTTCAAATTTGGAGAGTGAGCGAAATTACCTTTCTCAAACTTAGATAGGAGTAGATTGAGTTATTGAACAAAGGCATTCATTCAGATAATTAGGATAGCATGACCTTGCAATTTAACATTGAAGTCATATCTCCTTACAAACTATCTTGCCTGACTACAAGAAGGATTCTATGAGCAGGGAGACAAGTATATGATGATGATATGTATGATGAATTCCTCGACCGTGATGAAGGTATACAAAGTCAGTACAAAGACGACTTCCCTAAACATGAATAATGAGAAGTTCGAGAAACGATGACACCTCTAGTACAAAACATCAGAGAAGAGTTACAACCACTAAGGGAATCACTAGTATCAGAGGCGAAGAATCCACCAGTCACAACTGTTCCAAGTTGAGCAACCGGAAACGAGAAATTAGCCACACTGCAAGCGAGACGCTATATAGAGCAACAATTTAAAATGAGGCAATTCTACGCCATGGTAAGAGAAGCAAATAGTATATACAATGGAAAAGGAGCCAGAAAACGTCGAGTTCATGAACATCAAACTCTAGGCAATCTTTTCCAAGAAAGCAGAAATTAAAAAGCTACATGGTGAAATATACGTTGATGCGGCAGAGGATCAAGAAACCACCAAAGTATCAACAAACCACAAGAAGTATGCCGAACAGAGAATACAAATTTCAACATGATAATAGCCATGTATCAGACTTCAAAAAATTAAGCTATTTTAAAGAAAGCTACCTTAATAGGACATCTATAGCACCACAAGCAGAAACCTACAAACTGCGTACGACATCATTAAGGAGTGGTGACCATAAACGAAAACCCGTGGTCGGATCGAGTATATTGGCACTATGTTAAACATTACAAAAATTCAGCCAAACGCAGCAAAAGATATTAAAAAATGAGAGATCCACTAAAAGAGTGTATAGAAACTTTAAGAAACTTGGTCTACATCGCGGACGAATGAAGCACCAGCCTCATTCACCTTAATGTCGAAAGTTGGATTACAATAGCCTAAAACACTACGAGGAATCCCTTTATGGTAGTCGTGACCTATCCACGGCATTCAAGAAAACCGGCAAAAAGCAAGTGGGCAAGTGGGCAATTATATAATTACTGCGAAAGAAGGATGCATATAATTCAAATTTATATTCATAACTTTCATCAAGAAGAAAAGGTTGTGTACCAACCAAAACACAACTCAACAGAAGCATGTCTCAATAGAGAAACAAGCACAATATGCAATAACAAACATCATCAATTGCCATACAGCTACAATAATGACGATTCTGCTATAAACGGCTAAAGTAATAACCAAAACATCAACAAATAAAATTGTTACGTTACGGGCATTAATTGATCTAAATGTCAAGAATTAGGAATATATTAGAAAAACATACGTACCAGCTTGGTTCAACTGGAAATTCAACCACATTTTTCATCGGTATTTAAGCTACAGACAGAAGCATACGTATGTGCTGCGAAAATTAACATCAAATGTGCCAGAGCAAAAAATAAACGTAACGACGACTCTCGGTGGGAAAATAGAATACTAGTGAACTCACAATATGATTGTCCGGCTTCAGCACAAGAGCTTCTGAAGTTTTGGGAGTTAGAAGAGGTACCGGTTAAATATCTACGAATAAAATCCGATGAGCAGTGTGAAAGAATTTACCGATGTGCTTACCTTACCGTTCAAGGAAAATGATACTAGCATACTTTGTGAACGTCTACTACATCTGTAGGTAGGATTCATGAAAGAATATGATCCAATTGCAAGTGACAATTTTACATTCTGCATCATGCAATATCGGGGTTTATTTTGAATGTCCGAACTGCTGTATGTCCGAAATACTGTGCCAACCAACTTATGGTCACTTATTCTACGGTGGAGAAATCACAAAATAGTAGTCAGAGCCGACATAGCCAAAATACAAGGACAAATTGAAGAGGCAAAGGAACATCAAGATTATCATAGAATACTATGGAGGAAGAACTCGAATCAACCATAACGGGAATCTTTACAATTATTACATATAGCACGTCAGCGGTTTCGTTCTTGACAATCAGAACTTTACATCAGCTAGCAATGGATGAGAGTTAAGACTCTCTCATGGCTCGAACGGTCTTAAAAGAGGACTTTTATGTCAATGACATTCTGACTGATGCTGATAACCTACACGACGCACAACGTCTACAAGAACCGCTAATCACATTACTTCAAAAAGGTAAATTTCAACTAAGCAAGTGGTCGAGCAACCACCCAAAATTGTTGCATACATGAGTCAGACAAATTAATTGGAAATGTAGAGTTGGCAGAAAATGAAACTGTTAAAAGTTTAGAAATTCATTGGAATGCGATCTCCAACTAATTCAGATTCAAGGTAAACCAAATATCATCAGAAAAAAAAATTAGAAAGAAGAAGTAGCCTCGGAAGTTGCAAGACCGTTTGATTCATTGGGCTGCTTGTCGCCAATTAGCATCATATCCAAACATATACTACAAACATATGGGCCACAGAATTAAAATGGTTTAAACAAAACAAGGTTCGACCCTATCGTTGGATAGGCACCATATTTTAAGCCAAACAAAACCTATTACACTGGTTTTATGATGCGTCAGAAAGGGCATATGCAACCGGACTGAATTGTTAGATAGAACAGTCGCCACACGTCTACGGCGGCCAAAACCAAGGTATCATCTACCCGAGTTATGCAAACTTTAGTCAAACAGTAGAAGTACAACCGGCGGATATTTACGCATAGACAGATTCTATCAAAACCAGCAACAAAATGGAAAACGCTTGTCCCTAATCGAATATCAGAAATTCAAAACACCACTAAAATCGGGGGATGGAAACACATAGCCCCGACACAAAATCCAGCGTACCATGTATTCTATGGGATTTCACTATCAAAATTTAGTACTGTGGAACAATGGTGCACCGGATCTGAAATAATGAAGAAACCCGTAATAAATGAAATCATGGTGATGTTTCACACAAGTATTGATCTAAAAAGGACCATAACTGTTCTTCACGTGCTCAAATACTCAGGACAGCATTAACCACAATCGTAAGAGCAGTTCAACATGTTTTCTTTAAGTACGTAAAATCAACTTTAAGGGATCAACAATCACTTAAGAAGAAGAGCATCATCACCTCGTTGAATCCGCTTCTGGACAAGGACGGCCTTATAAGGGAGACTCAAAAATTCGGAAAAATTTTACCATCTAAATCACACTTAAACGGCCTAATGATTAATTGGGCACATACGCCCATGCTTCATGAAACCAATGCATTAACATTAGTATGTATCCGAAAATCCTTCTGGATAATAAGAGGAGCTCAACGAGTAAGAAATCAAATTGAAAAATGCATTGTCTGTTTCCGGTTCCAAAGCAAACCTACAGAACAACTCATGGGGGATCTACCCGCAAGTCGTGTAACCCTGTCGCGGCCACTACTCTCGAAATCGATCAAAAATGTCATACAGGCTAAGGATAGCAACAATAGCTTCTCAAAAATTTTCTGAAGGATTTAACAGCAGTTCTTGGATAGATAAAATGTCTACATCACAAAACCTTCGGTGCTAACAGAATAACAGAGATTGATATCACATTTTTCACATGAGAACGAAGAGTGCACATCAACATCAAAAGCCGTAAGTTTTCAAGGTTACTTATCAGACAAGCTCATTTTAAAATACTACATGAAAGTGCGCTTTTGGGTATTAAATGCCAATGACACAATTCGCTACACTATACACGAGTGTATAATTTGCACCACTCACGAGCAGCGGGGATGACTAAGTCGACCTTATAAAAGACTACACTGCCATATTCATATGACCATAAAGGCAATCTATCTCGAGCTGTCAACCGATGCCTTCCTATCCTTCATTTAAAGAAGAGCAATTTGGAGTAGATAACGACAAAAGTAGGCTAAGCAACAGGAAGTTAAAATTAAGGACAAAAACAATGCGTCAAGTCATTGAAACAACACAACCGGAAAGTAGTAGGAACCCATATATCAACCCTCGAGGAGCTTGCAACACTTCTAGCTTAAATATAAGCATGTTTGAACTCTCGACCACTAGCTCCTCTTTCACATCCCATAGATGGATTTTGCAGACCAAACATAGTCAAAGTTTTTTAAAAACAGCGTAGGGAGTATCCCTCACGACTGCAATATAGACCAAAATCGTTGGCTACTAGCGAGAGTCAGCGAGTTGCAACCTGGCGAATATGGACTAGGAAGGAAGGAGAAAGGCTTAAGACCTAACCCCCATAAGGTAAAGGTAATTACACATTTTTGGTCCCCGAAGTAACAACACATTTAACGGTCTTTGACGTCACAAGGTGGTACTACACGGTTTATCGGCAATTACTAACCTTTGGCAGCTCCGCTAAGTAAACTGTTAAAAAAAGTTTAAAATTCATATGGAATAAAAAGGCGCAAAAATGAACTATTACAGGAAGCCTTGACAAACGCATCGGTATTAGTCTCACCACACTTCTCGAAGCGTTTATTTATTTAATGTGATACAAGCTCGACCGGAGTGGACGCCTTTTGTCCTAGAATTTATCCTAGAATTTATTTATTTATAATATATTTCCGAAAAACTTAACGGAACTTCCACGTCACAGAACCCAAGTCTCTGCTTGCGGTGTTGGAAATTAAAACGTTCTACGCTGAAATTAGGGATTGCCATATCACTTCAGCTTTCGGTGGTTTATGTCCTTAAAAAAAGAACGTGGAAAATTACGTAGATGGAGTCTGTATTTTCAAGGTTGTAAGTTTGAAATTCTATACCGAAAGATAGTGAAAACTATATGCCCGATGCACTCTCAAGGTTACAGTTTAATTCCTGTCTGTTGATTCAATTGTCAGCTAAATCAAAACACGCAAACTAATTTAAGTTCATTTCTCTTAAATCCAATCTCTTAAATCCTTACACTGAGGAAGTCAGGGGTTCACTAATTGAATCGGCGCTGCTGGATATCCTCGTCAATTTTTACCTAGTATGAAAAAATTAATTTGCTGCGATACAGAGAGGACTGATCTAGTTCTTACTGTAGGGCGAGCATTGTTTCAATACTCAATTGTTCCAAATGTCGTTATACTGGTCATAAATTTAAATTTTATGTCAACCAACCCGCCAAACATGGTTATGAAACATATTTCAAAAACATTTATGTAAAGACATTTTTCACAGGAACGCGCATGTGATGTAATTATATTAGCCTACAATTTTCCGGGCATATTTTTAACCAATGACTCATTAAAAAGAAAAGGTGTTTGGCCTAAGTGATACGGCTATCTTAGCAGTTGCTAATAGCATAGAAGAATCGACAAGCAAATTGCAAAAAACTACTAATATTGTCAGTACCTGGACCAAGAGATGGCGAATAAAATTTAATGAAACAAAATCTGTTCACGTAAATTTTACAAACAAAAAGGCCGACTGGATACCAGTAGAACTGAACTCTCAGCAAATTCCCTATGCAAACAAAATATCTAGGCATGACTCTAGACGCGAAACTAAAATGGATAGAGCATGTGAAAAAGCAAAAAGAAGAGATAAACATCAAATACAGAAAAATGGACTGGCTCTTAGGAAGAAATTCTGAAAGAAAACCAATGTCAATATCATCCAGTCATTCCAAAGCAAAGTCCTTCGTGGAACGGTTAATGCACCGTGGTACATACGAAATGACAACCTCCATAGAGATCTGCAGATGGATTTCGTTAGTGACGGTTGGATTGGAGTAAGACGGTTGCGAAGGAAGAAACCACATGATGTACTAGATCCAATCAGGATCGACTAAAAATATAATAAAATTGTAAAGGGGACTAGCCAAAGGGCTAAAATCCTCCAAACAAGAATATAAATTAAGAAAGATAAATTACTAGATGATTTGTAAATCGATTGTAATAAATAAATATAAAAAAAAAATAAAGTTGCTTTTACAATTTTCTCGACATTTTCGGAGAACATGTTCAATAAATTTGTTAACACCCTAGATTTGGCCGTTAAAATCCCAAGTGTTCTCAATTTTTACTCTCGCCATTACTAGTTTTCTATTGAATAACTCCTTGTCCTGAGAAAGTAACCACCATCCCGGATATGATCGCATTAAATTTTTTCGCAACGAGAAAGAGTTACCACCACCAACAAAAAAAAACAAGGAAAATCCATGTTTGTATTAGGCAATTTCATTGTTGTTGGTATGTATATTTAACAATTTAAAATTTGTTTCCCAAACGCATTTTGTTTTAAAATGTCCCCGTCACTCTGACTCCCGTATGCTCCACCATCTACAGCTGAAAATGTATAATAGTCATACATAGCTAGCAGAACGATGCTGTGCTAATTTTTATAATTAAAGTACCGGGAGCCAGTGTGTGGTGGACGTTTTATGCGTATGTGCTTCTTATCGATTGCACCTACTGTGTTTAGCATTTTGGTATTTATGAAGAAGTCTTTGGCAATTGTTTTCCATTATCTTTCTGTTAATGGAGACAAGTAAATCTCACTCAACTCATTCCATATTAGTCCAGACATCAATAACTATTTCCCGTACTATTGGCGCACCAACTCGAAACACCCACGATAGCATTGGCCAGCCTGAATAATGCGCCAAATAACTAAATTTCATAAATATATAAAATTATACACTTTTAACGATAAGCAAATTAAAATAAGTACGTACCCTAAAGTCAATCGAATTTCTAATTTCTTTGGCGAAACGATTCCTTATCCCTTTCCTTAATTACTAAGAAAGTTTTCGCAAAGAAGTAATGCATATCACGTTCATTTACAGTGAAAATTTTACGGACCTGAGGCATGTCGATTCCTGCTTTTATTGTGGGTTTTTATCAAACCGGCTACTTTGCGATATGTTAAATAGCACAAATACATCAAAATACATCAAAATACATCAAAGGTGATTTTTTAAAGCTGAAACTTTCAAATATCTCGGAAAATAAGCACTCTATAAAAAAATGTCCCTTATCAAAATTTAATCATTCCGGGGGGGACATACATTAGTACCTCTCCTTCCCTTCTTGTAGGTGGGGCGGAATGTAACTTTGAAATTAAATTACTTCTATTTTTTATTGCATATTCAGATTCTACGGCTTAAAGTACGTAGGATTTCTTTAAAACATTTTTTGCGATTCATGATAGATGGCGCTGTAATAACGATATTAAAATTTTTTCGATTTCTGCTACTGATAACCTATCCATACGATTCTGCACTACGTTTGAATTAAAATTAACACGTTTTGAATGTAAATATACGAACTCAGTCTTAAACGAATTGTATTTGTAATTAAAATGAAGCACGTGACCGAATCCTATCCGGAAAACGCGAAGCGGAGAGAGTGACAGCATTATCAAGACTACAGCCAGCTTCTCCATAAACCAGGACAATCTCAATTTTTTCTTGTACAGTTAAATGCAAACATTATTTTTGTTTTCGCAATAATTTTCGAACTGAATCGATATTTTTACAAAAAAATACAAAAAAATTCATTTATTTGAAAGCAGATTTAATCGCATGTTCCTGGGTTACGATAATAGTTAATTTTAATTCAAACGTATTGTAGAATCGTATGCATAGGTTATCAGTAGGATAAATCGAAAAACATTTAATATCGTTATTACAGCGCCATCTATCATGAATCGAAAAAAATGTATCAAAGAAATTCTACGTACTTTAAGCCGTAGAATCCGATTCTGCAATAAAAAATAGGGGTTCCTATTTTAATGTCAAAGTTACCTCTCGCCCCACCTACAATAAGGAGGGAGGGGTACTAATTTTAACACGTAATGTATGGCATGTCCCCCGGACTGATTAAATTTTGATAATGGACATTTTGTTCAGCTTAAAAAATTATCCGGTATATAAAGAAAAATACAAAACACGGTTTTCAAAATACACGAAATAAATAAATGAAATGAAGTGTCAAAATTGATGCACATTCGGTGCAAATGTTTTCGGCAACTATTTCTTGTCCGAACACTTTTAAACGGAAATGTTCTACCGATAGAAATTGAATTTCGGAAATCATCTAGCAGATTATCCACTGCTTTTAAAATATTTTAGAAATTCCATTTATGCGTTACCCCAAATCCATTTTGGCAAATTTTAATGGTTTGAACCGAGGATGTATGAAAATATTTTTCAATCCGTTTAAATTTACCGGTCGCATTTCATGATCCTGCCCCTGGTGTCTGTAACCGGGTCAATTTCCGTACTCACTCATATTATATGCAAAGATGGTGATAGACGGGACCGGCGTCATTCGTAACTAGTGTTGAGGCTTTATAGCATAGCAACTAATATGACTTAAAACTAATTAAAATTTAAAATAAATAGTTGCAAATTATTCTACACTCCGACGATCGTTCCAAATTCATTTAATTTATAAGAGCATTTTATGAAAAGAAACAAAATATTTTATTCTCTATACCAATTTGAAAGTTGGTACACAATATTAGGTATTTAATTGAAAATCTTAATTAATTTATTCCTTTGTTATCTGTTTATGATAAGAGACGGGTAGTTTTAGACTTTTGTTTATAATTTAATATTAAAATAGTTGTTAATATTCTTTATATTGGAGCTACATAGTATATACGTAGTCATTTTTAAATTCTGTTTGTGTAGTGTAACATCAGCATCTCCATGTACCTTTTTTTAAAGGTTATGTTCATAACCGTAATTTATTTTCAATATTATAAATCATAAAACATCATCAAATCATGCGGTAATGATTTTATTTTGCATGAAATTCGCTTATTATAATATCTAAAGTATCTATATTTTGTGTTCGTTCATATTTCAACTTTTTATCAAAAACCTATCATATTTATAATATACTGAGATAATAATACACTTTTCTATTTTCTGCGTTGAGAGGGTAATAATACATTATTTTTTTGGCATACATATACTAATGCTGTATTATTGTGTATCTATCTAAATTCATATAACAAATAATCCTCTTTTATTATCATCTTCATTCACATATTCAATTCATCTTAATATTTATGAAAGCTCACACACAAAAAATGTGTATAACTTGAAGCTATATTTTTTCTTGTTAGATGCTTTTTGAATGAATTTTGAGCTTTTCATATTGCGTGTGTACACGTATTATGCGTAAACCAATAAATTATGCAACAACAATCAACAATATAGCCTTATATTTTCTTTTACAAAGTAAACTAAAGTAAAATATTCGCGTGTACTCATCAACAAGGGTAACTATCTTGATCTTGTTACACCTGTACTGTTGCAACTGCGTTCTTTGTCCTAATTGATTCTCATCGGTGGGTTTACGTAACGTTTCTTTAGCCCGTTTTTTTTTATATCTAAACGCGGTTAATGGTGGATGGATTCCTGTGTGTTTCTTTCTGTTTGGTTGGTAGTGATTGTACGAAAATGGGAGAGAGGGAGAGTAATGTACATCGAGTGGTGTGTAAAGCAAAACATTTCATAAGAATGTTTTTTTTATGCCTCTCGTTTACATCAATGCGAATTGATGTAAACGAGAGACAGAGAAGAAAGACAATTCTTCTGGAATGTTTTGCGCGTCGTTTGTGGGCGTAAGTTTTTTTTTTTTTTTTGAATCGAGATTCGGTTTTTTGATTTTGGACAAAACGAGGCTAGTTTTGGAATTGAGTTAAAAGGTCGAGTTTGAAAACTTCCTATATTATCTTTGTTAATAAAATGTAAAATGGTTAATTACCAAATGAGTAAAGAGTTTAATTAAAATTGTAATTAATAAAAAAAAAAAAATTAGTAAATGTTTTTTCTCAATTATTGTGCGAGAATTGAAAATAGTTTGATGTGTCAGGAAAAAAAATATGTACATACCGATTCAAATTTTAATAAAAAATATTGGTTGTGTGAAAATTTAGTGAGAATATATTTTTTTAAATATAATATTTATTAACCACGAGGCTCGCCAATTATATTATACGGGAGGACCGATTCGTGGTCGCTTAAATTTTTGGTAATCGGTGGGAAGACGCCGCGTGTATGGGTAGCCAACCACGAGGCCTTTCATAAATTTGAATAACAGCGAAAGTGCCGCAATTATAGCGGGTGGCCAATAAACAACAACGAGGCCATTCGTTTTTTGGTTAATAGTGGGAAGACGCACAACGAAAATCTACGGTTTACGGCGGAAAGAGGCCTAATATTATTGTGTTGTCGGGTTACGGCGGAGAGACGCCTAACATTATTATATTTACGGTGAGGGGTGGCCAGTCGAGGCCATTCCAACGAAGTTGTTGTGGAGTTTACCGGCGGTAGGGCCGCAACGTTGGAGCGTAAATATTGGCATAATCAGGCCACAACGGTCCGGGTGTGTCTCACCTGTGGCATGACGGCTACAAAGCCGCAACAGTAAAACTAAATAAATATATACAATTCACGGTGGAAATACGCCCGACGAAAATCAACGGTTTACGGCGGGAAGACGCCCAACGGAAGTTACGGTTTCGGGTGGCCAATCACGTGGCCAGCCGCTTATTTAGCAAGGACGGCCGCGCAAGGCCGCACCAGTATTTTTATATATATATATTAAGGTACCATTTTTTTTATTTATATTTTTAATTTTTTTTTGATTTTATTTTTTTTTTATATTTTATTATTATATTAAATTTCTAAATATTTTGTAATCGAGCGCCGCACAGCGGGTGCACGCTCGGTGCGTATCGTTTTCTCTCTCTCTCGTTTTCTCCTGGTGCGGGTGGAGGGGGAAGTTGTTTTTCTTTTGTTGTTTTTCCCTATAAATAAAATGAATTATTAAATTTTTTCGGTGTGGTGTGATGGGAGCGGAAACTCCCTCTGTGTCGGCGTAGTGTTTGCGGTCCCTTGGTGCCCGCATCCGATTCCGTAACCAGGGCTTGTCCCCGTTTGAATTCGGATGGATGCGCGCACCAAGGCACCGCTCTCGGTTTATAATTTTGTTGTGTTCGTTCCTCAGGTTCCGGCCGACGAGTTTCGGCGGAACTCCGGGTACATTTTATTATTATTTGCGTTCCCCCTAAATTTCTGTAGCATCACGGTGTAAGCCAGGAGCCCTGTATGCCTCAAACCCCACGACCTTAGCACTTCTCCCTGAGAACGTAGCCGGCAAAAATCACCGTGGAGGCCTCTGCAGGTGCTTAGTGATATCTGCTGGTTGGCAGTAGCCAGCCTGCAACAATTTTATACTCGTATGTAGTGTAGCCAACGTCGAAAATTGGTACAGTATTTCGATACTTCGTAGGCAATGCAGATTATCGTATTTTTGTGGTTTTTCCTAATGTTTTCCACGAGGTCGCCGTCTTCTTGAACTAGAAGATTGGGGTTTTGTAATAGTTTGAAATTTGAAATTAAATTTTTAACAGATCAAATCATTTTAAAAATTTTATTCACATTGTATTCATTCCCATTAAAATATAAATTTACGTTTACAGGGTTCTATATACACCTGAGTATGTTAACTATTTATTTTATTTTCTTTCGTTACAATTTTGTAAACCACACACTCCATTTTGAGCATATCAGCTCATTTGTAATGGAGCGTCCAGTCTATGCTTCAACTTCGAAATTTGGTCTTCCACGTCTTTTCCATTTTTATTTATTTTCATTTGCTTGGTAACTCGAGTAGTGCTAATGTTACATAAACTTTGTTCAATTTTGTTCTCATTTTGGCTGCCTTTAATTAACACCAGAATCCCAGTTTACAAAATAAGTTCACGCTGTTTCATTATAGAACTAAACTTTATAAATTTTACAAGTTTTCATTAACTCAAAAATATTTTTCAGAATTTGAAATTATGAAAACAGTTGCTTGGCACAAAAGTTAAGGCCTTTCAAAATATAAGTTATGTCCTTGTAATTTACTGACTCAACATAACAACACATTATATAAGTAACTAGCGGACCCGACAGACGTTGTCCTACCCGAACGTTAGCTTCGGCTTCGTGGCCGTTAATAGCAGGATTAATGGGTTCAGCAAACGTTTTTCCGATATTCAAATTTTCGACATTTGACATTTCAATCTTTTCGTTTCGTCATACTAGATTAGGTGCTTGTTATTGTTACATTTAGCGAAAGAGGCAGTACTTTCCGTGAGATTGATGGTAAGTATAATAAGGTGATATTGCTGTTGTTGTATGTGTGTAAATGTCTAATCGATCGATAGATTGTGCCTGTCGCTGGGTTTCTTTGTTTGTTGTTGAAATGATATGCATTTCCTCCTTCCCAAAATATCAATGGATAGATCAATGGAACAACTGTAACTTCATTAACGGTTGGTGCACTGTATCGGCCTGCGTGCTTCCAGATGGTACTTTGTCTGCTTTGAATAGTTGTTGTTTTGCAATCTTTTTTGAAACGGTATTGAACAACTAGACAAACTGGTTTTGAGTTCGCAAAAACGTTTCCAAAATCGCCACAATTTATCGCTCCTCCATCTTGTGTTTATTTGTTGCCCCTCGTCGCCTATAAAGCAGAGTTGCAAGAATTTTGAATCAGCATCAAGCATTTAGATTAAAGAACCAATTTGATGATACACTTGGCCCTCAATCTTAAACGTTGATTCAAAATTGCGACCATCCTCATTCTGAACGATTTTTGTTGCTCTAAATAATGTCATTTGGAAGCTAGAATTTAATTTACGAATTTTACGCAAACACAATTTTGATTGAGGTGTAATTCCAGCCAATAGAATTTTCAGCCAACAACATTTCCAGACGCGCATACCTTTGTTGACACGCCCGTCTTTGTCTAAATGCATTAGCCCGAGGCCGCTCGTTGTGTTGCTGCGTCACTTTCATTTGCACGTTGCAACCTGGTCTCTTAAATATTTGTAAATTTCGTGTACGTTAACCAATATTTTCACCTCACCCACGAAGACGTGTCCTGGTTCTCTAATAAACACATAAATTAAGTAACTTGTTTGAATTTTATGGACGTTATAATTTGTTGAAAAACGTCGATGTTGTTTATTTTCGATGACCCGTTTAACACTCCGTAAATTTTATAGAATCATTGAATGCACATGTAATTGAAATTCATGGAGGTTTTTCAATATGTTTTGCCGATGAATATTACTCTCAATATGTACGCAAATGTTATACATGGAATTCGAAATACAGCGAACAGAAATTGATATGTCAAAACAACGCCAGGCTACGACGCAAGTAACTTGCGCATGTATTGCTGCGTACATCAAATATCACAGAATTCGACATCAGGGCCAGCGATGGTATACAAACATAACTATGAATTATTCTCAGAAGGTCAATTATTCATGAACTTCTCAGAAGGTTTTAAAGGTAAATTATTCATACTTATAATTTTTTTCATTATATAAAATATTGCGGATTGGTGGGGGTGAAATTTTGGTGTTATATGTTCTGATATGCGAAAAATCTTAAATAATTCAATTTCATCAAAAAATAAAAATTCCTAGAACCCGATCGCAGCGCTACCTACTGGGTCCAATTGTGAATCTAAACCATCCAGGGACTCACTCAAACGCAAACAAAAAAATTCATCAAAATCGGTCCAGCCGTTTAGGAGTTCAGTTACATGCACCCGTACCGAAGAATTATATACATAAAGATTGGGGGTGAGGGAGGGGTCGGTTAAAACCTTGGTGATATATGTTCTGATATGCAAAAAATCTTAAAAATATAAAATAATAAATTTTCGTCAGAAAACAAAATTCACGAACCCGTTCGCCCCCCCTACCGGGTTTCTATTTGTGAATCTAACTCATCCAGGTGCTCACTCAAACATACAGCATTTTTTTTATTAAAATCGGTCCAGCCGTTTAGGAGGAGTTCAGTCACATACACAAGTACAGAAGAATTATATACATAAAGATTGGTTGTAGTGGGGGAGGGGTGAAATGTTGGTGATATATGTTCTGATATGCGAAAAATCTTAAAAAACTAAAAAAAAAAATTCGTCAGCAGTTAAAAAACCAATTCCTATAACTCAATCGCAGCACCACCTGCCGGGTCAATTGTGATAACACAAATTTTTTATCAAAATCGGTCCAGCCGTTTAGGAGGAGTTCAGTGACATACACACGTATAGAAGAATTATATATATAAAGATATTGCTGAACAGTAAATGACAAAAACGAACATGCCTGAATTACGATCAAAAAAAATGTTGATAACACACAATGTGAGAAATAGGTAGTTTCCAATTTTTTACTAAGTACAGGATATCCACCAGAAAGGTTTACTACTTTTATTGCCTATAAAATGTTTTTAAATAAAAGAAAATAGGTTTAATGTTTACAGATTGCTTATTTAATGTTTGGTTTGGAATTATCTATGAAAAACAATGTCTGCCAAATGTCCGCCTCTATTGGCCTTACACATGTGGGCTCTTTAGATTACATTTCTCAACACTTTTTCACATATTCATGTTAATTTCTGCTCTAATGTATCTTTTAAGTTGTTTAATATTATCTGATTTATTTACTTAGTCGGGAGTACTGGCAAAGCATTGGCATGCAATTCTGACATAAAAAAAATTCCTATAGATCATGATAACGCTTGCTAGTGACTGTAAAATTCGAACCATTAGAATTTTCGTAAAAATATGGTCCAATGACACCTCCAGCCCAAATTACACACCATACCGTCATTTTCAAGGGATGTAATGGTGATTGATAAATTATTTGTGGAATCTCTGCTGCTTAGAACCGGCTGTTTTTTTTTGTTTACATATCCAATTCGTCACTCATAATTAATTATGTAAAAGTTTCTCAATAAGGTCTCCACGCGTTGTTCAATCGAATATTTTTCCATGAATAAATTGCCACATGTGTACTTCACGACTGTCAATTATGAACTGCCATTAATATTCGCCTGAATGGCGGCAAAAATGGTTAGCCTTTCGGATGGATACCCTGTATGAACATTTTCCCATTAGAATATGTCCAATTATTTAGATAAAAATAGCAAAAATTATTTCTTTTAAAAGTCACAATCGGTGGTGGTGCAAGAACCATCGAGGGCCGTACTCATATACCGGCTTTGACATATATCGAAATCGAACATACACAACTAGCCTTTCCACAGTGCGGTAAAACGATGCGTTAACGTTTTTCTGCATCTCCTACCTTTTCGTGGGGGTATTTTGCAGCACGTATACTCACTAACACAAACGAAAACACAAAAACAAAAAAATGTAGGGTCCGATTTTGTTTTTACGCGATTTTTTGTTTCATACCTACTAGATTTTTTAAATTTTATTTTTTGCTTTTATATCCGTTTCGGTTCAGGATTCAATATAAAATGAAAATAATTTTGTGTGGAAAGACAAGCGCAGCGTGACTTTTGTTGCAAAGAAGTGTGTGGAAAGGCTAAACGGCGTACACTGAAGTTACAATCTCGTTGATTCTTGTTTCACTGTTTCTCGTGTTCTTTAGACAACAAAATAAAAACGCATATGTCAAAATGGAATGGTAGAAAACTAAAAGAGAAAATAGTTTTATATTTTACGCGTTGTACTTTTCTGCAGCGAGGTGCCTTGGTGCCACTATAAAAACATAATTATTATTCTAAATAAATTTAATAATTTATAAAGTGCTACAAATGAAGTGGTCCTATTATTGGTGATAATTCATGATATACGCATAATCTGGAGTCAGTCAATACTCAAGTAGTAGTTAGTAAACGCAACAAAGAATTAATATAATTTGTAAGATTAGTTTTAGTTTGAACTCTGTTAAAGATCGAAAAATAAACGTTTAAATAAAATATTTTATTTAATAATATCTGTATTAATTATTATTTAATAATAAAAATTTTAATTATTTAATTTTTATGTTTTATTGTTCTTGAAACCTATAACTGGCGCAGTCGTGCGGCAAGTGTATGTAAAGTGTTAGTGGAACGACATCTCTGGCTGAAGGTTGATCAAACCGCTATGAAGGACGACTCGAGATTCCGCACACAACTCCATGAAAGAATAGTTAAATTTTACGGTTTTTGCAAAAGTAGTAAATTCAAAAATAACAAAAAATGATCACAAGACTAAGATTGCGCACTACAAAATAGGTGCAGACCTGTCAACTGTTCACTACTCGAAGAGACAGTAAAAAATGTTTTACGTGTATTACAAGATAGACACAAACAGTCAAATAAATTAGTAGATTAACTTTTAGTATAGCATGTGAGCAAGAAACTAAAAAATTTCTTCTACTAAAATAAAAATAATGGAGAGCATTTTATGAAAATTGACTCAATGCACGAAATGGAGCCAGTTTTACAAAACTCAACCAAAACCATGTTGACACAATCAAGTATAGGCGTATTTAAACTGAAAAGTTGAAAAACCGCGCCACGCACAAATCCATCGACAAAAACAAGCAGTTGAAGTATGAATTTTTCTTAAAACCAAATTGTAAATTCGTACTCTGCAGTTGGGAGCGAACTGCCCTAGAGCGAAATCTGGTGTATCCATCATCAGAAGAAATTGATTTGTGAAATGCCGTTGTATAGTCAGTCTCTTCGATATTGAGATTATTATCTTTCTTTATAGATATTTAGATATGGGTTCCGTAATCTTGGAGTAATATTTTATGAACATTCTATAATAACCCGAAAATCCCAGAAGTTGTTTAATTTCGTTCGGGGTTTTTGATAATAGCCAGTCTACCATTTTCAGGATGTTTTCCACTTTAGATTTAACGCTGTTTGTATAACGATATGGCCAAGGAATTCAGCTTAATTTTTCAGAAATTCACATTTGTCTAACAAATGTTTGAGTATGGTTTTCTAAATTGTGTCCGACAATGTACGTCGTTCATTGCGCCCTGGAATATGGAGGGACAATTTTTTAAGTCGAAATGCATTCTGAAGATTTCAAATTGACCCTTGCCGGTTGAGAATTAAGTTTTTTTCATTGAATTTTTCGTCCTTTGGAATCTAGCGAAAGCGAAAATATGCCGATTTTCTTAAACTGTCCAATATTTCCTCGACCTGAGGGATTGGAAACTTGTCGTCTACCGTGTTCTCGTTTAATTTACGATAGTCAATTACGACTATAATTTAGAAAAGTATGGACTTTTCGGCGTTAGTCAGTCACCATCCTTTTTAAAATGATGTAGCACTGAGAGCTTCTCATGCTGTCACAACAACACTGTTTCGTTTTTGCAAACTGGTTTCGATTAAATTGTTGCTATTTTGTTTAGCTGTTCTATCCCGGATTAGTATTTCAATAGTTCTTCTATCATTTATTTTGTTCTCACCACCCGGGAGTGGTTTTAGTGTTTCAAAATTATTTAGTTCCAATGTCAATTTTCGACGCTTTCCGATGAATCTATGCTATCTGTCAACACTCTTGCCGTTGACTTTTCGCATCATATATAAACTCGGTTGAATTGTTGTTCAATTTTTCGAAACCTGAGACTAACCAAATGCCGTTCTCTAAAGTATCTATGGTGACAATGTAATTATAAAAATTCTCCTTATCCTAATGTGTCAAACTTGAAAGATGGTAATATCTGTAAATATGACTGTTTAACAAAATTGAATTCGAGTTACAATCAATTTTAGCATTCATTTTTGCCATTGGTTCAAAACCCAGAAAATTTAACTCATAATAATTTTGAGTTGGAAGATTATCATCTACCAAATTGATTGTGGACTTTTTAATAATTTTGAGTGTGCTAAAAGATGTGTCTACTATTATTTGTTTGGCTTCTATTAAATTTCGAGGTGTGATTCCTGGCTTGATAATGTTTTTTTAGTACCCGTATCGATTAAAAGTGTTATTGTGCGTTTAAATTGTCGTTATAGCCATTCACAGAGATCAAGTGTCATCTTCCTTGTTGAGTTCAAATTTTCCTGAAAATTTTCTTACTGGTACTCCTTTGAGTAATCGTCATATCCACAAGTGTGTGTTACTACGACATGGAGTAAAATAAAGGTTAGTAATTATGAACAATTGATCTGAGATTTTTTACCTTTGCAGAATTACCATTCGCTATATCGCCGAAGTCAAAAGAAGCAGATTTTAAAAAAACATGTGTGTGTGCGTATGTGCGTGCAGACTAAAAGTCTGTAACTTCTCTACAGTCCAGGTGGATTGACTGATCCAAATGAAACTTGATATTTAAGCTTTCTTCATAAATTGGGACATCTCAATAATTCTTATTGTACATCGACCACCAGAAGTGGCAGCCACGATAGGAGCTTGTTCATTTTGTTGCAAATATTTTTAAAAGTTCATGATTTGCAAGAAAAACGTTTAAGAACTAAAAGATTCGAAATAAATTTTGCAACAATATCGGCCCGGCCATTTTTCCAAAATTTAAGCGGAAATGACGGTTACCAACAAAAAATTGGCTTTAGTAACGACAAAACGGATTGATTTTACAGTAAATTGGGAGATCCCAGTGATGTTAGGTCGAAATCGGTTCATCGGAAGTAACAGCTTCCATAGCAGCTAAAGATTCTAAACTAATTTTGCAATAATATTGGCCTAGATCTGTTCTCCGAAACTTAAGCGGAAATGACGGGTTTTAACAAAAAAAAAGTCAACTTTAATTCCGCCTACATACAGCTCAGACGGATCGATTAATCTAATTTTTATAAAAAAAAAATTTATTCCACCAAAATTCGGCAACTTTTCAGGTGCAGGTGGATCGACTATTCGGAATCAAACTTACTCTTTTTTTATTAATTGGGAGATCGTTGCAAAATTTGGTGGACATCTGTGTACTGTACAGAGCAGCTTCTATAAGGGTTGTTTCAATTTTTTCAATGATGTTGAAAAGTTTAGTATTTACCTTTCTTTTGATGCAATATTTTGCGTGTGATCCATTTAAGAGAGCCGAAAATTGCTTTAATTTGAGGAAAAGTTTCTTGGAACATATTTTTATATCCCGCATTATTAAGAGTCACTTTTTTGAACTGTAGATCAATTCTGCCATATTAGGTTATACCATAGCTCCCAAGACCATAATATCACTTGTTCCGCTATGGTGACGGTCTTCCTGAAATTATGGTAGTAAAATTTGTAACCATCGGAAACAAATTCAACGCCAGTTTTAAGGTTTTTGTTTCAATTTTCGACTATATTTTTCCTATTCAGGAGAACCCTTGGCACTGATGAAATTATGTCTTTAACTAAGCCTTGCGCCCTAATTTTAGCAATAGAAAGCGCCGAATTGAGAACTATTTTTACCAAATTTTCCCTGTGTTTTTATTTGAATCACCATATTACAAGTCAGAATCTCAACTCTATACCAAAGATCGAAGAATAACCAAATTCAAGCTCGGTTATTGAAGATTTCACTCAACTCAGTTATAATTCATCCAAACCGTGTAACCCTAAAATGGTAAAGTGTAAGAACAACACGAGACAGTAAAATAAAATTTATTTCATTTCTACTCTATTTTTGTTGTAACCCATGAAAACCACATTTTTTTAATGAACGACAATTATTAGAGCTCATCCGGATCAGTAGTTTTCAAGTTCACACAAACGACTAATCATTTTTATGAATACTCGTATGTATAAGTAAACGTCTGAACGAAAAACACAAAAAGAAATTATCAAAATGTTTTTTACAAAGTTATCAAGTGACACCAAACTCGACCCTAAGGATGGGGAAATGTAAACGGGAACGATTTTTTTTGTTTGTAATAGATAACGATGTAATTCCAAAATATTTGATTTTCACAAAATCCTGGAGAAAACCACGTCTGACAGAAAAAACAAAACAACTGCTAACTTTAAGATTTTCGAGCATAACTCACGTCTTTGAGGGGTAGAGACCGAATCAGCAAATTTTAAAAATTGAATTGGACTACTAACATTTTTGGAGCCGAATGAATCCAAACATTTATTTATTTAATACACTTTTATTGATGAGCTTGAATTGTTTATAAGCCGTTCCGTTTACCCTCCCTCATTATAATTTTTCCGATAATGCTCCACTTCTTTTTCAAAATTCAAATTTCAATTTTTCTAAATAAAAACAGAACTAAATTATTTTTTATTTATTTGTATGATTAGTAGCATACAGGAGCGGAGGGAGAGGGAGGGCTGTTCCCTGTTCGTTCCATGTTTACTATTTTTACTGCGTTGTCCTCCTGCGGTTACCCAAATTTGTAATTAAATATTAAATTAATAATCTTACAATTATTTATTATTCGGCTGGAAGTAAACCACTGCAAACCTTGATTTTTTTGGTTGGACTGTTTGTCAGGTGTTACTATAGTCAAGTTTATATCGCCAGTAAAATAATGAGAACCGCATGAGCTTATGTATATCTCTCTAAGGATTTTTTTTTATAAATTCACCCGAAACTAATCTCTAAGATTAAAATAAGGGTACACCATAAACAGCCAACGTAGTTAGTACTTGAAAATAAAGTTAATTTTTCTTTTTAATTTTCCCAGCTAAAAATACAGGTTTATGATGAGGCTACTATATATTGGGGGATGGTGAGGAACATGAAATTTATTGTATACCCGTATTCTCGCATTTCGTATTGTTCGTATAAATGAAATAACAATAATAATGATAACATATAAAAACAAATTGAATACAGGTAAACTAAAAATAAATCTCGTTTTGCGTGGACATACGAGCGAGTACGTGAAAATATACTGAACTGAAAAATAAGGAAAAAATATTGAATTTAACAATTTTATGTTTGATTACTGTAATATTATTGTTTTAATATTAAAATCGGGCAACAGATGCGAAATATACATACACAATTCATGTATGTTCCACCGATTTATGTTTTCGAGCAATTTAGGTTTATACGGTGATATTATGGTATTGTAATATATAAACCACCCACAACCCCCCCCCCCTCCCCCATCCCCCTCCAACCAGCCGTTTTATTATTTATATATATCAATGAAATCAATAATCACGTTTTTCCAATAAAAATCACTAAAATTTGTTTTTTGTGCCGGAAATTAAAATCATAGTGGGACGTCTGATTAATTAGGTGTAAAATTTATCGAAAAAAAGCTCTCGAGCGCAATATATAAAATAAATAGAAAGTAACGAAACAGGTCAATATCATCAATCATGTAAGAAAAATGTGTATACACACAGATATTAATCTACTTCAAGTGAAAAACGTTAACAATAGCATGACTGTATATGGTATCCAAACATACTTGGATACAAGCATGGGGTAGCAAAAAAAAAGCTTTCAACCGAAATAAAAATATTCATAAATTATAATACAAGAGCGCAAAGTGAAAAATTAATAAATGTCTTAATGTGACATAGCACAGCAAAAAAATTTCTTCTGAATATTTATGTCAATTGGCAAACGGTTTTTTTTATGTCGAATGCATGTGGGAACGTTCTCTGACTGTGTGTATAAATACAGCTCTATGATTAAGTGCTTTTATATAGTTAAATGTATTTATTATTTCATATCAAAAATACCACTGTGTGGTGTCTATACGAATAAGCGTATGTGCTTTTTGGCCAAACCAGTATCAAAACAATTTTCATAGTACGAGCACACTACATCGTTCAAGTTTAAACGATTTAAACTAGAATAAAATGTTTTGCAATATAAATTTTTAAAATTCTCTACTGAGTACCGATTATTACTACATATAACTTTAGTACATACAAATTAATTTTCAGCAAATCCATCATACCCTTTAGAATAACTAAAGTCAGCCATACTTGAGAAAATTCCGTTAATATTTTAATAATTTCATTACAAACTTTTTATTCAACATGTTTTTGGTTGGCTTTCTAAACGTTTATCTGATACAAGGGAATTTGGGATTTCAAAATAATTAATATTACGTTTGGTAAATTGTGTACACAAAGGACCATCCAAAATTTTACTGGGCGAGTTAAATGTGCATACCTTGTTTATACATTACATAGTATGTACGTAATTATTTATATACACACACGTTTACCAGGTGTGTAAATATGAAACTGGAATTTACCTAGAAATCGCGCCAGCTGTCAATAACATCCAACAACATCCAATTCATAACCATACAAGTTTCATACAATAACACGTGTTTTTTACGTGTTAAACACGTCGAGTTTGTGCCTACATATTACGATTTGCGGATCGAATGCTTATCAAAGTTTGCGGTAGGCATGTTCTTGGTAAATCACAATGCTATGAGTGGTTTACTAAATTCAAAAGTGGTGATTTTGACGTGAGAACCGAAGAACGTGGAAGACCACCAAAAAAGTTTAAAGACGTAAGTGAATTGGAAGCATTGTTGGATGAGGATGACGCTTAAACGCAAAAACAACCCGCGGGTCAATTGAATGTATAACGAGAAGCCGTCTCCACCCATTTAAAAGCCATGGGAAAGATCCAAAAGCTGGTAAAATGGGTTCCGCATAAAATGAATGAAAGGCAACGTTTCATGGCATGTTTCTCGTCAGACACAAAAGAAAGTAATTTCTCGATCGAATTGTGACTGACGGTCAAAAATGGCTCTATTTTGAGAATCCAAAGTGCAAAATCTCTTGGGTCAACCAGGACAACCATCGACATCGACTGCAAGGCCAAACCGGTTCGGATGGAAGACAATGCTAAAATGATCAATTTGAATCATGCTTTGCGTGAAAAGCGACCAGAATATGATAAAAGGCAACACAAAGTGATTTTGCTTCATGATAATGCACCATCACACAAAGCAAAAACGGTCATGGAAGCGTTGGAAGCACTTAATTGGGAAATACTTTCACATGCGGCTTAATCGCCAGACTTGGCTCACTTATTTGCATCGACGGGGCACGGGCTTGCTGAGGCGCACTTGACTTTCTACGAAAATTGCTCGATAACTGGTTTGCCTCAAAAGAAGAACAGTTTTTTGGCGTGCTCTTAATCATTATCATACGATGAACGTGTACTTTTTACTAAAAAAAATTCCGGTTTCATATCTACACACCTGGTAACCTTCAAAATCAAAAATACGTTTCTCATAAATATTTTCATTACTTTGAAATAAAAATTGAAGGGACTTCCTTTTTCGAAAATCCGATCCGGCATAAACTGATGGAAAATCTAAAGTCGGTTCAATTTGTATTGCAATTGTACGAATTCGTAGTCAAAAATACCAATCACACGGAACCGTGCAATTTTTGTTCGTATTCGTATTCAGAAATAGGGGCCCTGGAAAATACAAAGATCATCTTTTTTAAACTAAACCAATACAATTTCCATTACGTCTAGCTTTTGCTATGACCATCAACAAATCACAAGGTCAGTCACTTTAAGTTTGTGGTTTAAATTTGGAATATCCAAATGCTTCGCACACGGGTAATTATATGTTGGATGCTCAGGTGTAGGAAAACATCATCATTTTATGTGTTCGCACCTGAAGTAACAACAAAAAATGTTGTATACCAATGCTGTTTGGAATAAATCTATCAATTTTTATATAAATAAACTAGTTTTAATTTTAATTTTATTAAAATACAAACAATACAAGTAAAACTAATCTTTCATTTAAAAGCACACGACCTAGTGTAGAATCATTAATTTTTATGAACACGCAAGATTGCGATACAATCGCAGATAACTTGCAAGATTTCGGAGCGAGTTTATCGAGATGTATCCACCATATTAAAAAAAATCGTTTCGGGGTGCGTTTTTCGGCTAACTTAACCGAGTAAATAAATTCCAGTGCTATTAATACAATTTTATTTGTTTTTGTTGTGCTTAAAGCGAAAGAACTCTTTCGTTTAACACGTGGTTGAATAGCGAATTATTATAAAAATGGCGTACCTCCGTACGACGTGTTTTTTCGGTACAGCGGGAAATGAAAATTTCTATAATGAGCGCAATATTAAATTAGGAAGTTCAAACCAACAACTCTCAAGATAGATGATCTAATTTATTCTAATCATAAGTCATGTTTTTACGTACTATATGCTCGCACATGGATACATAAAATCATAACAAAACACACATTGTGTTTGCACATACATATTTACTATGTACGTATATGTGTACCATACAAAAATCCCGTTATGAATAATAAATAAACGTAGAAAATGAGAATTATTATTACAAATTTCCACCCAAACTGATGTTTATTTTTGATGGGTTCTATTTATTATTTACTTCGGCTTCTTTATATACACAAGTGTATGCTTGTGTGCTTTTCAAACATACTTTTACAACTTTTAGGGTTTATCGAAGTTTTCTTAAACGAACCACGAACCTTGTACTCGTATACGTATGTATATAAAATTTAAAGAAATAACCGTTTTGTTCTATCGCGGTTCATTATTCATTCCTTGTTAATATACAAACAGATTCTAGCAGCAGTAGCGCACCAACAAACAAACAAACACATAAAAACAGAAAGCACATAAAACCATAAAAGTTTTATTTTTTAAGATGAAATGCTGTTAAAATAAAAAGTTTCGGGTTGAATCAACAACGCACATAAAAAGTGTATACGAATAGAACTTTATATTTTCGATCATTAGTCTAAAGATGTTGGATATTAAATACTCGGTGCTTCTAATTTGGAAAATTTAAAAGAGGTTAAACGAAAGAGCGCAAAAAAAAGGAAAATTCACAAAGATTACAAAATTAAGATGATTCGGAAATTTTTGTAACGAAGCGGCGAATTGACCCAGACTTGATTTGATGTTCTCTTTGTTGATTATAAAAAATTTTAAATTTACAAAGCCTAAAAGTTTTTACTAATAAATTTATACGTATTCATATTCAGCTAATTTCACAAACAAACCAGTGAAAAAGCTGCCTGGTATTATTTTCGTGTATACACTAAAGATGATCTCAAAATGTTACCTGAAACGAGATAAAAGAAAATAGAAATAAATATTTTGTTGGTAAAATTATGTAATTAGAATATTATTCGGCGCGACGGTATATAAATAATGTATTCGATTCCATAAGCTCGTCGTTTTTTAAATGTCATCACCCGTCACCATATATTACCTAATGGACAACAACATTAAAATCCAATTTAAATTCTGAACGCAATGTATAATGAAAATCTAATTAGTATACAAAATAATAAATTTTTTACATTTTGATTTTGCATAGAATTTAGTAAAAACAAATTTCCCTGTCAAAATACGAGAATACAAACATTCTACGAATCCTAGACTTTAATTAGTAATTATATAAATGTTGGGTTTCCGGTTAATCTTTCCTAATTTTTATTTTATTTTTTTGTGGGATAATGAATGATTAAGTTAAATGGTCGACCTTTTCTGGTGTTGTTGTTTTTTTTTTTGGTAGATTTCGAATGAAATTTATTTTTAATTAAGTACTAAAAATGTTCGCAAATGCTGTGAGGTTGCAACCATAGTTTACTGTATCATGTACTCGTACCATACAAAGTCTATATAGTCCCGTTGCTAATTTAATTGGAATTCTATATACGTACACTTTAATCGATCATTTGGATATAATGAAGTCACGAATTCCAAATTAAATTTGTTCAACAAATAAAATTGGTAAATTTATTTCAGTGCGAACCACACTACACACCGCAAGGAAATCAAATATGATAGCCTCTGGGACACACAATTTTTATTTTATTCTACGTATTTTAATATTTAAAACAATAAAATAAAATTAAACTGCCACCGACGCTACCGCACACCATTAATGTAATAAAACATTTAAACGCACCGCAATAAAATATCGCGCAAACACACAACAAAACTGTCTTAAACATTTAAAATAAACATAAAACACCATAAAAATCTAAAAACTTTTTTTTTATGCTTTCATATACATACGTAACAGAAATTCGGTAAGGTAAGAAATTTTCTTCATGTCATAAAAAAAAGTTTAATTTATTCACAAGTCAGCATCGTTTACAGGGCATCCCGCACAACCTGTACAAACAGACGTAGCGCCTAAAAGAACTTCAAAACGTTAAACGTAAATTTGGCAACATTTAATTCATAACTGGTCGTAAACAAAATCTTAGTAGCGACTAAAAATTTGTTTTTGTTTCAACTAAATCAAAGGTGGCTCTTCCCGACCGTAAAAGCAGATACCACTTGGATTATTTTTTAAAACTGATAGTCTTATGTTTTTGTTGCCAGTTTATTTGTTTTCTCTAAAATACGGAACCCACTATTCGTAGATTGTGGAACACGCTGTAGTTAGTTTACCTAAGTGTCAATTTATAGAATATATTCGAGTCTTTTCCATATTAACATGATTGATATTCAATATATAAATTTTTATTTTATTTCACAAACTTTTGGCTGTTTTTGATTACAAGTGACAGAGGCCTGTTTATGTATATATATTTTTTGTCGTTTTATTTGATAAATTATACGTAAAGTAGAAAATAAGCAATTTTATTTTGAATGTGTGTTATAACAACAAAAAATCGTGCTGCTTTGAACCGAAAGTGTACCGAAAGTTTGTTTGAAAGAAGGGAAAAAATAAAAAAGTTGCCCCAAACTTTTTAATATTATTTTTAACAAGTTTTTTATAAAGGTATTAATTTGAATGGGGCGCAAAGTTTTATTTTTATCTTAAAACGAAATTGGTGACAAATAATATTATTTTGGGTTAAATTTTCGGTTGGCTGCGGGTATTTGTCGCGGTATACAAGACGAATTAAATTTAAACGAAAATTTACAGACATATTTATTGAATCGGAATTTATTAATGTTATAAAAGACTTTAGGCATGCCACAGTTACTGAAAGGTTATATCCCATTTAATTGTTTAAGGAAAGTTGATAACTCAAAAAGCTTGATTGATTACCCGTTCTACAATCTAAATTATATTCCATTTAGAAAAACTAATAAAAAGTTTCACCAACAAAAATTATTCGTTTACTTCATACAAGTAGTATCTCCGTAATGAATAAAAAAATGTTTTACTATAATGGTTTAAATAATTCGTAATAGTTTTCGTTTAACAATGTTGTTGAAATGATGAATATTTTATCATAAATAATATTTTGAGAAGTTTATAAAAACAGGTAAAGTGTTGTTTTCCAAAACTTTTACACTTGATCTAATTCCACTCAAACCAAGTCTGGAGCAACACTTATGTTATCTTGGGATGAAATTAATGCTGACTAAATCGTCGGAAACCAGTTAACTTTTGTGCCAAAAAAATGATTAGTATCCAAGAACAAAGAATGGAAATGTTTTCCTAGATTGCTTAATTCAAAGATGTTTTATTTTTACGGTATTTTTAGATAAAGGATCACAAGATGGTGAAATATGTCCTAAATGTGTCTTAAAATAAAAACAACACTATTTTTACGCATGTAGTAGTATAACAGCTGCAAAGTCTCGTTATTATGAATTTTTTTCGTTTAGGAAACAATTTATAATGTAATAAGAAAAAATAAAAATTATTAGTTTTTAAAAAATGAAAACCAAATAAAATAAAAAAAATTTACAATATGATTAAATATACACGGGGATTCAATTTGTAAAAGGCTATTATAAATTAAATATTATTAAACAAATTAAAAACAAATAAACAACAAGTTTCCTCACTATTTATATAAAGACGATTATTACATTTTAAATTCTTTGAAATATCCACAACAATCTGACACGATAGCGACCTATATGGTTAGGTGCTATATGAACCAAGCTATTCAATAAGTATCAATTTTTGAGATAAAAGAACCTGGCGAGAAAAAAGAGTTGGTAATTTTTAGACAGGTTCGTTCATATAGCACCTAACCATATGGTTCGCTATCGTGTCAGATTGTTGTGGATATTTCAAAAAATTTAAAATGTAATATTAATGTAATCGTTTTTATGAATAATGAGACAACTATTTTTCCTACCACGCCCGACCTAAACTTGTTTCAGTTTGTTTGCAAAATAGGTTTGTCGTTGCAATGACAAAAATTTGATAACATTCTTTGAAAATAATTACAAATTTAATAACGAGCATGAAATATTTGGCAACTTTCTGTCAAACCTAATAAAACAGATTAAACAAATGCAAATTGCCACATGCCCAATCTAATATTTATAATTAATTTGGACTGGATCTGTAATTAAATAAAACTACTAAACAATAATTTAATATCACTAAGCGTGTAATGTTAAGGTAAAAATTTGATGAGGCATAGTATAACGTTATTAAGATATCAAACGCCATTTAGGAAAGGTTATACAAATGGCCATCATACACAGATTAACCTAAGATTTTTCAAAAAAATAGTTTATACGAAAGAAGTATATTATATTCACTTAAACGTATACAGTTTTTAGGATTTAGGATAAACTTCACAAATTTGTACAGAACCGTGAAGTTTGTGCTAAACGAATTTTAGTTTTTTAGGACAGATTTGGGACAAACTTCACGCGAACAGGATCACATACAGTGGATCAAAAATAAAGTTGGACACCTACCATTTAATTCTTTATCACAGAATAAATAGTAAAATATAAGCTTTTTTAAAAAAGTCCAATACTTTGTTTAAAAGCTCTATTCATTACCTTACAAAAACACCAAAATAAAAAACAAAATTGTATTTCATTATAACAAAAAAAATCAATAATATAAAAAAAACTCAAAAAAGAACTCGGACAGTGTTATAATTTAATTCATTTAAGTTAAGACTATGTCTTGAAATGTTTTCATGTATGCATAATTCAATATTTTGTTGGTAAGCCCTTGTTTTTGCTCACCGCCAGAAGCCTCCTAGGCATGGATTCTACTAAATTTCGACATACAGAAGGATCAATTTTGGCCGATTCCTCCTTGCGAATACGTTTCAGCTGTTCTTTATTCGAAATCACGTGCTTTTTTAATTTATTTTTTAAAACAGCCCATAAATGTTCAATCACATTAAGATCCGGTGATTGTGGAGGCGTGTCTATAATATGTGGGCAATTGTAAAGCAACCAAAGTCGAACATTTTGTGCTTTGTGCTTTGGGTCGTTATCCTGGTAGAAATATAAGTTTTCTTTTATTTCCAATTGCTCAGCGCTCTGCACTAAATTTTGCTTCAAAATGTTCAAATATTTCGTTTGATCCATGATGCCATCAATAATGCATAATTTTCCTGAGCCAACAGCTGACATACACCCCCACACCATCACCGAACCACCATCATGTTTAACAGTGGCTTGTAAGTTTTGTTTTCGTAGTTCTTCGTTTGGTTGTCTCCATATATAACATTGGCCATCTGATCGGAATAAATTAAATTTACTTTCGTCTGAATAAATTACTTTGTTCCATAATTCTAAATTGGCACTTTTATATGTTTTTGCAAATTGTAAACGTTTTTTGCGGTTTCGCTTACTAATGAAAGGTGTTTTACGAGGTACGCTCCCATGAAAGTTTTGCCTCCTCAGTGCTAATCTTATCGTTTCTGGGTCTACACCTTTTCCCAGCTCCATGGAAACTTGTTTGGTAAGCTTCGGAGCACTAAGTTTCGGATCCTTTTTAATTTGGTGGACGATCCATCTGCTGACGAAAATATTTTGGGTCTACCAGATTTTGGTTTATTTTCCAGAGATTTCGATAAATTAAATCGTCGAATTATGTCATGAACCGTTGAGTGTGACCTATTTGTTATTTTTGCTATTTCTCTGACAGATTTATGGTCGTTGTAGTATTTAATAACCAGTTCTCCAACTTCTACAGATGTTTGGCCACGTCATCTTCCCATATTTATTTTACTAGTAAAAATGCAACTGCTCTGCGTTGATATCACAATATGACTAAATATTTTCTTCGAATTGTAGATACATATTTTCAGTGCATGTTGATTTTGGGGATTTCCCCTTTTTGTTTTATCAAAATTGCCATGAACATAGTAGGTATTGTCATCTGTTCGAGTTCTTTTTTGAGATTTTGTTTTACTTTTTTATATTATTGATTTTTTTTGTTATAATGAAATAAAATTTTGTTTTTTATTTTGGTGTTTTTGTAAGGTAATGAATAGAGCTTTTAAACAAAGTATTGAACTTTTTTAAAAAAGCTTCTATTTTACTATTTATTCTGTGAGAAAGAATTAAATGGTAGGTGTCCGATTTTATTTTTGATCCACTGTACAATTTTTTCAGCCTATTGAAATATATCGGTATACATAGTAATTTGTATATACTTAACAAATCAAGATCAACGACGTCATCAATTAACACCATCCTCTTTAAAAAAAAATTACATTTGTTTGTCAAAGGATTTATTGTGCCCCTGATTTAATGGAATCAGACTGATGCCTTACCAATAACGTCCAATAACGTTTAACCGTGCCGAATCCATCAACCATAAAACAAATCAGGGTTTTATTTATTTAAGAAACAAATAGATTATTACTACATTTTATTTAAAATTTTAAAAAAATCGTATAAAGAATTATGAATGAAAAAGTATCTTACTCAGATTTTTGTCGTTATTTTTCAACAAGGCGCAATCATTGGGCGGATTCCCTCAAAGAAAAGTTACACATAAAATTTAATGAGGCCTCACTAAAAATAGTGAAATTAAGTTTGATTGATTTTTATCATCAAGAATAATTTTTCGGCGTTCTTCATCTTTGATTATTAACTTGTTTGCTGGAGAATGCACGCTCGAGAATATTTTCTAAATGCAATGGGAATAATATATTTTTTTAATTTTTAAATACTAAATTGTCTATTGATTGATTGATTGATTGATTTTGAATGTACGACCAAGTTCTTAGGCTTGAGTTCCCGGATGACGCCGGGTCCACCGTACACCCTTTTTTACACATAACAAAACCGAAGGATTGGATAGGTTAGTTAAGTGGGACAGAATCGGCCCGGTTACAGACACCTAGGTATAGCCGATAGTTAGTAACACAAAGACAACACAATTCTAATCTACTAGATGAAGGATAAAGGCTTAATAGGTTAATGGATAATTCGTATTGGTCTTCAACAATTGCTTCTTTAAAACGGCAACCTAAGATAAAATATTATTATTTCACATGCATCTGAAATTTTCCTGAAATTTAATTCTATTAATACTTTACACAATCAGCAATTACAATGAAGCATTAATTCACAAGCATCTGTAAATTTCCTGAAATTTAATTCTAAATTCATATTTTCCGGCTTCCTAAATAATTGAAGCATTTATTAATTTAATCATTCTGCAACTCCGCAACTTACAGTAGAATTTCCTGAAACCAAAGTTATTTGAACTGTATTCAAAATAACTCTAAAATTCATTAGTATATTTAGGACGATATATATACAATATAATAAAATTATACTTGAATAAAATAAATGTAAAGTAACGATTAGTATTAACTAAATTAATTTGGTTCTCATAAAACAAATAAAATAAATCGAATCCAGGAAAGGCACGCACGGCCTTCCTAACTTCTAAGTCTGTTGATTTGATGGATTTATTTATAAAAAAATATTTATGAAAGTCACTTGTCCTTGTCATCCCTAATCTAATACAAATATGTTTATTTATAAAAATAGAAAATGACCAAACGAAAACTGGTTCCAAAAACAGCTAATCTGGAATCTGTAAGGTAATGTATTAATAATGAATGTTTTTCACAGCTTTAGAATCCCCAATACCTAAACAAATTCAACCAAAATTAAATAAAACTAATTAAGTAATCAGGAATCTGTAAGATAACAGAATTAATAATAAGTAGCTAGCACATCTGTAGGATCCATGATAATCAAATAACCCAATTATATGGTTCAATGCTTTAATTATAAAATAAATAAATCAGAAAATATTAAAATAACATATTAAAAATTAATCTACGATAGTTAACTATTGTATATATATATATACATAAACACACACATATACATATATATATACATACATACATACATATATATATATATATATATATATATACATACATATATACACATATACATACATACATACACATATACATACACACACACACATACACACACATATACATACACACATACATATATATATCTACAACAGCATTAAATAAATTATAAATTATATAATCGACATACGTCGATAATTATTTGTCCAATCTAGAACAAGTTAACCAAAACCTTTACCAATTTACAGTCTTCCAAATAATCTAGAAAAAAATTTAATTAAAAAGTGCATGATCCCGAAAAACTATCTACATATAGCAAATTTGACTGCATTTCAAATGTACTCCGTAGCTTCCATGTAATTCCAAATATTCAAATATTTGCAGAAATAGCAAAGTTATAAAGTTAAGCCAACAATTCCAATTCGATCACAGCCGCCTACCTCTACATGTCCTAAACTAGAGTTCCAAAATTCGTTAAATTATTATTTTCACGTTCAAAACAAGAATAATAAGAAATTTAAGAAATTTAATTTAATTTTACACTAAAACCTAAAATTCAAATTAATAAATTATTAATTTATACTTCTACAAGGATCTGTATATGAATGCGATAATACGTTTTCCGCGGTACCAATCTACCGTGTAAATCGGAGAATGGGTGTATATGAATGAATGAATTCATCTGTCAAGGAGAAAACGAAAAGTACAGAACAACCACGATCATGCCTGTCCAGTTTCTATCCAATTTCGTTATATATTTATCCCCTCAAAATTCTGTTTTATGTATTCCATTTGTCTATTTCTTGTTTATTCTTTCTCAGTTGAAACCTGGAAGGGATAAATTATAAAACACTAAGCATGATCATAATAATCCATTCTCAGTTCTCACTCACGCAACAAGCGCAAAAACAAAAAATAGAAATGTATGTATATATTTAATATACTAAACCAAAACATATTAATGAAATGGTATTTCATTTTACGCTCCTCTCTTATCACGTTTACGCAAATAGAAACAGTTAAATACATATTTTATATAATTAAAATTTATTTCGGAAAAATATGAATTAAAATAATGAAAAACACTTATCTTAGGCATCCATTGGAATCAAAAAAGTCATACATATGAAGATTTACATACACTGCGTACGTTGCTTTCAAGCAACGGTATCAAAATACATATAAACGAAAATTGTTATGTACATATTCTATACCATCGCAAGCGCACCGTACACAGATTAAAATAAATACACAATACGTACAACTATTCACTTCACTTATTAAATTCACGCAAATTATTATTGAAATTATTATTTATTAAAATTATCAACTATATCAATATTATACTTTTTATTAGTTAATTAAAATACATTTAAAATAAATTATTTATTTATTTAAAGGAGAGACAAAAACACGTCCTTCCTCTACGACGATCAATCGCCGACCACCAAATACTAAATTGTCTATGAATTTAAATTCATAAATGAGCATTATTTTGAAAATGTTATTATTTGATACAACTTTCAATTTTAGGTCTGATTCTTCTTCATAATTTGTTCTAAAATTTAATAAAACACTTTATGCTTCAATTTAACCTCTACAGTCACGACTTTTTGGAATTTTATTTTTTGTCTAAATTTTTAGTTTGACTTACTGTTAAAGCAGTGTAAACACACAAATTATTTATTTGGTGCCTCGCCAAGTTAATCAGCCTTGTTGAATTCCAAATTATTCTCTAATTTATTTTACTGTATATCTGTAAATATTTTAAGCCCCCAACCTAACAGGTATGGTTTTAAATAAATCACGGTCCAATGTAAAGCAGTTAATTATTTTTATTTTAGTGTCGGCCGATTACGTTCCTCGATTTTTGTGCATACGCTACATGCAAGTCGTTTCCATTTTTTATATGAGATAATTATACACCACATGCAGTGACTGAGGCATCTGTCAGGATCTTGTAGTAACGGATGTCCAAGCAAAATCTTCTATAATTTTTGCATAAAGCTACAAAACGTCGCACGTTATCGGACTTTTATGGAATTGGATACTTCATTATAACTGAATATTTAAATGGATCGGGCAAACTACCATTATCGGAAATTTGGGGACCTAAGTAAGAAACGCCAAATTAATTATTAATAATTTGGTTTTGCATGGAACAGCCAAACACTACTAAATCATCCACATATAAGAATTTCTAATGTTACTTGCATTAATTTTAAATGCAAGACGTTCAAACTGAAAGAGGCCTGAACTGAATTAATTTGACTAAATCCTGATTTTACATCAAGAATTGAAAAATGGGCGCAGCCTAACTGGTCCAGTATTCCTTTCTTATTTATTTGTCTATAGCCGTCAATGAGTCTCCAATTATTAAGGTCGTTTCAATCCGTTTTCCGGCACAATTGGTAAGGGTGTATAAGAACGAGTTATCTGTAATATTATCTCGAAGCATATTTTTTCAATTCGATATTTTTATCGAAACTGCTGAGGACAAGTTGATTTTTTATGTATAATATCATCGATTGATGAAACAACCTTGATTTAAATCTGCAAATTTTGCATTTACTGAACATTCTTTTGAAATGTTTAAATATTATAGAATCGAGAAATTATTTCTGGTCCGAAAGCTCTTTCAAACTTGACCACAAAATGGTAACAGTTTATTATGGCAACCCTGATTATAAAGGGTGTTTTTTTAAGAGGTTGCCGATTTTTTTTTTGAATAAAACACATATAAAATTATGAAATGACCAAAATTTTTTTTTATTTGGTAGATAATTTTTTGGCATTTAACATTTAAACACAATTTCTGGCATATGGCTACCACGACTATTTTTCACAAATGTCATTCTGGAGGTCCAATTTTCCAGCACTTTTTCAAGCATTTGAGGGCGTATGTCAGCAATGACACGTTGAATATTGGTTTCCAAAGCGTCAATCGATTGAGGTTTATCCACATAAACCAATGACTTCACGTATCCCCACAAAAAGTAATCGAGTGGCGTCAAATCGCACGAACGCGGAGGCCAATTCACCGGACCATTTCTCGAAATAATGTTGTCGTTGAAAGTTTCTTTCAATAAGTCGATTGTTTCACGTGCTGTATGGCAAGTGGCACCATCTTGTTGAAACCACATTTCATTCATATCCATATCTTCAAGATTTGACAACAAAAACTCATTTAACATGGTTCTGTATCGATTTCCATTCACGGTAACGCGTCGTCCTTCCTCATTTTTAAAGAAATATGGACCGATGATCCCACCAGCCCATAGACCGCACCAAACAGTACATTTATCAGGATGCATTGGTAATTCTAGAACGGCGTGTGGATTATCTTTGCTCCAAATGCGACAATTTTGTTTGTTGACGTATCCATTTAACCAAAAATGCGCCTCATCACTGAAGAGAATTTTACGGTAAAAAAATGGATCTTCGTTCAATTGATTTAACGACCAATCACTGAATTCACGGCGCAAACGATGGTCGTGTGGCTTTAATTCTTGCACCAATTGAATTTTGTATGGCACCAAACCCAAATCTTTACGTAAAATTTTCCATAAAGTCGATGGACAAAGTCCAATTTGCTGAGCACGACGACGAATCGATAAATTGTCGTTTTCTTCGACACTGGCCTCAACGACAGCAATATTTTCTTCTGTACGAACTCTTCTCATTCTTGTCGGTGGCTTGGCATCCAAAAGAGTGAATGTAGACCGAAATTTGGTAATTACGTTCTTTATGGTGGTCTCTGACGGACGATTATGTGCACCATAAAATTCACGAAGTGCTCTATAAACATTTTTAATTGAACACTGATTTTGAAAATAAATTTCCACGATTTGAAAACGTTGTTCTGGAGTTAACCTATTCATAATGATTTGCCAAACAATACTGAGTAGAAATGCCACTTTGAGCTGTCAAAACAACTGTCATAAAATAAAACGACATCTATCGGAAAAACAAACCTCCTAAAAAAACACCCGTTATATATATATATTTATCTGTGAAATTTTTTACCCCGTAACATCTCTAGCTAAAGGTTAAACCGCTAAGAGACTAGAGAATTTCGCCGCGCATCATAGTACTAAACGCTAGAACCCGCTTCCACGACTACCAAAGGTAAGAATACTTTTTATACACTTTATTTTTTTGTGTGATTACCTGTGAAAATAACCCGTGCACTACCAGATAGACACGAAGAAAAAATATTTAAGTGTCATAAGTGAATGAGTAAGAAAATACAAGAAAGATTTCTAAAAAATAGAAATATTTTTCCTACGCAAAATGGATCCACAAATGGTAAACGAACTTACAAATCAGTTAAAAACTGTTGTTGAACAGTTGCAACTAATGACGTTAAAGTCGGAAGAACCCGACCGAACGTTAGCTTGTTTGCAAACAGAGGAAACAGCTGCAATGGCACAAATACCTCCAAATGATCGTCAACAACAAGTAATTCTTGATTTATTCAAAATACCAGATCCTATAAAGTCTATACCGGATTACGATGGTAACAGACGTCAATTAACGGCGTGGATCAAAACTGCGGAAGACACACTGAACGTGTTTGCACCTTTCGTGATTGAACCACAACATAAACTCTTTTTGCAAGCTGTAAGCAACAAGATTAAGGACAAAGCGAAAGACGCTTTATGCTTAGCGGGAAATCCACAGAGTTTTCAAGAAATAAAGGAAATACTTCTGGAAACTTTAGGCGACAAACAAGAATTGTCGTACTACAAATCGCAGCTGTGGGCGACGAAGCAGGGTGAAAATGTATCAGTACATTCCTACTTTAATAAAATAAAAGAAAATATTCAGAATATCAAGGCACTAGCTAAATGCCAAATGCCTTGGATAATGATTCATGGGAAGCGATAAATGCTTTTATTGATGAAGATGCATTAGCCGCCTTCATCTCCGGGCTACGTAAACCATCGCAAGCCGCCAAACCGAAAAATGTAGAGGAAGCGTGTAGAGGCCGCTCCAATGGACATGGATATATCCATGAGGTCCAGGAGAACATTTAGCAAAAAAAATGATTCACAATAATGAAACAGTGAACAATAACGAAGAAAATTCCCAAGACTATTCAAATACCGAACACCCAGAATTAGAAGACAATGATCTAGGAAATTTTCAAGAAAATCTAGAATCAGATACGGGAGATTAAACTATCTTCCATATCTGAAGTGTTACAGTGATAAACTCAAACGCACCGTAACACTTCTCATCGACACTTGCAAACAAAAATATAATTAGGCCAGATGTTGTACCAAACAATTCAATTAACATTAGCAACGAGAAATTAAAAGAAAAAACCATAGTAAAAAATGTGCTAGGGACACACGAAATTAATCATAGGTTTAAAATTAATTTATTAGGCAATAACCAACCGATACAAACATATTACGTTATGAATTTCCACAATTTTTTTGACGGTATTTTAGGCTCAGAATTCATGGCCAAAACAAACACAAAAATTGACTACAAATTAAATTCTATATTGATAAATAATCACCCTTATAAATTTTACCGTTACTATCCCGAACAAAATTTTTATAACCATACCGTAACAATGAGTACGTCAGAAAATGGCAACTGGTTTGTTCCAGATTTCGACGAATTAAATAAAGAAATAATCATACAACCAGGGTTATATTCAGCCAATAATTTCAAAACAACTGTAAAAATACTTACAAACAGCCCTGAGCCTCCAGAAAAACTCCCTAAGTTAAAACTCTTAGTAAACAATTTCGAAACATTCAAACCTATTACCAAATCCGGAAACGGAAAAATTGATAGAATAACTATCCAAAATCTAATTAGAACAGAACATTTGAGCAGAAATGAAAGAAATTTACTTGTAGAAACTATCTGGCAAAACCAACAGGTTCTGTTAAAACAAGATGAGAAGTTATCCTCGACGACAATCATTAAACATAAAATAATAACAACAGATAACAACCCAGTGTATACCAAAACATACCGGTATCCTCATCACTACAAAACCGATGTAGAGGAACAAATCCGAGAGATGTTAAGTAGTGGTATAATCCAACACTCTAGTAGTCCATATTCATCACCAATTTGGGTAGTCCCAAAAAAACTGGATGCGTCAGGAAAACGCAAAATCAGAATGGTGATTGATTATCGTAAGTTGAACGAAAAAACCATCAACGATAAATTCCCGATACCACAAATCGAGGAAATATTGGACAATTTAGGTCAGTCAGTATATTTCTCAAAATTAGACCTGAAGTTTGGATTTCACCAAATCCCAATGGACGAACAGTCTAAAGAGAAAACGGCTTTTTCCACTGACCAGGGACATTACGAATTTGCTCGTATGCCTTTCGGTCTAAAGAATGGACCTGCTACATTCCAGCGAGCTATGAATAATGTTCTTCATGGCTTGATAGGTACCATTTGCCATGTATACTTGGATGACATAGTCGTGGTAGGAAAGAACTTAACAAACCACCTCGAGAACCTCGAAACAATACTAAAACGATTGTCGGAATTTAATTTAAAGATCCAATTAGACAAGTGCGAGGAGGGAAACGGAATTTTTGGGACATGTGGTCACCCAAAATGGAGTGAAACCTAATCCCGATAAGATCCAACAAATAATAGATTGGCCGTTACCAAAGACTACCAAAGAAATTAAACAGTTTATTGGAATGTCAGGATATTACAGAAGATTCATAAAAGATTATTCGAAAATTGCAAGGAATATGACAAAATTTTTAAATAAGGACATCCCTATCGATATCAACGATCCGAGTTATATAAAGTCATTTGAAACACTTAAAAACATTATTTCAACGGATCAAATCCTAGCTTACCCAGATTTCACTAAACAATTTATACTTACAACGGACGCATCTGATTTTGCTCTAGGTGCAGTCCTATCTCAAGTTCAAAATGGAATTGAGAGACCAATTGCATTCGGCTCAAGGACCTTAAACAATACGGAATCTAGAGACGCCACAAATGAGAAGGAGGCACTAGCGATTATTTGGGCGGTTAAAAAAATACCAGCCTTACCTTTACGGTAATAAATTTACGTTAATCACAGATCACAAACCTCAAACCTTCATAAAATCGTCAGAAAAAAATTCTAAAATTCTTAGATGGCGTTTAGAATTGGAGAATTATGACTATGATGTCATCTACAAAGAAGGTAAAGCCAACGTGGTGGCGGACGCGCTTAGCCGAATACTACTAAAGAAATAAATATAAATGAACAAAGGGATAACACTTCACGTGAACCCGAGAGAATTGAGGTCGAATCACCAAGCAATGAGAGCGACCTACAAACGATTCATTCAGCAGAAACTTCAGATGATTATTTCATCCATTTTTCAGAGAGACCTCTGAATTACTACAGGAATCAAATTGTATTCAAAATGTCTCGAATAGAAACCATAATTTCGGAAGATATATTTCAAAATTTTAGAAGAATCATTATATCCCAAAAAGCATTTGGAAAGAAGGAAATAGTCAAATACATGAAAGAGTTCCATAATGGCAAGCAATCAGCTATCCTAGCGCCAGAGGTACTAATCAAACGATTCAAGAAGCATTCAGAGAAAACGAAAGAACACGAAAGGGCCCATAGAGGAACGAGAGAAGTCGAAAGTCAAATTAGAAGGGCGTACTTCTTCCCACAAATGGCACGTAAAATCAAGAATCATATTAACGTTTGTAATATTTGTCATAAACACAAATATGACAGGAAGCCATACAACATAAAAATTTCGCCCAGACCTAGCACAAGGAAGCCGCTTGATAGAATACATATGGCCATATTTACCATCAATAAGGCTAGTTTTCTATCCATAATAGATGCATTCTCAAAGCATCTTCAAGTAGAGAAGGCCAAGTAGAGAAAACACACGCTACAATTATTGAAATTCTCAATACAAACAAAGACAAAATTCCTAATTTTAATATCCTCCAAGCTATCGAACTGTCAGTAGCCTTATATAATAATTCAGTACATTCTTCCACTGGCTTCACGCCAAACGAAGTAATATTTAACCAGAACAATGTGATTAACCCGGAGGAAATTCGAAATCAAGCTAACCGAATATTTCGAGATGTAAGCACTAGTTTGGAAAAAGCTACACATCGGATGCTTAAACAAAACAATACGAAAGAAGAACCTCCAGATTTGAGAAATAACCAATCTGTATACCTGAAACCAAACATACGAACAAAAACTCAGGAAAGAGGGGTCAAAACGCAAATAAAGGATATTACTTTTAAAACATTTAAAACCATGAGAAATATCAAGAGAAGCAAAAATAAAATTAAAAGATTAAAACTGAAATACTAATTAAATATCATTTGTATCATTTCAGGAAGATTCATTCCATTAATTTCATAAAAAACTGTATGACAAATCAAATCAAATTTTTTTATTAACTTAAAAATAGTAACTATTAGTTCAAAAATAAATTTTATATTTAGCTTATTTATTAATCTAAGTAACAATTTTTTTTTCCTATTTTTGATATATTCCATATTTAAAACAATCAAAGAATATTTGTTTAAATTCATTACAAATTTTGTTAAACTAAAATAATAAAAATAAAAAAAAGTAAATGTCCTTAATGTTAAGATTAGTAATCTTAATGATTACGATGCATTTTTGCAAAACCCAAAGAGTGGAAATAAAAAATTTGGATAAGGATCCAATTTTACTGATAAAGTCAAAAATATGTAAAATACAGATAGGGAATACCAAGATTGTACACCCGATTAGCTTAAGTAATTTAGAAAAAACAATAAAATCTCAAAATAAATTCATTTCAAACAAAGTAGATGATAAGTTAGAATTATCTAAAATAATAGATCAGAGATATAAAAAACTTTGGGATAATTTCTATCAAATAAAACCGACCAAAAACACCAGATATAAGCGCTGAGACGCTTTAGGAACCGCATCGAAATGGCTCGCGGGTAACCCAGATGCACAGGACTTATACGTGATCAATAATACAATGAATGAACCTATCAATCAAAATAACGTACAATTCCGCATCAATGAGCAAATCAATGGGCGCATTAAACTTATTACGGACACTGTGAATGGAGCAATAGCAAGTACTGTCATGGCTAATAAAGTCGCTCTAACAGAAATAGAGCTATTGGTAACAATAATCAACATTGATAATATCAACACTATATTGGAGGAGATACAAGACGCGGTTATTAGAACAAAACTGGAAATGCCAAGCAACAAAATTTTATCGCTAAAGGAAATAATGATGATAAAAGACCTACTAGTAAACCAAGGTGTTAACATATCACTGCCGGACGAAGCGCTACAATACGTCACGCCGAAAATAGCAGTTAATGATGAAAGCCTCCTATATATACTAAATGTACCAAAATTAGAGGAGGAAAACTCTGTGGCAATGAGGGTTGTACCCTTAATCATAAACGACACAATCATTAAAAATTATCCGCAACACATAATCAGAACAAACCAGAAATTATTTGTAACCACGAATCACAAGAACTTCGTGCAAAGAGAATCAGACATTCAACGATTTCAAGATAACTGCATTGAACCATTAGTAATGGGGACTCAAAGCCATTGCAATGTAACAACCGAAACAGAAACAATGTTGCAATTCATCGCAGAAGATAAACTTCTGATTAGCAATGCCAAAAACGAAACGCTATCCTCCGATTGCGGACCGAACAACAGAACGCTGGATGGAAACTTCTTAATTACTTTCTGGAACTGCACAATAATGTTTAAAAACAAAAAATTTCAATCATTCGAAATAATAAGCGAAACGCAAGAAATTCAAGGGGCGCTCCATAACATTCAAGCAACGACGGAACTTGAATGTTTGAACCCAAATTATCATTCAATGCGAAATATTTAAAAAATCATTCACAAGATTGAATTTTTTTTCAGCTTAAGCTCAGATTTCAAATAAATTATCATCATCATTAGTATCATTAGCAGTTTTCAGCTGTTGTTTATCATCCGAAAGCTTTTGAATATTATTTTATAAATAATTATTGTACGTATCAAATTGATTTTTTAAATGTGAGAGATTTTCATAACTTATTTCTTGTAATTGCGGTATGGTTTTATTTATTACATCGTGAGGACGACTCACTCCTGAGACACTCGCTGCTCTTCGAATTTAATAGACCAGGAATAACAATCTGGACTTACAAACAGTATTCAAGAATATCTTTCGTGTGATGAACACCAATAGTTTTTCCATTCTTGTCCATCACTTAACTAATTTTATTGAATCCTTAAAGATTTTGGCAATAGTTTTGCTGGAAAGTTGTGAGCAGCGTCGCTTTGCGTCGCTACACACATTTACCTTATGGTCCAATTTAAACTTCCGAGATTTGCTCCTCAAGTTATATTTAATTGTACCTTAAAATTTTTTTAAATAATCACAAATTATTAAAAGTATGTATTGATTAAAATTGGTTTGGTGAAAGTGAACACGATGCTTCGAATTACTGTCCGAATGAGCGCTCTGAGTTAGGTCATTAACATCATTGGCATAATACATGGGTATAGTGTTTGAGAAAGAGTGGTAACAACAAACCTTTTTACGATTTTTTTTTATTCTAATACCTATCAGGAACAACTATATAGACTCGATTAACCACTAGCGGTACAGATAAAACAAGGCTATCTGTGCTAGAAGTTACCAGAACTGGTAATGAATTTTTCGGAGTCCGCACCTAGTACACTGATGTTTGCACTGCTATAACCTGGGTTATAAACAGGCTTAAAACCCATGCATTTTCTAGAATATTTTACCTCCAGTTTGAAGTTTTCCGAATCTAGCACAATTTATTTTGACAACGCCACATTCAAAATTACTTTTTCCAAAATACGTCAAAATTTCTGGTTTCAAAATTAAAACTGAATTTTTCACTGTCGTGTACTGTTTTAGATTTTATAATTACGACCAGTAAGTTTGCGAATACTTTTTATGTTATACGTTATGCACTTTCTGGGAATGAACAATAAATCACGTGTTGTCATCCAATGATGTGTCCATGGTAAGACGAAGTAAAACAGATAATCACTTATATCAACGAAACCGAGTCTCAACCAACAATCACAGAAGAAAATTTCAGCACTGAAACAACGGAAACGCAAACCTTAGCCAGCAGAAACATAATTCCGACAAGCAGTAGTTAGTCATAACTCAGGCAATCAGGTTAATGAAAGGAAGATTTAAGGATAAGCTAATTGTCGAAAGAAATGCAGATTTTATAACCCCAAATGATCAAGAATACATTTTTTGAAGGTTATTGGAATTGGAGGCAGGTACTTTTCTAGGCTTCAATATTTAAGTGATCTTATTGAAGTAGTACCAAATAAAAAGGAAAGGCTCGATAGAGCTTTACAAAATTATTGAAATAGGAGTCACACAATTAATTTCGTTTCTAATGTTCGCGGCCACAAAATTAATGTATGCCGAAAATGTTTCCTATACACAATTTGTGAAACCGAAGAAATTATAATTTTTTTTTAAAACTTTCAGAAGTTAAAATCCAAGAAATTCACGATCATATTATTAACACTTTCTTTTCATATGAAAGTCATTACACCAGGGAACGATCCTCGCATAAATATTTTTCGTCAGAACTTACCTTACTAGCGAGGGCATAAGCTGTATGCCGAATCACATTCCACTCCAGCAACTTACGCGATCTGCGTATTTCACACTATAGGGATACAATTTAAACCGCCTGAAAAAGAACGTTGCAATAAATGAGCCGGTTATTTTGAAATAGCATTACATTTTTTATAAGCAATTCCCTTGTAAAATTCGACGCTGAATCCGAATATGTAATCGGTTTCACGCTACGACCATTATTAACGATTTTGCCTGTTTGACCCATTTACTATGGGAAAATTAACTTTTTCTCGACAAAAAGGGACTTTTTCCGATCAAACACCCATATCGCCGCTTCTAGTCATCAGCGTGACAAACCAGTCACACCGTTAGAAAGAGGAGATTTTAATCTATAAATCATGTGAATTGCAAGTCCTTTGAACGGGCAAAGAAGGCACAAGGTTGTGTTAAATATCCCTTTTTCGGGCCGATTTTCATCGATTCGAAAAATGGGACTTTTTCCGATCAAACACCCATATCGCCGCTTCTATTCATCAGCGTGACAAACCAGTCACACCGTTAGAAAGAGGAGATTTCAATCTATAAATCATGTGAATTGCAAGTCCTTTGAACGGGCAAAGAAGGCACAAGGTTGTGTTAAATATCCCTTTTTCGGGCCGATTTTCATCGATTCGAAAAATGGGACTTTTTCCGATCAAACACCCATATCGCCGCTTCTATTCATCAGCGTGACAAACCAGTCACACCGTTAGAAAGAGGAGATTTTAATCTATAAATCATGTGAATTGCAAGTCCTTTGAGCGGGCAATGAAGGCACAAGGTTGTTTTAAATATCCTTTTTTCGGGCCGATTTTCATCGATTCGAAAAATGGGACTTTTTCCGATCAAACACCCATATCGCCGCTTCTAGTCATCAGCGTGACAAACCAGTCACACCGTTAGAAAGAGGAGATTTTAATCTATAAATCATGTGAATTGCAAGTCCTTTGAACGGGCAAAGAAGGCACAAGATTGTGTTAAATATCCCTTTTTCGGGCCGATTTTCATCGATTCGAAAAATGGGACTTTTTCCGATCAAACACCCATATCGCCGCTTCTAGTCATCAGCGTGACAAACCAGTCACACCGTTAAAAATAGGAGATTTTAATCAAAAAAATCCTATGAATTGCAAGTCCTTTGAACGGGCAAAGAAGGCACAAGGTTGTGTTAAATATCCCTTTTTCGAGCCGAATTTCATCGATTCGAAAAATGGGACTTTTTCCGATCAAACACCCATATCGCCGCTTCTAGTCATCAGCGTGACAAACCAGTCACACCGTTAGAAAGAGGAAATTTTAATCTATAAATCCTGTGAATTGCAAGTCCTTTGAACGGGCAAAGAAGGCACAAGGTTGTGTTAAATATCCCTTTTTCGAGCCGAATTTCATCGATTCGAAAAATGGGACTTTTTCCGATCAAACACCCATATCGCCGTTTATAGTCATCAGCGTGACAAACCATTAGAAATAATTTCCTACACCATTTCTGGAAACGTCGGTCTCCTTTTATAAAGACTACTAAAGACATATAATTTAACGGTGCAAAACTGCATTGTGTGATGTGGCACGAAGAAGTGGTGCAACATGAAGGGAATAAAACTGCCTCTTGTGTCCCATGGAGCATGGAGATATGCAAGGCGCAGATGGTTCTACAAAACTTGAACCTATATCCGTGCATCCTCGAATTGCCTGGGAAACAGCGAACAAGTAAGGACGGGGAAAGCGACCCGCGAATGAGTTGGGAGTGCCTAGGCCCCAGAACATATTAAAAAAGGTTGAAAGCCATACATTTCTAGTTCTGAGACAAACTTATGGGGTTTTCCCCAGTACTGTTTTAACTAACACTTTGAACATAAGTTTTGGTAGAGTTGTTTTATATCACGTATGTAAAAACAAAAGGTTCTCAAACAAACTTTTTGTTTTACAATGCATACAAGATAAAAAAAATATTAAAATTTATTTTCAAAGTGCTAACTAAACGCGGACATTTAACAAATTCTGGACGTCCTGCTGCTGTGATGTAATGATTCCAAACGCGACATTATAGGATTTTTTGTGGCCGGCGAACTCTAATTTGGCCGTAGAATATTTCAGGAACACAATTTTTGGTGGAAATTGGCACTAATAATTATTTATTTTTATTTTGATTTATCAAGGAGGAGCCACTCTTATTTATTTTATTTTATTTAATATTTTTTAATGTTAATGTTTACGTAATTTAATTAAAAAATATATTTATTATCGCGATTACAAAACGAAAACTTTCGACAATTTTTTTCAATTCTAATAAATACAAAAAGTTCACAAAAATGGTTTTGGTTTTACACACATGATAAAAAAACTGAACCAAAAATTTATTTTCAAGGACCAAAATGTTACTTAAAAAAGTATTGGAAAACAATACCCACACTCTAATATACCACCCCAAGTCAGGTACTACTTTGTACGGTCGGTTAGTTCTAAGCGAATATTTAAAGTAGTAGAGATGGACCATAGCGTGTTTTTAAATTTTGTTTTATATGTAATGGGATGTTTGTATGGAGAAAAACAGATAAGGGATGAACCAAAATGGTTTGGAATGCAGTTAAGTGGCTTCGATATACAAAAAATGTTGCTCGAATATTGTATAAATCTACTCTTGATGAGTATGATGATGGTAAAAATGTCTTAAGCGAGTTAAGAATAGATTGGTACTATTTCGTAGTTTTTTCAAAATATCTTATGTCAAAAATGATTTTCTAGCAGACGAGACAAGATAAGCCAATTCCAATTATGTTCCTTTAGAACTATTATTTTCGTCGACCGTTATACATGTCAAATACACTTTAAATAAATCATAACTAACAAATTATAAATATGGCACAAGATGATATAAGTTACCCGACAATGACAATATGAGTTGTACTACGAGTTATTCAAGCTAAAAAAATTGTTTGTCAGGTAAAAATTTAAATTATGATGCAAACCTTCGATCTACCAGAACTTTTGTACAATCTTCACTCAATTGTTACGAATGTATCAAGAAAATCACTTAATCCAATTTTTGCTCTTACTGTTGTTGTAGTAGTTTGATACGAGCAAATTATATAAATACATTAAGTATAATTGAATAAAATTATATTCTATAGAATGAGAATTAAGAAATATCATCTCAACAGATGGTCCTAATGCTGATTTTACATAAATACAAAAAAATATTAGTTTTTCACATCTTTTATTATATTTATCTATCTTATATTAAAGTCTTAAAGTTGAGAAGCAAGAAACATGTTGTTCGTATAGTACAACACTATCCAAGATGGAATTAAACAATTTATACTCTTAGTCTATACACAAACGATATGTTGTGCTCTTGTTGTGTTGATTTTTAAGTGTTGATATGACATTATTACCATGTGTTATGTTGTATGTTGTAATATGATACTGTCTCTCTCTCTCTCCTCTTTGCCAGTGTCGAAACATAATTTTTAATTAAAACCAGCAAAATATATTATTATTGATTGGCACAAAAAACAAATTTCAATTTCATTTTTGTCAAAACCATTTAGAGAATTATTTGATTTTACAAAATGATAATATGGCAAATAAGATATTATGCCAGCAGAAAAAATATAGAATTTTGTCTTTCGGTCCCAGTATTAACATTAATGTAAGTCTAAAGAGCACGAAAATAAATTAATTGACTGAAAATAATTGTATTTTGTGTTTGGATACGAATCGCACATTATCGCACAGCCTTAATCATTCTAAATCTAGTTTTGGTATGTTGTTCAATTTACTTAAATCGATTTATTTGTATCAGGCTGTATTTGAGTGAGTTCCGTCAAGAGAATTCCATTTGTGATATCATTATTCCAATATAGTGAAAATACTTTTTCTACATACAGCAAAAAAAAATTCTTGATATATTTTCTAATTAAAAATGGTTTGAGCCATGTAAGGTTGTTGGATATAGTTAGGTGTTATATTACGAACAATCAAATCTTTATATTATGTATATGACACATAAATTTATAAATCCTGGGGCAAAAATACAAAACAGTAGACGCACATGACTTGAATTTAGTACAAATTCTAAGAAAATATTCAAAAATATACAAACCTAATTACGTTTTATACATTTAAAAATAGGATTGTTTTTAATTTTATATAGTAAGCATTTTAATTCCTCAGACACGAATTATATTATTGTTATATTTAATCTGTTTTGAGAATAGAGATTTCTAAGAAAATTTTCATTTTAAAATATTTTTGCCCAAAACAAATTTATGTACGGGATTAAATTAATGTAACAATTTAAAATGATTGAGGATAGAGATAATCATAAACTTATGAGGCTTTTTTAAAGAAATTATTTACAGACGATTTTTAATCTTATAATTTATACAGAATAGAATTAAGGACACTGTATATCTAGCAAGAGGTTAGAGGCAAATTAGGTAGAGTTTAGTAGAAAATTAGAGAAAAAATAAAAATAAGACAATTTTGTGCGAGTTGCAAATCGTATAGAGCTTTAGTATCTAAATATAACTATGTAGGTATCGCAAGGTTGCCACCTTTTCACAGTAAAGAAATACTCCGCAATTTGTTTATAAAACTACGGAATGAGTGACAATAATAATTAATTTTTTTTAGTGTCGGTATGTCAAACTCTATTATGAAGGAATTCATTTGTACTTTTCTTGATTTCCGTATTTTACCCAACCTTAAGTTTTTTTGTATCGGTTATGCATCTGTATAGGTTAAAAAAATCTGAAGTTAATCAATAAATAAAAAAATAAAAACCATTTGTCTTACTACGTGGTGGTCTAAATTTTACGATCCTTAGAGATATGGCAATCAGAAGCAGCATAAGATATTTTTATGGTAAATCCAGTGCTAGTTTAATTTTTCCTTAAGTCGACATAAAAAGCTAAAATCGCTTAAGTTCACTTAAGCGATTTTGCATTTTATATAATTTTCAGATTCCTCGTATATTACTTCGAATATAAACTTTTCGTTATGATTATCTTTTCTACCGAGCACATATCCAATAAAAACGATATAGCCTAAGTTCATTTGAAGTTCGATCACAAGTGAAAGAATCGCTTAAGTTGATAGAAATTGATATATCCAACCAAGTGTAATATAAGTAAATTATTAATTCAGATAGTAATAAAGCAAGAAACGCCTAAGACAATTTAAGCTACTTTTCCGATTTTCCGTTAATGCAATACAGCTATTTTTTATTTTTCCATTAAAAATAATTTTTCTGATGTTTTTAACTAAGTTAGTTAAGCGATTTTTATGTTTCAAGTTTAGTTATTTATGTAATTTTAAGCGTTTTTTAGGTGGAGATGGTGTTGAATAGGACAAATTAATAGTCAAAAATTGTTTTTGAGGCCAATCCACCCGACCACAGGTGAAATGTCAACGTCCGCCTTTAGGCGGTATTATGCAGTAAAACGAAATCACAAGGCGAAGTAAAACAATAAAAATAATATAAGACGGTTTTCAATTCAAACTGGGCTTTATCAGACTTTTTTTTATTTATTGTGGAACTCAATGAAATATGTTTTATTCGGTGAGTTACATTAACTAAGATTGCATCTCACACAAAATGCTTCAGTTTCAATAGTACATTTTGGAAATTTATAACGATCGGCTGTATAACGCAAAACAGTGACCAAGTGTTGGTTATGTTGTATTTAACGTACAGAAAATGATAGCAAGTAATAAAGATTTAATTCATACAACCGGGATTTTCTGTTGGTTAAGTAATTGAGATGGGTTAATACACAAAAAAAATTATCATATACACAAGCGAAAAACAGCATGATTACGGTGGCTTAATCAAAGTATTAGTGACTTAAATTTTTGTTGATGCGCGCGAAAAGATTATTTGGGGACGATGAGTTTTTTTTTGGGGGGACAGTCGAGTTTTGAAATTGGAAAAATGATGATCACTAAATCATAAAATTGACAATCATAACTTATGTATGTAAATTAAAGTAATTATAAAATTATAAAGTTAAAAAATTATCAAATATAAATATGTTAAAATACAATTGTGGCAGACTCAGGAATAGAAGATGTACAAATGGAAGAGATTGAATTAAATATTTCGGGCGAGTTCCAAGAGACGAGTATATCACGTCAACGAAAAAAAAAATGACGCCACCAACAAAATTGAATAAAAAAACAAAAAATAGTCCGTCATCCCTAGATCGTGTTAAAGTTCCGATGCAAGATTTGAATACTATAGCAAAACATAGTTCTTCGGTGGCGGTCGATGAATTTGACCATTTTGGTAAATATGTTACGACCTCGGTGAGGAATCTGCCCATTATAAATGCGATTCGTTGCCAACAAAAATTCAACAATATACTGACTGAAGAGACTTTCTGTTTTGTCGAAAAAAAATCGCGGGTTTCAACGCCACTTGTCATTGAATCGTCATATTCGTCATTTTCCTTTGGTAATGTACTTGTATTTGTTGTTTTTTTAACCACATTTAAGCGTGATTAATTAAGTTAAAGAGCTAAAATCAAATATGGGTGAACATCACCCAATAATAATTTTAGATATTTTTTTACGAGGCGTAACCGCTTCAAGAAAAGCAATATCAAACTTGGTAAGTTATAGTTTTATTTATTTTTTAAATTGTATCCCGACTAAAAGAAATTAGTTTGGTAGTTAATTCATTAGGCGCCAATCATTTTTAATTGTCATGCTACTGAACCGACTCCTCAATCCGCCTATGAATCTCTTAATTTTCCGGCATTCTGATAATAATTAGGTGAACCCACCCCGGATGCTATATCTGACATTGATTGTTCAGCTTTCCCAGTAGCTTCTCGCCAGGATCCAGGAATTATATGGCCTGTGTTATGGTCTTCTCCGTTTAAGGATCCTGCTGGTAAATATGCAGTTCCAGTTATGGTTCTAAGCCAATTATGCAAGAAACAGCTAGCCAATATCACTAAATCTGCTGTCTCTGGTAATAGTGGAATTGATTTTTCAAAAACTCTAAATCGTGATGCAAGTATCCCAAAGGCAATTTCGATGATACTTCCAGCTCTAGATAGGCGATAATTGGATATTTTTTCTTTTAGTGGCATATGGTTTCTACTGTAAGGTTTTAATAAATTTTTACGTCATCTCCGAGTAATACACCATTATTTGGGAAATTTAAAGTATTATTGGTTAACGCAATATTTAAATATAGAACTTGCTATTTCTCTATCATTAGACATGTCATTGCTTCCGACGTCTACGTATAGAAAATAATAATCTGCATCTAAGGATCCGCAGCAATTAGGAAAGTTCCATTTTGTTTCGAATGTTTTTTGGGCGTAGTTCCACTCATCAACGGTACTCGGAACCTGGAAAAATATATATTTGTTTACTATTACAGGATACAATGGTGCCAGACTCAGCAAGGGAAGAAATTCATAAATTGAATTAAAAAATGTTCATGTACTTACGCTTGTACTTGGTAGATACTTCGTTCTACCTTCATAAATGACCGCAACACCTTATAAATAGGCGAAATAACTTCTGGAAGAAACGCAGATATTGTGTTTTTTGGGACACGGAACAAATACTGCTGAGCAGTTAGGCTATCACCATTCGCTAAATAGCGCAAAGTGATTTCTCATTTTATTCTTGCCGTCATTGGTTGTCTAAACCACGTTGACTTTCTCTGTATTCTCTGTTCAAGCATACTAAGGAGGTTTTCCAAATTATCTACTGACATTCTTGGCCCCGTGAAGTATTCCATAGATTTTTCCATAGATTAAAATCATATACGTATACAAATCCAATTGGACTTCTGCTTGTTCCAATTGAAATTTTAAAGCCTTTCTACGTAGTTGTGTGGAGTACACTGTTATGATTTTTAATTTGCGAAAATATCAATAAAAGTAAAATATTTTCAAAATTTGTACATAATTTTAAATCAAAACATTGAAATAAAATAAATGTGAGATGGAAACAAGAGACAGATATATATTCATTGAACGATATTTAAAAAAGAAGCACATCAAGATTAGTTTAACGAAATCGAGCAAATTTTATCAGTATATTTATTAGACGTATATCAAATTGTCTTAATTAAAAAGGCAGTAAAATATTGTAACTTATAACCATAGTAAAAATTAAAATTTTAATTGATAAATTACAACGAAAAAAATATTATAGTAACATAACCATTAATTTTCAACCAAAATTGTGTAGTCGGGATGCAAACCAAATCTACTGAACTCAAACCATTTATGAATTTCGCACTCATTTCTAATAAGAATTTTTTGAGTTTGATATGAATTAACAAAATTTCCAGAGATTTTTCCAGAGATTAAAAAATATACCGAAACAACTTAAGAATTTTCTACTTCTAGAAACAAATAAGAATGTCCTGGTTTAGGTAGGTGCTTAAACAACTACTTCACGAATTAGCGAGATTTGAATCACAATCTCCAGATATGGTCGTCAATGGCCATCAAAATTTAGTATAAAAAACCAAATATTCTGCTGACTACTGATAGGCGACACTAACCTGAATAACAAACCTTGGAAATGGCTAATATTCACCATCTAAACTTGAATAAAATTGAAATCAGTACACATAAAATAACAAAATTCGTAGCAATAAACCCGAAGTCGTGCATTATTAGCACTAGGTGGTTTTGTTTAGGTTTCTCAATGACCAACTTCATGTAATAGCCAGACCTGAATCACGATCTTTGAGAATGACCGATAATGGCCATCCAAATTTGAGTAAAAATGACATTAGTACTCCGAGAATATCAAAGTTCGTAGCAATAAACCCTGAAGTCGCGCATTAGTAGCACTAGATGGTTTTAGTTAGGTGGCTCAATGACGAACTTCATATACTAGCCAGACCTGAATAACGAATTCTGAGAATGATTGATAATGGCCATCCAAATTTGAGTAAAATGACATAAATTCCCTCTTTGCCAATAGCTCAAAAGAAGCCATTACGATCGATTCTTGGAATGAATTATTAAAGTAACGTTGCAGCCGAGGTACATGTTTGCACCACTCTGACTACTGGTTTCACAACTGTAGTTTCGAGTTAACCATAATCTCATTTTACTGCTGGCCACTAAAAGTGCTGGAAACCCAAAATGGAGATTTCGGTCACTAATAGCATATGTACCAAACAAATCTAGTTTTCTTTAAATTTTCTGTTTTTCATTGTAACATTTGGTTGGCGGGAACATATATTTTACTGTTCGGTCACTGAACAAAATCATTTCTGATAATTTAAAAGTAAATTAACAGGCATTTTGGACAACACCTGGTCCGGTACTATTTTAAATCAAGTGACAAAATAAAAGAAATGGTAGTGACTTCTCATTTCGGAAACAATAGCTGTATTTTGTGGGGAAATAAAGTATTAGAGGAGTTTTAGAATTAGCACTGGTTGTTTTGAATTTCCCATAGCAAACAAGATCTAGCCTGATGATTAATGACATATTTAACAGCAATAAAATTATTAAGTGCATTGTTACGGTGCCGAGTTTAATATATACAATCTACTAATTATGTTATGGAGGTAATGAAATAAAGGCTTAATAAATAAAAGCAACAAAAAAACGAAAAACAAGAATTTTATATACCAAAAATAATTAAACTGGATTATTGTGCATCGTATTGTTTTGGCGAACTCTTGCAAGATTAGTTTCCATCTAACTAAATATAAAAACATATAAATCCAATTGAAAATTGGACCAAGATCGGATCACCATATAAAACAAACGACAAGGTGGTTCGGAAGGTGAGATAGAGATTATTTCGTACCGCGCAATTGGATGTACTCGTATATCTACGGATACGTGATTGTCGGTGAAGAACACAAATTTTGTGTATCAACCACAAGCGAGAACCTTACGGGAGTCGAGTGGATCGAGTGGATTTTACAACTTCCAACCCAAAGCAATCGCGTTTTAAAACGTATTTTTTTATAAGGCTTGGTTAAGTACCGCTATGATGTGGTAACGGAGTACGTTCAGATGGGGTGATGAAAGCGCGCGGTAGTAAAAAATTATTTAAGCTTCTATTTGGGTAAGTTTAGTTTTTTTTTGTTGCTCAAATTATTTTTTTAGGCACACACATAGACTTGATTTTTGTAATATGGCCGGCGGGGTAATGGAATCCTCCCGACCGGTTTGCACTACCCGTTAGAAAAAAGTTGTGTGGAACCTCGCGGTGCAACACATCCAGGTCATCCAGTTACAAATTTATATTGCCGTTTACCTGACCGCTCGCGGCAAGTGCACTAATGACCTCCTTAATCGTAGCGGACATCTGACGTGGAAAGATATGCTTTCTTGGCTGGTTTTGGGGAAGGTGTTTGAGATGTATTAGATGGTCGCCCAACATTTCCCTTCTCCATTATTCCACTGAAACAGAGTGACTGAGCCACTCCAGTCCGAAATAATGGAAGCTTAATTTTTCCTTGGTTTGAATTTATTCAATGGTACAAAATGTAGGCGTTTACAACTGCTATGTAAATAAGATGAAAAAAAAAATTCGGTTCGGCCATTTTCGGGTTTTCATTCGTATATTGTAGCTGTCTAACAACCCATGTACACCCTATTTATGTACGGAAAATCGATTTTATATTGCTTTTTCTCCTTTTTTATCCCATTGGGCTGCTTTCTGTGGTTACAAGGTGTCTTTGCTGGAAATAAATTGTTTCGTGCCGACATTAGTTGACAGAAGCTTTACGGTTTTTGTGTCTTGCCACAAAACTGATGGACTGTCTACTTCAAAAGTATTTCCCACGTAATCCTCAGAGTGTCCTCTTCTGACTTTCTTCCCATTTAAGACCGCATCACTCGTCACCTTACAGTTTAGGCACGCGATTTGAACGGACCGTTCCCAAGCTAAATATTCCTCTGCTGTACAGATATGTTAATAGGGTTGTTAAAAGACACACAACAACGTTAAACGATGCTCCAAGATCAGGTGCACCTTCGGGGATTTTATTATCACCAGCACCGCAATAAATGTCCAATGCGTAAGAAAAACAAACCACTGGAATCACAAAATTTTGAATCCCAAAAGTTGCGTACATTTTCTCGTCTACATAAAGTCTAGGTAGGATTGGCACTAAACCGAAGGTGTCATTAAAGGGTAATATAAGCGGTCGAATCTTGAACAAACGATCATGATCTGAATGGTGTTTATCGGTTGCAAGAGAATTATCGTTGAAGTGAAGATATCGGCGAATTTCTTCAAATCTTCAAATCTAGTCGTTAGAATCGCCCTTAAATGTTGTTCCGATATTCCTTTGGGATGCGTACAGATTTGATTTTCTTGCATAACAAGATCATGGGGTGTTTTAAGTTCCGTCAACTTTGATGGTAATATTTTATCCCCCCGAAAATATATCGTTAATATGTAAAGTTAAGTTTTGTTTTTTCCAAATAATCAATTGAAGCTCACGAAATAAAACAGTGTTGTCATTTTGTCAACTTAAAGATGTGAACCCCTAAAAAACACACTTTATGTAGGTGTCAATATTTTTTGTCTATTTCTTTATAAAACTACGGAAAGAGTGACAATAATAGTTTGTTTTATATTCAGTACATCCCCCGAAAATTTATATGCTGAGGCAACAATAGGTTCGTTTGCTTCTTCTACCAATGCCAGTGATCGGATACGCTTATTTCGACTATATTTTTTATTGATTGAACTAGTATGTTTACTTTGAGCTGGTGTTAATGGCTCATTCTCAGAGGACTCGAGTTCATATTTCAGTGCACCTATAGTGATACCAGTCGTTTCCTTCCGGATAATGGATTTTCAATTATCATATCGCCTTCAGCACTAACCCCAGTATTTGTTGATTGAATCTGATCATCAATGAAATCACAGTCATCATCATCGTCAGTGGTTGCGGATATCGGATGGTATTGAAGCCATAAGTTCTTCGATTTCCGCGTCGATCATTTTAGAAACATTGTAAACATGTCGAGAAGCCATTGTAGCGAAGCGTTGCTTTTACATACATGAACAACCCGACAACATATATTCCAGTATGTACCAAAAATTTCAATAAACATTTCTTCAGAGAAATTCACGAATAATTTTTTTTAAATTATTGTAATGCACAGGTCCGCAGGTAGTACAAAACGCAATAACGTTTACTAAACCAACACCAAGAACGGATATAATAAAGTCAAAACTACTTACTAATAATCTTAGAATAAAAGAGAATAAAAAAATTGATGAAAAATTCATGATATTGTAAAGTCCGCCTTTAGGCGGGTAAATGCATTAAAGGGTTAAGTGTAATTTGTTTTATTTTGTGATCGAACTGATTCAGAAATGGTATTTGGTGCGAAGAAGATGTTGGAACTAGCAAGATAATTCGATAAACCACCGGATAATGAACAGCCATGTTGTTCAAAATCGCTGAATTCAGGTAAACTTTTTAAAAATTGAGTATTAAACTTGAATAAGAAGTAAATTGTATGGTTTTCGAAATTCTAGATACGCCGCAGGGTTTACTTAAAAGAAACAGAGAAATTCTTAGTTATGTGAAAGCGGAACTGAATAACCACCCGAAGCCTCAACATAAAAATAATGAGGATAGATTACACCAGCTCAAATAGCAGTATTGATAAAACAATCGGTGATAGTGACAATGACCTTGACTTCAACGTATCAATAATATCTTCACCTAAAGACCATGTCACCTAGAGACCATGACAAAATCCACTGAAAATAATATTTTAGACATTTGCGAACATTTCCTGTATTGTCAATTGAAAATGTTGAAGAAGTTGAAAAAACATTACCAAAGGCGTTAGAGAAAGGGAGTGCAAACTCCTAGAAAAGTGCAGAATGAATTGCTATTCCTCAGTAAATTTCAACCAACAAAAGCGCATCTTTAATCAGTATAGGCACCTTACATCGTACACTTCAAGAGCACTGTTCGTTTCCGGTTTAATGGAAATCAAAAAGAAATGCAACAGGACGCATAATTGCTTATATAATTTAGAAGTTGATGAACAGAAAATCGTGGTGTGCCAAAAATGTTGTCATTACTCTTTAGGAGAAACCGAAAGTTTCTTGAACACTATCGGCAACAAAAAATTGATGGTGACACAAACAAAATTATAGACCAAGGCGGGCATAGGAATCCGGTAAATAAAATAACAAACGAGAAATTGGAAGAAGTTAAAAACCACATGAATGAGTTCCCGGGCTACGTTATGCAAAAACATGAAAATCCGGTTTCAATAACTAAATATTCGCAAATTTTCAAAGGTATACTCATACTTTTCTTATTTTTACACGTACATATTGGGGTTGACTTTTCGTTATTTTTATATTTTCAGAGTTGGGGTTGGCGTTTAAAAAACCAAAAAGTGACATCGCTAAATCTGATGAAGAACAACAAATTTTGCAACAATGTCTGCCGACACCGCTTCTATATTCAAATATTTCATTTTATAAACGCCAACTTTGGAAATTCAATCTTACCATCCACGATTGTGTGTCCAACAAGCCATATTGTTACATGTGGCATGAAGCATTGGCAAAACAGGGTGGTAACGAAGGTAGCGTCGTGTCTGGTTCAACATCTTTTAGCAGAACCGTGTAAAAGAGAACATGTTATCTTATACAGCGATTGCTGCGCGCTTGTCAAAATTAGAATTATTTTGTCACTTCAATGAACATTATTTTTATGCAAATTTATGAAACTATAAAAGTCATTGACCACAAATTCATGCTTCGTGGTCGCACACTTATGAAGTGTGATTTAGACCATTCCGCGATCGAGAGAATAGCTGGGACTTCACAACAATTTAATTGAGATTGGTTAAAACCACTATCTTTGGATTTTGGAAAAGTCGCGAAAACCAAATTTATGTGGCGAGCAAGCGATCGGAATGGAAATAAATTTATATGGAGTGATATCAAATGGTTGCGAGCGATATAGAAAAAATTGTGGTATTGTTCAATACAATAATTCTTTGAGGGAAGAAGAGCCTTTCAAAGGGCTAAATATTCGTCGACGTGGGATTAATTATCTTCACATTTCAGATGCTAATAACTGTTACGATGTACCTCAGTTGATCAGCCGGGAGAAGCAGCAGGATTTGCTAGACCAGCTTCATCTCATAAATGAAACCCATCATAATTTCTACAGAGGATTAAATTATGGGAATGTACCTTATATAGACAAGCCGCCTGTTTTAATTCTTGCTTGCAAAATATTTCAAATTTCCTCAAAGCTTTAAATCTTTTTCACAACTTTAAATTTTTTTGCAAACTTCAAACGTATTTTATGAATATTTACGAAATTTGACTTAAGCTACTTTAGCTTTTTGGTACAAATATTATGGCTTGTGATTAGTGAAATATCTGATAAAAGTTAAAAGTGGCCTTACAAAAAAAAAAATCCATTATTGATCTAATTCACGAATATTCCGGCCCATATTTATATCCGCTGGATTTAGGCCATCTTTTGAAAAAGGGCACAATTTTGTTACCGCCCGCCGAATTGTTCCGTTTCTAGTTCAGAGTTTGGCCACTCAAAAATAGTCGTCGGATTTACGATGCAGTTCGAGAGCTCTAGCGCCCCTCCATTAAAGTAAATTTTATTCTCTAACCAACGTGAGTTCATTGATTTAGAGGTTTGTTTTGACTTTCACCATTTATTTTGGCATTGTAAAGCGGTCAAGTATTCTACCGACCATTTTCTCCAAAAGTTTCGACCTATGTGTATAAACTTGTGCCTACTTCAAATAATTGATGACAAGCGACAATTCATTTCGATCGAGAGTCGCTGTGGTTGATTGTCCAATGAGAAATCCGGTTGACCAATCCTGTTACACATATCCGCTGACACAAAAGTCAGAGGACTCGGATGCTTCAATTTGAACAGCGAGGATTAATAACTCTTCCAACGAGAAAACTTCACTTGACGTGGGTTTTGGACTTTTTAACACCCGCATTTTGACAAGCCATCTGTATGGAAAAGACTGCATAATCCAGCCAAGTCTGGGTGACAAACTTGTTCTTCGGTTACCTTAGATTGGTCAAAATTGCGAACGAACTTGATTCAACAGCAAATGAGCTCCACATTGCAAATTAATTTGATAATAATATCGAAAGATTAAATCGTTACATAGCTTTTTCTCAGTAAAACCGGACTCTTCGATAATGGACTACTCAAATAACAACTCGTCATCAAAACAATTTAGTTGTATGTTTTGAATAACTGTTAAATGTTAAATTGCTCCTTTCCTCTGATTTACAGTGATGAATTTCAAATTCTTCGTCATTAAAAAGTTCGTGGCTTGTGAGTTGTTTACAAAGCACCTCACACAAAACGACCTAGTCTTGAGGCGAATATAAATTTATTTGTCATGGATCGCTCAGGAACGTCAGTCAATACCACTACCAAAAACTTGCAGAAATTATATTTTTGGACATTATTCCACATGATACTTGATTTGCTGGGTCGCCATCTGTTAGAATGTTTAATCACTTGGCTGGAAGCCAGATTGAATTGTGAATTCTAGATTGCCAACAAACGTTTTCAGTTAACTTTACAGGCTATGTATCCAAGTTAGTGCTATGGTGGACGTGGAGTACCTCCAGAGTAAAATCAACATAAAATGCATCTACAACTCGTTGTGAGATTATTCAAAGCGACTCCGAAGTTAGTATTCTTGCCAAACAAATAAAATGTAAATGAACAAAATAAAATTGAAAAGTTTAATATTGGAAAATAACCATGATCCAAAACCATTTTTCTCGACGTTGTAAAGGTGCCTGGACCCAGGTCCCTAAAAATGAAAAAAAATTCTGTCCGTCTGGATATCATTATCGAAGATTCTTCAAGAATGGCTTGTGGAATCGTAAGCTATTCGAATCTCTACATGATATAACTTTAGTTCATAAAGCCAAGTGTTGGCGCTGGTAGTTAATTTTAGGTTATTATAAAATATATTATACTTGTCTTGAATTCTCGGCCTTGAAGGATACCATAAATTTGGCCGAAGCACTTTATTACTCAAAACTACCATTGTGGAGCTGAAATCAGTTACCATTTTTTTACATAATTAAGTTAAAAGTTAAAAACATTTTTACAAAACCAATAAGAATTAGACAATTTTTCAGAGTCCCTTCCTTTGTATCGAACTATTTAATGGAAATTCTTGATTTTAATTTTTTATGAATTTTCCGGGATAGTGCAATTTATATTCTGAGGCTGCGTGCCAAACTTAAGGCAAAAGTCAATTTTAAGTAAATTTGTCGGTAAATTCAATTATTTTTCAAAAACTCTATAGTAAACTGATCAAAATCAAAACAGTTCATCGCTTCATTGTATATGACGACAAACCGTTAAAATTTGTCTAAAAATGTTCTCAATTTTCTAGGTTTACTAATTTTCAGATCGAGGTTCTGATTATCTCGTGAGGTTTCAGGCTTTATTACTTTTAAAAGTATAAACCACTAGACTGGCCAACGGAAAAATAATTCCATAGAAATCCCATAACAATTATTTAAAATCCTCCTCTGGTAAGCCAATGCATGGCTATAAAATAATTCCTGTGCCCGATAACTCATCATCAACTTTACCACTTACGAAAATATGGAAAAAATTCAAAAATTACTTTAGATCGTTCTCTATCGTAACTCTTCGTCCTTAGTCTGCGTACGAGAGACTCTATCTGAACCCAATCCCACAGAAAAATTCTGAGAATTCCACAGAAATTACTTTTAAATTTCGTCTATCATAAATCGTAATCCGCTAGTCCGTTGAACGAATATTTCGTGAGTTCAAGGGGCTATTTTTCTAGGTCCAATGCAAATTTTAAAAAAATCGACCAAGTATTTTAAATATTCACCTATCAAATGACGTATTCCGCTACTTGGATCAACGATAATGACTATACCCATTTACGAGAAGCTTCTCATCGTTTTGACTATTGCGCAGTATTAAGCTTTAACGTTGCTGTTTAAATGTGCAAACGGAAAGTATTTATTTTTAGTTTAATTTGTGCTTGTTATAATTTATATTAGAGAACGTTTTTGGACCGCAGATTGATTATAAAAACTGCGGCACGGTAAATCACGAAAAGCCTGCAGAATATAAAGTAAAATGATAATCCTCAGGCACTAAAAAACTAAAGGATTAAAAGTGATACTTTGTTTGACAGCCAATTATATTTGCAAGCGAGACGAAGCGCAGCGTAGCCGAGCAAAACCAATCTTTAGTCAAACAAAGTCACGTTTAAGCCGAATAACACAAACTATTTTCTCTCCAACGAAGAAAAGCTCATTGTAACTGATTATACGAGTAAGTACAAATTCCGTAATTAAAACTTCAAAATTGTAACTAATTTTGTTGAAATATTTTGTGAGATCATGACTATTGTACGCGTCAAACTGCAAAGCTATAATTACAATATTTTCTTTCTTGCGAACAAAATATTTGAATCAGAAATTTATCAAATTTAGCCGGATGTGGTTCAAAAAACAAAAGAAATTGTGGTAACCCTATTGCCATCAAAATCACATGATTCATTATAATTTTTTCTCCTAGTATTAAAAGTACCTGTTTTTACACCAAGGATTAAAAGTGTCACTTAGCAACACACACATGTTTTAAAATCGTAAGAAAAAGGCCAGCTTTAATACCCAAAAACAGTATTAAAACAAGAGGCTTTTAAGACGTTGGGAGAAAAAATACTTTTAGTCGCTCGATGTGTCGCTCTCCCTTATAAACGTAAACATGTAATTTTCACTTGAATATAGAAACCACCGGGAAACAATTGCTTGAGATTTAAAATTTGTGTACAAAAGCCTACTTTTCATGCTAGTCTTGGGAAAAAACAATTTCTTCAACAGTTTGGTTGCAATGTTTGACATAAAAATATTGTTGCTGTCAAAACACACAAAGTTTACTATATTTATTCTAGGGTTCTAACGAAATGATCTCTTTTCAATGTACACTTTCAATCAAAATATCAGTTTCAACGTATTCATCTTGCCTAATTTGAAGATATCCGACTGCCTCAGACATAGAGACAACTGGACGTGCGATCCTCGCAAACTTCTGTTTTCCTCGTAATCTTAATATGTTGTACAGTAACAATGCCAGCAAAAAATGGATTAAGAAATTTTTTAACACAATCGAAAGAAATTCGTGAACATTGTATTAACGATTTAGTATAATAATGTAGATGTAGATGTGTGTGTACCTTCAGTATTCTAAATGAAATTAATTTCTGTCTTATTCGTAAATGAACCGAGAAACCCGACACAAAAGGCTAAATGTGTATTTTTTCTATTTTTAACGTTAATACAATTTCCATTTAACGAAAACTCAATCAAACAATTTCTACTGTCCAAATACGTCCTCCAGTTGTGTCTATGTACATTTTATTTGAAATGGTGAAGAAATAAAAAGGGAAAATATTCGAAAAATTTCCAAACAACACATTGACTACGCACAATTAAACTTCAAAACAAAAAGAAACGAGAAGAAAATGTGTCCTCGGCTTTTATATCTTGGGCGACACTAAAATTATAAAAAGGATAATCGAATTGAAACGAATCGAATAAAAATTATTGAATTATTGAATTTTGTTTTGTTGGGGGTGGCCAAAATGGCCGAACGAAAAAAAAATAGTCTACACCTCCCCGTTTATTACAAGAGCACACGTATTTAAGGAATATTTAGTGTTATTTACCTGGGAAATGATTTGTACGGGAAATCGTTTCTGCTAGTAGGGTTAAATTTATAGAATTTGTTCCTTGTTATATAAAGGAATGCAATAAGTTTTTAAAACTTAATTTTCAATTGAATACAAACTTGAATTTCCACTTTAGAACAAAAAATAAAAGACTAGTTGGGATAAATTTTCTTTATAGTGTTTTCGTAAAAAACGTGATAAATAAGTTGTGAATAAAAACTATATATCTTTCGATCCAAGAATTTAATCAGGTGTAAATTTTGTTGTTGTAAGTTTGCTTACAAGATATCCTTTTTCTCGAGTCGTTATGACAAATTTTTGATTTATACTTGAATAACTATATACATATATAGTTTATTACGATTATCAATTTTCCCCCATTGTTTTCGAGAGTCTATTCCTATATATAAAAAATAATTCGAAAAATTATTTTCATATTTTCCGGTAGTTTGAAATAATCGATTTGGAAATAATCGGGAGTGTTTTTCTTTTAGTACTCTGTACATGTATTTTGGTTGGTTTGGAAATTTCAATTTGGATGAATTCTGATTAAATTTTTGATTTATATTTTGAATTACAATTTTTTTAACTATCTCTTGATACAAATACTACGAATACTTCAATAACAATAAATGTATATCGGTTAGATTTTAATCGAGTGGAAATTCAGCAGAAAAAAAATTAAATAAACACTGTTAAGCCGATCAACCGTTGCCCAGTAACATTATTTTGAATAAAACCTTCTATTATTTTTGATTTAATTACCTACCTCAACATACAAGTATATTACTGATATTGTGAATGCCTATGATTTTGAAACTATTAGGTGTGTGTAAGAAAATGCCTTCGCGAAAGAAACTTGGTAGTTTCGAAGCAAACTAGTCATCGAGCCATTTCTGATCATCTTCAACTTTCGTGAATCACTGGTCTTTCAAATATTATGACCTCGATCTGAATAAGTGGAGAATACGCCGCATGCTGTAAAACATCCCAGCCTAGCCTAAGGATGAGATGAGTTCCAACGTTGATTTTGATGTACATATATGAACGAGCGCTGTCGTGCAGCAAATCACCATCCGCCTTACTCCGCCCGTAAATTATATTTTTCCTCCAGAGCATCTCTTAATTTGAACAATTGAGCCTGGCAACGTTTAGCTCTAACAGTATCACCAGGTTCCAGAAGCTCATAGTAGATGACTCCTTTATAATTCCACCCAGTCACACAGCAACGTTTTCTTAGTATACGAAGATTCATTTTTCCAACTAATGTTGATGGCTGGCCTGAATCAACCCGTGGTTTTCTGCTGCTAGGTTTATCGTACAAAATCCACGTTTCATGACTCATAATGATTTACGGGTTTACTTCGGTTTTTTTTTCTTCGGCCAGTTTATGAGGAACCCACTTTCCTTACTTTTCATCCAGGAAAACTTTAGATTATTCGTCTTAAGTTTTGCTGTCTATTGTTTTACGACACCTGGACGTAGATTGTCCTCAAGATTAAAATTGCCATCACGAAATTTTGCAAAGTCGAATTAACCAATTCCATCGCTTGAGCACCATAATTTTTCGTTCGAAAACACAACAGAATGCAATGACATAAATGTTGCTTATCGACATCCGTCTCTTAAGGTGCATCAAACACGGAACGACAGCTTGTAAATGACTGAAACTAATATAATAAAAAGAGCAATGACTAAGCTACTTTTATCCAAAATGGCGGGCGATTTGGATGCATTCAAGTGTGCAAGTATAGTTTAACGCAACCAACTTCAGAGCCGAGTTTCTACTTGCACAAATTACACTGCTGAATATTACAATTTTCGTTTTCAAACTCACAAATTGGAACAATTTTTGATTAGTTTTATTGTTATTTCAACGCCAAAATTATAATTTTTACGAGTTTTAATTCTGGTCAATTTAAAAATTAAAATCTTTATTTTAAAAAAGTTAGTAGTAAGTAATAATAGTTTCCATTTGAGCGTGATATGTTGGCAAACAAGAGTTTATTTTAAAAAATAATTTATAACCTTATTTTATAATTAAAAATACATTGAAGTGCTTTTCAAAAATGTTTCCAGTTTAAATTATTTCCAGCATAAGTGAAATTAAAGTTGTGGTACAACCAAATGGGCAGCTGCACAAAAACAAATATTCGTTTCCAAAACAAGTTTGAAAAAAATCAAACTTATCTTCTGATTCTGCTAACAAAACTGCCTTAGTTCCAATCAAATTGACAAATTTGGAATATCCTTGCATTTACTATTTTGTAAAACCATAGTCCAAACCATCACTCTTTGTGATTCTACATTTTCATCGAACCTACCAAGTTTCATTCAAATTAGTGGAAAACCGAGAAGTTCATTCAAATGATCTGGTCTTTGGAACTAGTTTTTAAACCTCAAATTGAGAAAGCAAACTTATAAAAAATGACTCCAGGTTGCAATGGTTGAGTTTCTTAACAACGTTTCCCGAAACCAGTGCCCATGGCCATCGTTCCCAGCCACTAGAAACCACTGCGAAAATCCTGCACTCGAAAATCCTGCACTCGAAAATCCTGCTTAACAAAATTTACGTGAAATACGTCCTAATCTGTCCTACAATGCAACAACAAGAATTTAGGACATCTCTATATAGCAATATGAAGCTTTTCCTAAATCCAAAATATGTTTGAAAATATTAGTGCAATTTTCCGGAATGTTGGCCATTTTGAAATTTAAACATATGCCAACACTACGGCAGATTAAATTTAAACTGCCAAATTAAAGTTACAATCAAAACCTAAGTAACTATGACAATACTTTCAACTCTGTGCTGGAATGTTCTAACATAATCCTTTCCGATTTTTTATCAAAGTTTATGTCTCATTTCTCTAGAATAAAACTTATCTCTGTTTTAAATTTTATATCATTTACAATTTCTATCTCCAAATAATTTATTTTTGCTACCTTAACGAAATTGGTGAAATAGGTATTGTTCAAATATATTCTGGTAGAATGCGATAGCAATAGGAAAAAAATAATTGACAAACGAAACAAAATTCAAATTATTTCTAGCAGAAAGACAAATTGACAAATTTTCCCATGAAAAAGTTACAGAAACGTGCAAAATTGTCGGAAAATTTAGAGAGTGGTATTTGATCTAAGATGAGAGTGCAATAATTGGAAAATCGCAAAATTTTCTTTGAATAAACGCTGAGAACTACCACACCTGGAATGGCTATTTTCCAAAGAGAGAAGGGTATCAATAAACCAAAACGTAATGGTATTTTGCAAAATGTGGACAAGAGGGGGGTTAGAATTAAATGTGTTTGATTTATAAATTGGTTTAGAAACTGAAAATTCTCATGGATTTTCCTTGAATAAACGCAGACGGCTGGCACACCTGGAATTAAAATTACTTAATAATAGGGGGCCTGAATTAATCAAAACAGGGTTAGTAGTCAATATTTTTGTTTGAAAAATTAACTTAGTTAGAAACCGGAAATGTTCATGAACTTTTTTCGAACAAACGCAGACGGCTATATCACACCTGGAATAACAATTTTCTTATCGTAGAAGGCCTCAATTACTCAAAACATATTGGTTCTTTGAAAAATCTAGACAAGAAGGAGGGTTATTCAATTTTTTGATTAACATATTAACTTTGTAAGAACTGAGGCCCTCAACTATAAGAAAATTGCAATTACAGGTGTGTTTGTAGTATTGGTTTGTTTTTTAATACAAATCCCATAGAATTAAATTTTGTTTCTAACATTAGCCGTGGTTCTTGATGCTTGATCTGATCCGGTCCAGTTCATGTTTCATGAAACAACACAAAGGCGTTTACTAGATTTTCAAAATCAAAATTTGTGATCTAAAACGAAATTTGGATCAGGTTTTCCATACAAAATTTGAACTGATCCGGATCAATGGGTGTCATGAAACGGCTATTATACTGCATTTTACTGCATATTAGTCGAATGTAATCCGATTTCCAATTTCGCCTAAATGTAGAGTTTTGTATATTATTACATTATTATTTATACATTCTCACTAAAATTGTTTTTTTTGTTGGTTTAGGAAAGTTAGGATAAACCTATATTCCGCACAAACAAATTATTTTGGAAATTATACGAGCCGAGGTAAAAAAATTATAAGGTAACCATACGTCATCGCAATGACACGAAACCAAATTTTCCTAAATTGTTTCTAGCATTTAAATACCTGTCACTGGTGTAACTATAAGAGGAAGCCACTTGCACCACTTCCGGACAAACTATTATAAGCATTTTTAACAAAACCAAAATTTTCTAAAATCATAGTCAGTAATACACCGACCAAATGGCACAGTGGTTAAAGCTTTGGCGTTTGGATCGGGAGGTACCGGGTTCGAATCCCGATAGGGGAAGGATGCAAAATGAAATGTTCATCAACAAATTACGATTTGTGATGAAATGAAACACAACTATGACCCCCTGTCGGAGTTCAGAACTCGTGGGCCGACCCATCTTCCATGCCAGTATAGGCTGGCATGGAGCCATGCAATGTGCAGATGGTGACAAAATCGGACCTATAACCGTACGTCCTCGATTTGGCAGGCAACTGCGTAAGGTAAGGACGTAAATAAGCGAACTGCGAAAAAGTTGGGAGTGCTTCGGCTCCAGAAAAAGATTGCAAAGAATAAAAAAAAATAGTCAGTCAGTAATAAACATTTTACATCAAAATGAGTTAGGGTTGAAGTATCTCCGGAAGCATAAATTCAAGGACAACTGAAAATATATCTAAACGAAAAATGTATATTGGTTTGAAAGACCTATTCGTTCAGTTTTTTTTTTGACAGCTAAAACAGTTAGGTCAGTAAATTTAATGTACTGAAAATAATGAAATTTAAGGTAAATTCGAATTAAACTAATCGGATTTTATAAGCTAGAAGATGAGATTACCATAAGTCAGGTTTCGGGCTGAAGGGAATTACAATTTTTAATTTTCTTTTGAATAAAGATTAGACCATTTAATCTAGCGAATTATGTATAAAATCCACAAAATGCTTCTAAATCTTTCGTAATTTTATATTGAATAGTATTTGACGTATACGTGCGATCTCAGTGATATTACGAAAGATTTATTGCATTAAATATATAACTCGCTAGTTGAAATGGTTTATAATTTATATAAAAGAAACAGTAACCAATCAATTCTATAGTTTATTGAAAATTAAGATCTTAACTTCTAATTAAGTTACATCCCTTCTCGATGGTCGGAAACACGAAACAATATTTTAAAACCCGTGCCCAAAATTATTAGTTTCCACTTAAGACTAATCACGAGTTAGAAAAAAAACATTTAAAGTGTCATTTGATTGGTCTTAGAGAAATTATCGCTCATTGCAATGCCAGTGAGCAACTAATATTTCTTAAAAATGTTACATATGAAATGTTTGTTGTGCCGTGAGACTCTGCATCGATGCCGTATTGCGACTGTTTGAGATCCAGTAATAATTAACAACTACAAAGTAGAGTTTGAGTACCAAACAACAATCAATAAACACTTAGACATTTAAGGGATTCTGATATGATACAGTCGTCAGCAGATGCTTGAATATATTATAAAGTTGTTGGTAATAAAACGATGATAGTGGCCGCGTGTGTCGACGATCTGATTTTCTTGTTAATCATCTGGATAGATAGTAGTAGTAGTAGTAGATATCGGTGAGGTCAAATATGTATTCGTAGTAGAAGTTGAAAGGAATCTTAAAGAAGGAAAGAAAACATTGTCTCGAAATTTTAACATGGCAGATTGTATACCCGTATCTATACCACTGGATGTTAAGCAAATTATGTCCAACCAGATCCCTGAACGGCCCAATTGAATGAAACTGGAAACGATAAAATACAGTGGCTTTATCAACAATGGAATCAGAGTATATGTCAGTGGTAGTGGCAACACAGGAAGGGTTATGGCTCAACAAACTACAACGCGAAAATTTGCAGAAACATAGGGCAAGATGAGGCATAATTTTGTAAATTTTAATTCCAAAACAGCATGATTAGCATCGGATGTTTTCAAATCATCGTCAACGTTATGGAAATTTAAAACTTTATACAATTTTGAAATCAAATTAATGATGATTTCAAAATTCATGATGCCATCAGTTGGCAGACATGAAAGCGCACATTGAAATACAATCTACGTTTTATTGAAGGGTAGACGGTAATCGATGGTAATACGAGTAAAACAGTTAATCTCAAAAAAAAATTATATTAGTATTTTTGAAGGAAGTATTTATTAATTTAAGGAATTTATGGGCAATTTGAAATATTATTGTTTTCGAAAATTTTCCAATTGCAATCAGAATCTATTAAGCACATATTGGGCACATGAAAGTTGAAATTTCAAAATAAACAGTGATATAAATAAGGTCGATCGCATAATGATATTTGGTCGACCCCACTAAATTATTTATTTCATAATAACTAACTATTTCCATAAAAAATCAAAAATGTTGCTCCTAATGTTATGTCTAATATACCTATTTTACCATCAAAGCTGTTTTATTTTAACTTATCGAGAACAAAGTGTTGGCAACATGATGAGTAAAAATCACGGCCAACCTTAAGAATATTTTGAACTGAATGATCTGAAGGCGCCCATTTCATCATACATCATGAGGTATTCTGTGGTAAATTCGTAAATATGATTTCATGGACACAACATTTAAGATTGCGAGCTCAATTCGAGAAAGAAGTTGAAGAAAATGATATTTACATTGGATCTACTGAATTTTTTACGCACTCCGCCGCGTTTTGACTATAGAGAGGGATCAAATTTCTTCAGAGGATTAGCGAAATTAAGGAGTTTTATTTGAAGAGGCGACGAATTTGAAAACCATCTAATATCAAAATTATTAAGAAAGCGCTTGAAAAACGTTTTAACCAATGACCTTACAATTTCAAAAACTTTGAAAATTTGAAGGGATTTGTTTTATTGACTCATAATTAAAATAAAAAACGACTTAATACTTAAAATGAGAGCTTCTGTAGAAAAGTTTTAGCAGTAATCGTCAAAGGAAACCTATCCGACACAACAAAATGTGTGGACAACTTAAATTTTCGTTTTGGATAAATGGGTAGATCACTGGTCAGTTTGATTTCTAAAGTAGATCTCATGCAAACAATTAATGGGCACCACAAGATGTATGTGAAGCTGTTACATTGTAAATCCTGGCAGAAAATCATATTAGTTGCATATAGCGATTACATATCAGCACGTTTACAAAATCCATATAAACATCCATCGGGAATTTGGGCCTAAAAGTTAGCATCCTTTATGCCCAAAATAAACGCAATTGCCCATTTCCAAATAATCAATATTAGAGCCTTATCTTTATCCATGTGTTACTATGGTTACATTGAACTGTTCCATTCTATACGAAAAATCGGTTAAATTAAAAACTTAATGGCTGGAATTCAGGAGATATCATCCTCGAGATTATTTGCTCAAAAGTTAGGGCCATCCACCTCAGAAGTACCGCCAATAATTCAAGTCTGAATGATGAATATAAAGGTCTGATCTAATACGATACTGACCTAAACTAAGTCGACCACCAGAGATATTTTTCATTTGATTCTATTAAACATTATAAAGTATGTTGCACACTATTAAAATACTTAATAACCATTTTTTAAATTAAAAATTTAAAATTATTGTAAAATCTCTACTTTAGACTTCTACTCGTAACTAAAAATATGGAATAGAAGAAACAGTTTAGAGAATTTTTGATTTCTTTATAAATCTTTCAACTTTGACAATCAGTTTCAAATTACGATGTTTTAGAAATTTTGCCACTAGAAGCTTAAATATCCTGATTCTCGTGTTAAAAATGTGCCAACTGAGATTATACGGAGGGGTGCATAAGTTGTGGCGAACACCCAACTTTATTTTTTGCCATCGATGTATACAATCATACAATTCGAATACACCATACTGGATTTCTAAAGCGTTCAGAAATTTCGGTAAAAACTGTCTTTTATAATCAAAAATACTGCCACTTCCGATGATCTCCCAATTTGTGGAAAAGCTTCAGTATGGAATTTCATTCCGAATAGTCAATCTGCCAGTACTGGACTGTAGAGATGCCGAACTTTGATGAAATGAAGCTTTTTTAACAAACTATCACTCGTCATTTCCGGAAAAATTTTGCTCTGAAATTTTTTACTAAAATTAAATTTACGATATATTCGGTTTTGACCTAGAAACAGAATACATCCGCTCCGTCCGTTCGATTTTCCTATTCGCCTAGCCGTATAATGTTAATTAATTAAATAACGTCCGATTATTTTCGTCTGAGTCTGTCTAATACTTCCGTTTATTGATGAAAAGTACTGTAAACTGTCAAAATTTAATTTTGATATAAAAACGGGACGGAACGGATCGGATGTATGCTGTCCCTAGCTTTAATCGTTTTTTTCGTATGTGCTATATACTTTTCAAAATATTATTTGCAAAAAACGAAAGAGTTCTATGGAAGCTGGCACTTTTGTGGCACTATTCTGGGTTTCCCTGGGAATAGAAAATTGGGAAAAATATTTCCATAGCATTTTTGTTCAAATTGTATTTTTCTGGCCTAAATATTTAGTGCAAACATTTTCAAAACAAAATTAATTGGGAAACTTTTGTTCCACAAAATTTTGATAGTGAAAAGTATTTTCCCGTTTAACTTTGTGTCGAAAATATTTACACCAAACTTATTCCCTCACTAGACCAGAAAAATAAAATTTACACAAAAATGCTATGAAAATATTTTTCCCAATTCCCGATTCCCAGGAAAAGCCAAAATAGTGCCACTGGTCGACCGATTTCGGCCAAAAATCACTGGGATCAATTGATGGAAAAAGCATAAGTATGAAGTTACATTCCGATCAGTTAATCCTTCTGACATATAGAGAAGCCACAACCATTTAGTCTGCAGGACACCATACACACATACAGAGATTTTTTAAAATGATTTTTTTTTTACTTCGGCGATACACCAAATGGGTGTATCTGCAAACACCTCGATCGAGGAGTTATGACCTACAAAGCGAGTTTTTTGTCAAAAATCGTCGTTTTCGCTAAAATTTTATGGAAAACTGATCTGATCGTTTTTCTCATAAATGATATATTTCTCAAAATATTTGCAAAAAATGAAAAAACTCCTATAGAAACTGTTGCTTCCGATGGACCGATCTCGACCAAAACTCACTGGCGTCTCCCAATTTGTGGAAAAATCTTAAGTATTTAGTTTCATCCCGATCAATCAATCCGTCTAGGCTAAATTGTCAGTAACCGTCATTTCCGCTAAAATTTGGGAAAACTGAACTGGAGCGGTATTATTGCAAATTTAATTTAGAATTTTTCTCGTAGATGGCATACTTTTCAAAATATTTGCAAGAAACGAAAATACTACTTAAGCTGTCACTTCCGGCGACAAATTGGCTAACAAACACTGGGATCCCTTGATTTCAGAAAACCTTTAGTATGAAGTTTCATCCTGAACAGTCAATCCGTCTGGGTTGTTGAGAAGCTACAGACATTACTCGTCAGAGACTTTTTCTAAAATATTTTTTTTAACTTCGGCGATGTAGAGAATGGTTATTCTGCAAAAATCTCGACTACGACATCTTACTACGTAAAAGAATGTAAAATAGTGTGTAAGTGTAATGAAGTATATCCGAAATCTATGATAAATCTTATGGGTTCTGTAAAGTCAGCCTTATGCTTTAAGAATTTGATCCCGATGTAACGCTAAAATGTTCGATAACTTTTCATTCTCATGTTTAATTAGCTCACCATATTCAAAAACGAAATTCAGCAACTACCATAGAAATGCCAACAGATAGGGAACTAAATGGTCTCTTCCACCCACATCATTTGTCGTAAGCTTTTGTGATCATTCCATTCATCGATTTGATTTTTTGTACTTATCCTTGGGCTGTTAATTATTCTCTCACACGCGCGCATATATTTTCGATTCATGATAGTGAAATGAACCAGTGACAGCTCAATGTTAAAACGTTCAGCCTGGGTTTGTATTGCGTACCGAATTCGTTCGGTATATGCTGGATGTAACGTAATGTATTCCTCCTTATTGCTATTAGTGAACTGCTAATCTGAATTGATAAACTTAGGCACATCCATATTCGCAAACGAACATTCATCAACCACTCCAACGACTACGGCCAAGCAATTACGAATTAAGTTATATATTTCTAAGCTCTGGTGTCGAAATCAAAAGTACTGAACAAATTGGGTAACTTGACGACACATCCGCTAAAACGGCAGTCAGCAATTGTTCCGGGCGCCAAATTATATCCTCATTTGGTATAAAAGAACGCGACTTTTTACAACAATTTGGATAACATCGTCATCGTGCCTTCAGCCTTATTGCAGCCTTGAGTGGCGACGAAAATGAATTCATATACTTTCCAGTAAGGAAAGAAAGAAAGAAATTGGTTGTCAGCCGTCGACTTAATACAGAACACACTCGACAGAGGAAGTAGTTGCCGATGTTTTAAACAAACCAATATCTAAGCAGCAAAACAAATTTTCGAAAAAAAATATCGAAAAAATAACGGTAAAAACAAAACAAAATATAAAGTTAGTGGCTTCTGTGAATAAGAAGAAAATAAAATTGACCTCACGTGATTTGAGTTTTAATAAAAAATTTTGGGAGAAGTTTTGCGAACAAAATTTAAAGGTAAGGAACTCAATGTAATATCTCCTTGATTTCTAATAATTAAAATTCTGTTAATGTTGTGTTTATAAGGAATGGGAAGTGGCAAGAGATTATCTAGCGAAGAAACCACTAAAATAACTGCGTACAAAGACGCAGGATTATCAATTAGAGCAATTGCTATGGTCCCTATAAGGGAACAGGCCGAAAAGCAGTACTCAATGAACGTACTAACCGGCCTATTATTAGCCGGGCACGAGTCAAACACCAAACAGCGTCACAAATTGGAGCTGATTTACAGTTGCCAGTTACTGTCCAACGGGTTCGACAAATTTTACATGATTATCCTAACACTGTTTGGCGGAAAAAGGCATCACAACCTATGTTAACTGAAAAACACCGCATGGGTAGGATGGAATTTGCTAAAAAATATATCACCTATGACATTGAGATGTGGAAAAAAGTTCTGTATAGCGACGAAAAGAAATTTAATATGGATGGCCCAGACAGCTTCCAGTTCTATTGACATGACTTGCGAAAATCTGTCGATATATGCACGAGTCGTAATTTTGGTGGCGAGATGGTTATGATTTGGGGTGGGTTTGTTTACTGCGGAAAGGTATCTCTCGCTTGGATTTCTACAAAAATGAAGGCACAGGACTACTTGAACGTTTTGGAGTACAGCCTTCTGGAACATACGACAAATTTGGTGGGAGATGATTTTATTTTCAACAGGATAATGCATCTATCCATCCTGCGAAGCTCGTAAAGTGTTGGTTCCACGATAATAATATTAATGTTTTAGATTGGCCGGCATGCAGTCCAGACTTAAACCCAATAGAGAACCTCTGGGGGATAGTTGCGCGTCAGGTTTATCAAAATGGAAAACAATTTTGCACAGTTGGCGAGCTGAAGGATCGTATAAGAGCGGTTTGGATGGAAATCGAGCCGGATACTCTCAGGAATTTCATCAGCAGTATGCCTGATCGATTATTTGAGATCATTAGAAATAACAAAGGTCATACTCACTATTAACCAGTTATTAAAAATTCAAAAGTGCCTTTTTTGAGTTAAAAATTGAATTGAGGTCAATGTTCACATTAATTTTAAGTTTCTAACATAAATTAAAATTAGTAATGAAAATACAATTATAAAATGAATTAGTTCTTGTTATTCAAGTTCAAATAAAATTTATTAAATAAAATTAACAATGTTTAAATTTATTCATATTTATGTTTTGCAAATAATTTAAGATTAACGAATAAAATTTTAGTGAGGTCAATTTTATTTTCTCCAGTGTATGAGGTTACAAATATAAAATTTAGAGCGAATAATGAACGACAAATTTTGTATTTAAGTGCTGCCAAGTTGTCAGTACTTTTTTAATAAAACTTAACTTCCGTCTTTTCTATCATTTTGAGTAAACGAACGTAATATTTGATATGTCGTTAACTTTTGCATATTTATTACATTATTTATAAAAATAAATATAAATTATGAATTATAATTGCCTATCTAATACAAAACAAAATACTCAATCTAGTTTATACGTTCTTAACAAGATATTGATATTCTTAATTAATATCCTAACAGTCACAAACAGAGTGAATTAAACGCCAAATAGGAATATTTAGAGCACCGAAATGTGATGTAACATTTATTTCGTAGATTCACCCTGTGCATATAGAACAAGTAGATACAAAATTTTAATTCGTTAAATTAATTGGTTTTCCTTTTCACAACCGATATTTTCATCTAATACACTATTACATTGTTTTTCATTAGACAAAGGTGCTCCAATCTGATTGACATTTGAATGAGATATAATTGGAAAATATTTAGATGGTGTGAATGTTTTTCATTAAAAACAAATTAATAACATAATAGAACTGTATAATTAATTATGTGTACAGAATGTGCCGACGTAGAAAAATCGCGTGATTTACGAAATAAAAATTAAAATTAATTAATTGTGTGAGAATCGAAGCTGAATTAATTAATTGACTAAAGATTGCGCACTTTGCAGTAATACTAAAATTTATTAATAAATAAAGATTTGTAAGTAGTGGGACACGGTTGTGAGTACTCATCAATATTTTATTACAAAAATAATTATTCAAATTTACTGTAAACTTAATCTATATCTCGAATATTGCTACAAAAGAAATCCCTCAATTGATCGTAAAAAATTTGTTTCATTTTACGAGACTATAAAAATTTAATATTTGCTTTTCGTTCCATAAATTTTTGTGGATTCGTAATCTTTAAAGTTTTTACAGGAAAATTTTATTTTGAATGTTGACAGCATTACCACAAAGCAGTTAAATTAACGTCACCCCAACAAATGAGAAATTTCTTGGAAACTAGTGAGACAGTTACCAATTTAAAAAGTATTAAACATTTCCACGAGAAAAAATGACGCCGCAGACAAATTTCATCATGTGTTTCATCAACTATTAGATAACAAGTCAACCTTTATTAGAGGGTGGTATTTTGGCTTGATGGGTGCGGAATTTTATTAAATGGTAGACAACGTACATAAAAACCTGTCCAAATTTGTGGTAAGGTGTGTTAATTGACATTTATAGTTTCCGATGAAAAATTTATTTGGCTACTTGAAACACTATTTGCAAATTGAGTCAAAAACTCTGATAATGAGTGTTAACCCTTTCAGTCATGGTGTGCTCATTTGTATAAACCGAATTCAAAACAGTGTATTGGTTGTATGAGAAATACAAGTTATTTTGGCTCCAAATACTCATAAGTAAAAACTTGTTAAAATTGGGCAAAAAAAATAGTTTTGTATGCGTAAAGTGTTTAATTTTCATGAAACAACTCAATCGTAAGTAAATTTAAAATTATTTCTAATTAAAATGTAATTTAAATATGTGTCCTAAAATGGGCACATTTCAATCCAAAGGCTGTGTCTTCAAATGGGCACAGAAATAAATGTGTGCTCGATTGTAGACATGTGGGACTGTACGGTTGTAAATTATGGAAATATAGTTATTGTATTTCAGGAAATGCTAAAAATAGACAAGCCAAATTGACATTAGTGGAAGCTGCATTGTTAATTAACGCAGATATTCGGAAATAGCTTTGTTTAAACACTTTATTAATGAAAATTTAAGAAATGATATTGTGACCGTTAGTAAAGCAAAAGCCACTGACTTATTTGACGAAATAATGATACCTGGTGTAATGATAGAGGAAACCATAGATGATGCAGAAAATTTAGTCGACGAGAAAGCTGCATTATTAGCCGTAGGAAATGAAGATTACAATGAGATTGTAGTTGAGGATAACGTCGAGTTTGAATTTATGGATGAAAACCAAAAATTTAAAACTGCAATAAAAACATGCATTCGAACCGAATGCTATTTGAGCATGCTCAAAATGAAGAGGAATTGGATAGATCTCCATTTTCTATTTTCGCGAGATATATCCCACCAGAAATATTTTCTAGTATGGTTTTCTTCACAAATCTTTATGCCGCCCGTCAAAATTCTGCAAACTACCGACCGACTACAACAAGTGAACTCTGTATAAAGTTTTTGGTTACGGAAGATATGTGGCATGAGAGGTTTTCTCAATTACGGAATACGTTACAGTTCGTAAATAATTTAGAAAAGCCAAGAGACAATCAGGATAAGCTGTACAAAGTTCGACTTGTAATAGATAGTATTCGCATAAGAAGTTTAGAACATACCGTTGAAGAACACTATCTATTGATGAACAAATCATCTCCTTTAAAGGTCAATTGAGCATCAAACAGTACTACATTAAAGAGAAAAGTTGTACATGGGGTATAAAGGTAAATTATTAGTTCCATGTAATTCATAATCTATAAGATTCTTGTCTTAGGTATTTTTGTTATGCGGCAACGGCGAATTACCATATGATTTTGTAATTTATCAGGGCACGTCTACCGAAATAAATAAATTGACTGCAAAACAACATTGATCAGCAAACGTCTTGCAACTCTGTGAGCGTATTACCACAACCGGACATATTTTATGTTTCGACAACTATTTCAGTTCATATCACGGAACCATTCGAATAAATCGATTTCGAAACCTGCCGCATGCCGCAGGTAAAATGATGAAAAAGCAAGGCCGTGGTGCTTCGGATTAAGTTACAAGTCAAGATGGCGAAATATGTGTTGTCAAGTGGTAAGACAACATAGTAGTTTATTTAGCGTCAAACTTTGTTGGAATTGGTAAAGAGTTAATGGCTCGCCGGTATGACAAAATTAACGCAAAACATGTTCAAATAAGACAACCACAAATTGTACAACTGTATAATATAGAAATGGGAGGGGTGGATTTATTCGATCAACTTTGAAGCTACTATCGCTTTTTCCACTTTTTTTTACGGCTGTATCGAGCTGGATTGAATACAAAGCGATTCACAAAAAACTTGGAACTTCGGCAAACGATATTATGGATTTATTAAACTTCCGCCTGATTTTAGCGCATTGTCTGATCGTGCAATGAGATACTTGTACAGAAAGCCAAAACGGAAACTCGTCCAATAGATGAAATTCGTTACGACAACATATACGACATCTTCCACTCCACAGTGACGCAGCAAGCCAGTGTAAATATGAAAAATGGAAGGGAAAGAGTAGAGTTTTGTGTTCTAAATGTAAGGTGCGCCTCTGTTTTGGTAAGGGCAACAACTGCTTTTTTAATTTCCATACTAAAGATGGACCAAAGTTCCTGGAAATCTCGGAAATTTCGCCTGGAAATCTCGGACTTCAAAATCCCGGATTTCAAGATATTGATTTTAAAAGATCGTTCTTGGATAGTCAAATTTGTTTTTTAATAAATTATGAATTTTGTATGGTAGTGTAATTTTGCTAGATAGACCTTGGTCTTTGCAGGACGTGTCCTCGTATCAGAGTCAACATTTTCTATTACTATCTGAATCGTATATAAACAAGTGTTTTAGAAAGTATTCCAGCTCTTAAAATTAGTGTTGTGCCATATTGTCTACAATGCGTATAATTTATTATTATTCTACACGTGTAATTAAAAAATTGGCGTAGACAATGTAGAAATGCCGAAATTTTTTATTTCTGTTTGCAATCAGTAAATTGTTCACAATTTAATTGTTAAATAGAACTATTTAAAGATAGAGAGATTCATTCTTACCACAGATTTGAAAAATTTTAACTTTGTACCGTACCTAAAAAGAGTTGTACATAAAGACTTATATTAAACTACAGGCAAAGCCATCAAAATGTCAATGTACTATCATATCGTCACCACGAAATAAACTGTTAAAGCACAAAAAAGTTTCTCAGACAAGTATATAGTATGTCAATGATCCTACAACCTCATCGATTCATAATCGTAATAAATTTTAAGTTTGATAGAAGTCTTCCGGGATATTTCATGCAATATGACTTCCTAGTGAAAAAGAAGCATGAAAACTAATCGTTGATTGATTAAAAATTGATGAATTTGTCGCCCAAATATAAATCCCAGATGATCATACAAAAATGGATATCGTTTGCAATACAAAAAATTCCCCCCTCCACGGAAAGATTAATCATCACTACCACTGGTACAATCAAATCTATACCGTCCGTGTTACAAAAAAAAACAACTTTAAACTTGGCACTCAACATGTAGACAGTATTCCTGTCGAAGATGTACGAGACGTTTGGCACATTGCAAAAGGAATATCTTTTGTAGCTGGATTTAACCTAAGACTAGATAACGACCATGAAAAGACATTACGTACCCCCATTTTATATATTCTTTTTAAAGATGTAATTGGAATTCGATAGAATTGAAATAATTTATTTCTTTGCCAATTTGCCGCTTCTATTTTACCGATATACACGAATGATTTACGCCAAGTGAATTACATCAGCACTGACAAGATATAATAACCCGTAATGAACAATCGAAGCTTCATTTATTTTATCATAAAAGCATAATTAACATATTTTTGTTATTCTATGGTTTTAAATTAAAAAGACCAAAAAATTAAGTTTCGCTAAAATCAATTGAATGTTTGAAACATTGATTTACATACGGCTTAGGGGTCCATTTGTCGGGGATTTTCTGTTAAAGCTATTTGCTGCGTATAAGTCTTACAATATTATTAATATTGCAAGTCTGGCCTCATAAGTATTTATACAGAGCATAATCTGACTAATGCTAAATTAACACATCGTCAACAAACTTTCATCTAAGAACTAGGTAAGCTGCTCGTAATTTTACTCATTGAAAACCTGTATCCCGGTTGAATAGAGAATATCCGAAAGTCTAATCAAATTGCCGGGTTAAACTAAGAAAGAGTCGAGAACGACACAAATATATCGCCACATACGTCTGAACACCAGTACCGACCTGGTTAGGCATACAAATACATACATTTGTATCTGTATATTATACATAAATAGATCAGCATTATCGTTTTTATAAAATCGGGCTGGGCCTCCCGTTTTTGGGTAAAGATCTATACAAAAAAAAACATTGGAGCCCACTGGTAATGGTGGAAACAGAGTATCACTTAGACCGAATGTAATAGCTAACATACTCTAACCATTCAACCCAATATTTGTATATACACTTCAACCATAAATCCATCACAATACTCAAGAAACCACCCAACAACAAATAATTCAACACACATAAAGAGGCACTTGATGAAAACTAGAATTCTGCGTAGCACAACTACCGTATATTTGTCACACTGTGGATTGGGAATCACTCGAGACGTACTTACGGGGCATCACTACTCAGCACACAAACGGACGTAAGATATTTCGTGCCATAATCTAATCCGCATTATATAGGAAAAGTGGACCCACACCTTGATATCGGTTAGAAATTGCAGCAAAACTTGTTTCCTTATGATCGAAACACACAAATAGAGTCAATTAGTCCTGGCTGACCCGAGGTTCGAAACGGCTGCCCCTACTGATATTCTATGAGGGCTGATGTTTGCAATGATTTAATCAGTGATCAAATATTAAAGGGAAGACAAAACCCATCAAAACCGATTTTGACTGTGTGATTTCCTTTCCACCCCAAATGGTTATCACTTATCCAATACTGAAGGAGCATAGAGAGACTAAGAAATCTACGAATATGAATTACTTTTCCGAAAACACAAGGAGAAGGTCTCAAGAGGAAGATACAGGGAGCTTTTTATGTTTCAGGTCGATTTTGTTTCCCATTTGACAGTCATAGAGAGTGGTCGATATCAATTTATTATGAAGCATCTAACGCCACAACAAATTGAAATTAAAACATTTATATTTAGACATTTTATTTTTGGCAAAAAACCACTTTTGACAAAAAATCGTTATGAACGACGAATCACATTTCAACTTTAATGGCTTTGTTAATAAACAGAATAGCCGCTACTTGGCCACTGAAAACCCATAATTGATATACCACAGACCATTACACCTTGGTAGAGTAACTGTTTTATGCGCCATTTTGGAGTGAGAACATTTTTGAGAATGATAGAGGTAATGTTGTAGCTATTATTGATGATGCATGTCCCGATAATGCTGGAAAAGTTTATTGTGCTCAAATTAAATCAATGTAACATGTGTCAACTTATGTAACATGTGGTTCCAGATAGGCGGTGCCCCATCACACATACCTCGTCGTACGATGCCAATTTTGCGACCAAGTTTTCGCGGTCTAATAATTTCAAAAAGTGGTGATGTCGACTCGACCTCACGGCCCCTTGCTTTGACACATTTCGATTCTTCGTATACCCCGTTGAAAGGGAAGGTGTATACCATTAAACCAACCACAACCTGGATGCTTAAGGAAACCGTTTGCTGAAATAATAACAGAAGTTTGCGAAAATGTTAAGAAAAATGTTCTTAAAATAGTTCGCCTTTGCGCCATGGCCAACGGCGGCCACTTGACCGACATTATATTTCATACATTAAAGCCCATATAATTAATCAATAAAATATAAATTATAAAATATTTAAAAAAAACATCGACCTGAAACATAAAAAGTACCTTGTACGAAGTACACCTGCATTTCAACGCTTCCTACAGCTAGAGCAGAAACTAGATTCCAACTAGAATTTAAAAGAATGGTTCAGTTCATGATGTAGTACTTCAATTTCGACATGATACGAACATCTCACGCGGGCCGATACGTCTTATCCCACCATGAGGTGATGCTGATAACATCGGGGTTATCTTACCCATTTGTAAGATTATTTGTTTTTTTTTTGATAAATTACCAAAATTTCAATTGAAGAGCTCTTTATATCTTGTCGGTTCTGACAAACACATCAACACTTGCAGGTTTGTATTATGCTTGGATTAACGTTACACGTCAGCTGTACTGGCGGATGCTAATTTACCGAGGATTATACGAGAAATTATTTTTGAGCCTACTCCACCGCCGGTGGAGCGATTTAAAGTTGGACAAATTTAGGCAATACACTCTCTATGAATAATGATCAAATATTGATTCTGGCCAGTAAAAAATACAAATATTCTGAAGAAAATATCGTGATGGCCGCGATGCCATCAGTAACTATAGTTTCCTCAGTATTGCGTATATGTATGCTCGAAATCGGCTGTAAATGATGTCTGGAAGTACTAGCACTAGAAAATGATAACCAAAACAATTGGAATAGTCGTCGAATAAAAACAAGCTGAAATTCTAGGCAAATTTAAGCCGACTGAATAATTTAATGGCTGTAGTTGTGATATTATACTAAATTTTATTTAATAAACTTTTCATTTCAATTATCGTTGGAACTGGGTGCCAGTGGACACGGACAATTTCAGACCTACAATTTAAATAAACAATTCAAACTAACTAATGGTTGCTTGAATTTTTCTCGAAATTATTATACTTGCGGATACGAATGACTATGTAATTTGGAATATTCCAGTGATACTAACGTATGTGAAGTCATCTCTCGATTCCATCCCAGAAAATAAAAAGAAATCATCAGGCAACACTAATCAATAAAAATACCATTTGCTCTTGTGCGAAGTTAGTTTGTGGCGATGTTTACAAACTTAAACGCCAAATTTAATTGTCAAATATCCAAATTTCAATGAACTGAATGAAAATTATGGAAGAGACATAAAACCCGTTCTACCTACGTAGGTAGTGAAAACAAATTGATAATAGTGTTCAATTTTTTTTTTCACATACAAAACAAGTATCTAAACAAAAAGTTGGATTTTGCGATTTGTTCTCTGTTAAAAGATATTTTTAATTCAATAAATGTTTTCAATTAAATATAAATAAATTAATTTATGAATCATCAGTTACAACTGTAAAGTGCGCATAGATGTAATATTATAGTGAGACACTTCCAATACATTTTTAAAAGGAACAATCTCCTATAAATTGGTGACCACGACAATTGAAGGTATTAATTTTGTGCGCACGGATACGGCAACAGATCACGGACGTTTGAAGATATTATTATTCAACTGTGGAGTATTCAAAGCAGTACAACAAGCGTTGGAACAACAATATTATTAATATTGCAACAAGTGTATCAACAGCAGTGGAGGTACAGTGGACAAGTCATCTGGACATCAGGCGACAGGAAAATTCTTAAGATAAACAACATTTGTAAACGTGAGTAGACTGGGGCGAGTAATTTTGTTTTGTTTTTCATATTTTTTATTGAGTTCATTGTGAATTTAAATCACAAAAATAAAATTTTATTTAAAAATTAAAATTAATTTCGGCATTTTATTTATTTCATTTTTTTCTTCTACTTGTTTCCGCATTTTTGTTCAGGTTTGGAAATGTCGTCCGATACTCGTCTTCTAACTCTCCGGTCAATAACGAGATTTATGGAGATGCAAGTTCTGTAGATCCGCCTAATTGTTCATCGCAACTACAAAATTTATTCGCAGAGCAATTTTAATTGTTTCTGCAATCTCAAAATTTTTTCCGGGATCCAGGAGTTGCTCAGTCGTCTGGGCAGTCTGGTTCAGGACCTGGTTGGACTGATGTCCAAAATCCAAATTTGGAGATTGGAGCGGTGCGATTCCGACCTCCGCAACCATTGTACGGTCAAAATCCTGCAGTTTGGTTCACGATTCTGGAATCGCAGTTTGCTGTCGCGAACATCAGGTCGGAGACTACCAAGTTTTCTCACGCAGCGGGGGCGTTGGATCCGAGACTACATGATCGTTTCGCAGATTTGATTCTCCGCGATAAGGGTTCATTTCCCTATGCTGTATTTAAAGAGGAAGTGATTCGCGTGTTGGTCGAGTCAGACATGTCACGCTTGAACAACGTCCTGACAAACCTGACTTTGGGTGATAAAAACCGTTGCATTTATTAAGTCAGATACGTTTGAACGCTGGCAGTAATTTTTACGACAAGTTGCTCAGACAACTTTGGATGAAGAGGTTGCCTTCGCAGATTCAGGTTATCCTGACTACTTTTGAAAACGATGTGACGTTAGATGTTTTGGCATCGCGTGCAGATAATATGATGGAGGTGATGCCACCGTTAGAGTTGAATGCCGTTAAATCGTGAAATCCTTTCGGTCCATCCACGTCTGTAGCACCTAACGGGTCTTCAATCCAACCGGCATTTATGAAGCATCTAATTTAAACACTAAATTAGAGGATTTTAGATTAAACATTTTGGCAGAGATTAAAGCTATGGTTAACCCCAGATCTCGATCTCGTTCAAATAATAGAAATCGCATAAATTCTCGTTCGAGATCTAGAGGTCGGGTTAACCCAAAATTCGAATTGTGTTATTATCATTTTAGGTTCGGTGACAAGGCTCAGAAATGTCAGGTTGGATGTAAATTTTACGACAAAACCTGCGGAGGTCATTCGATCAAGAAGGATTTTTAAATGTTCATCAGGACGTGACGACCGTTACTGATGAACCTACTACCAGTCGTATATTAATACATGATGCCAATTCAAGAGACACCGGTGCTGACGTTTCGGTTGTTCCACTTAAAATTTGTCACATTCCGCAGGCCTTAACCACTTCCAAATTATTCGCTGCGAATGGAACGCCAATTAAAGCATATGGAACAAAAATTCTAAATTTATATCTTGGGTTACGGCGTAATTTCAAGTGGGAATTTATAGTGGCAGATGTCTCGCGGCTCATTATCGGAGCTGACTTTCTTAAAAGTACTGGTTTGATAGTTGACCTTGGCAAACATCGTCTTCTAGATCCAACGACATCTTTGTTTACGATTGGCTCTATTACTCTCACAGCCGAGTCAACACTGTCTCAACTAGACAAATGTCACGTTAATAATCAAATCCAGCAACTTCTTTCTAAATTCTCAGAAATTATGACAAACTCTCTTGACGTCAAACCAGTTAAGCATATGATCACTCATCGGCTGAAAACTTTTGGACCACCGGTTTCCTGTAAAGCTAGACGTTTGGCATCTGATAAATTAACGATTGCAAAACAGGAATTAGAGAATCTGATGGCACTAGGAGTTCTTCGTCCAAGTAATAGTGCATGATCTTGTCTTGAAGAAAAATGGAGATTGGAGACCATGTGGAGATTATCGAAATTTGAATCGTGCTACTATTTCAGATCGTTATCCCATTCCACACCTACAATATTTTTCGTACCAACTTAAAGGAAGTACAGTCTTTTCGGCTCTTGATCTTGTTCGAGCTTATCATCAGACCCCGATTGAACCGTCTGATATTCCAAAAACCGCTATTGCGAATCTCTTTGGTTTATTTGAATTCCTTAAAATGACTTTTGGTCTCAGGAATGCAGCGCAAATTTTTCAGAGATTCATGCATTCCGTATTGTTGGGACTTAATTTCGCATTCATCTACTTAGATGATATTCTGATAGCGTCTAAAACTTTCGAGGAACATTGCGCGCATATCGAATTAGTTTTCCAAAAATTATCACACAACGGTTAAATAATTAACCCTGGAAAATGTGTCTTCGCTTCGCCTAAAGTTAAATTCTTAGGACATTTCGTTAACGCAAATGGCATTTTACCTGTTCCAGAACGTGTTGAAGTCATCAAAAATTTTGAACGTCCGTTAACGGTTAATCAACTCAAACGATTCTTGGTGATGATTAATTTCTACAGACGCTTCATTCCAAACGCCGCGGCTGATCAAATTTTACTTAATGATTTTCTTAAAGGCTATAAGAAAAATAGTCAAATTCCAATTAATCCAAGCAAAACTATATATTGCGATATTTCGACAGCTAATCAAAGATCTTTTATTCCAATTGAGTTTCGGAAACAAGTTTTTGAAGCCTTTCACAACCTTTCGCATTCTGGAATTAAAGCTACAATTAAATTATTGACGAAAAACGTCATGTGGCCCTCCATCACGAAAGATTCAAAAACTATGGCACAATCCTGTTTAGCGTGTCAGAAATCTAAAATTTCAAGACACACCGTTTCATCTCTTGGATCTTACCAATTAACTTCGCAAGGCTTCGCAGAAATTCGCTTAGACATCATTGGTCCTTTGCCTATTTCTGACAATCAGCGGTATTGCGTTACATTAATCGACAGGTATACGAGGTGGGCTGAGGCAGTTCCAGTTCCTGATATTACTGCAGCTACTGTCGCTTCTGCGGTATACTCCACATGAATTTCACGCTTCGAGGTACCAAACGTCATAGCCACCGACCAAAGTTCGCAGTTTGAGTTTTGCCTTTTTTAGTGAATTATCAGCGTTAATCGGATTCAGACGAATAAGTACGACGGCTTATAACCCAAAGTCCAACGGTATGATTGAGAGATGGCAGAGAGCGTTAAAGATCGCAATCATGTGCACGAACGAGCTGATTGGGTAATGTGCTTGCCAACCGTGCTGTTAGGTTTACGCACGTCGTACATAGTGAGGAACTTAAAACTTCTCCGGCTGAACTTGTTTACGGAAGTACGTTGAGGGTGCCTGGTCAATTTATAATTTTTTTTTCGACAAATAAAATTCATGAGTCAGATTTTGTCAATAATCTTTAAAAACATTTCGATGAGATAAGACCGTCTCCGGCTACCAGGCACTCTAATGTAAAAACTTTCGGAAGCAGAGAACTTTCAACGTGTTCACACGCGTTTTTAAGGTCGGATTTTGTGAGGAAATCTTTGCAATCACCTTATTCAGGACCGTTTAAAGTTCTCGAAAGAGGGGATAAGTTCTTCACTATTGACGTAAACGGCAGGACGAGCGCGGTTTCTTTGGATCACCTCAAACCGTGTTTTGAGGAGAATGCGGACATCGTGGGATCGTTTCCGGTAGCACCACTGGGTGAGAGAACTTCGGATGATGTCTCGTTTTAACTGAAGCAGTTTCTGGATCATCGTCGTTTCTTTTATTTGGTTTATTTTCGGCCACGGTGTATTTGTATTTTCATAAATTCTTCCGAATTCATTGGGGAGGGAGTATTGTGGCGATGTTTACAAACTTGAACGTCAAATTTAATTGCCAAGTATCCAAATTTCAATGAACTGAATGAAAATTATGGAAGAGACAAAAAACCCGTTCTACCTACGTAGGTAGTGAAAACAAATTGATAATAATGTTCATTTTTTTTCACATATACTCGTAAAACAATTATCTAAACAAAAAGTTGAATTTTGCGATTTGTTCACAGTTAAAAGTTATTTTTAAATTAATTAAAATTATTATTTTAATTCAATAAATGTTTTCAATTAAATACAAATAATTTAATTTATGAAACATCAGTTACAACTGTAAAGTGCTTACAGATGTAATATTATAGTGAGACACAATACATTTTTAAAAGGAACCCAGAAGCCCAGGATTTGTTTAAAATGATTCAAAATAAACAGTAATTGGTGAAGTTAGTCCAGCCCAGAATTTATTCACGTAAAATCACGTTAAATTCGTTTATTTTAAATTTTGCGAATTTTAGCCATGCAACCGTTATATCAATAAAACATGTATTTGTACGCACTAAAATTACATTAGACACGATAAAGGTACTTGGCACGTTAAACATATAAACAAGTCGAATTAAATCTACGTGGTTTTGAGGTCGTCACACATCTGCCTTACTTTAGAAAAGTTAAAAAAATCATTCGCATTTTAACTTTGCGAAATTGGGCCATGGGTCAGATATATCCATACAACTCGTATTTGAACCAAGATTACATTTAAACTGCGCACGTTAAAAATATACATTTATCGGATTTAGGCTATGTGGTTTGAGATTGTCACACTCCTGCCTTACTTTTAGAAAAATTAGAACAAAATCGTTCTGTGGCAACTTTGCGAAATTGGGTCCTGGGCCAGATCTATCCATACAACTCGTATTTGAACTGAAATTTAATTTAAATTATGCGAGTGGTAGGGGTGTGGTCATCTTAAAACTAGATAGTTTTAATTCGACTCGTATAAATACATGTTCTTTCGATACAACGGTTGCATGGCTAAAATTCAGGAAATTTAAAAGTAACGAATTTAATTTTTGTATTTAACGCGATTTTAAATAAACTCTGGGCTGGGCTAACTTCACTAATCACTGTTTATTTTGAATAAATTTAAACAAATTCTGGGCTAGCTTCACACAAGTGTAAATAAGTTTATTTTTATTGATTAGTGTTGCCTGACAATTTTTTTTTATTTTCTGGGATATAATCGTGGGATAACTTCACATACGTGTAATACTATGTGATATTTGGTGTAAACCTTTATTAATGACAAAAAACGGATTACATAACTAATAAAAAAATGTAAGAATAAGTTTAATTATTTTAAACGTATTAAGCTCACCTGTTTCAGTTGCAAAAGTTTAATTTATTTGGTCTCGTATTGAAAAACCCAATTAGAAAACAACAATAATACTTTTAACACTATGCGCCGTTGGTACTTGGCGAAACACATTAAGTGTTAACACATTAAAACACTTGTTTATTATTTCGCACAAAACTTTTTTTTTTTTTTTTTTTTTCAAAAATGTTTAAAAAATTACTCGATTAATTTCGACTTGTTAGGTCATCATCAGGAGTATCTACTGATTGGTAAAAATAAAAATTTAGTTATATATAGTAGAAATAAAATCAAAGGAGGGACAAAAAATAGGCAATAAAAATTAATCTATTGATCGTTCCAACCATCTGTTGTTTACACGGAAAAATTACAAATAAAAAAGGGGGGGGGGGGGGGGGTGGAATAGCAGGTAAGCGATTAGTTATCGGTTAATAAGTTTAGTTATAATAATAATCAAATATGGTTTAATAGTAGTTGTTCCTGGGTATGCTCCCAGGAACAACTTATATCTCCATCTTAAAGTTGTTCACACTGAGTTAGCGTTTCGTTTGCACTCTATTGAGTTTGATTGGCTGGACAAAAAATTTCTAACAGAGGTATCCGAAATTTCACATATTCAATATGTGAAACAAAAAGCTAAGCTGGATGTGTTGCGAGATAAGGCTTATCCATTTAACCGTAGAGGTAATAGTGGTTCGTCTGGTTTCCAATTTCATCCACGTTTTAAAAACTTGTCTGCAGTCGGTTTCAGTAGCGCAGAGATTCAAATGCTGAGTAATGGAGTTAATTTTGCTCCTACGCCAAATAAAATCAGCCTTCAGTCATTCGAGAATCTTGCTGTAGATGCTGAAACTGCCTTATTTGACCAGCCGACCCAACTAAAATCAGTATGTGCACTACAAATAAAGAAAGGTATTGATAACTCTTCTTCTTCTTCTAACTCTTCTTCTGCTGCTTCTCTCGCTCTTGCTTCTCCTAATACTAACCTCAAAGTGATTAGTGCGATAAAGAAAAAGCTACGTGATCATGACCTGATAGCATGTAAAGCGGATAAAGGCAATACAATTACCGTGCTCGAAAAAGTCGATTACTGTAATAAAATTTCTAATTTCATTACAGAAAGCATAGCAATAGTGCTTGGTAGGGATCCAACTAGGTCTTTTAAGACTTCTGTCAGTAAGTGTATCAACAATTCAATAGTTGCGTATTGCAATGCTCCTGCCTACAAGCTATGTAAGGGTTTCATAAACTTTTTCAATGATCATACTAATTTCTTTTCGGCTTACTCGGTTAAGAACTCGGTAGAATTGATTAGCAAAATTCAAGACGTCGGCATTCCACTACATTCAAAACTAGTTTCGTTTGACGTTGTCAGTCTTTTCACTTCAATTCCAATTAAGACTTTATCGCAAATAGTTTGTAATTACTTAGATAGGGATGTTATAGATGAGAGCCTACGTCGTGAACTGAAGTTGGTTTTTGAGACTTGAATTAAATAAAACTATTTCTGCTTTGATAATACATATTTCAAATTCGCTGATGGTCTACCCATGGGCTCCCCTCTGTCACCTTTGTTAGCTGAAATTTTCATGAATTTCTTCGAACAAACGATTTTATCAAACAACAATCCTTATTTTCGTCATATAATCTTTTGGTATAGATATGTTGATGACATACTATGTCTATGGAATGGAACTGATAGACTGTTAAACTCATTCCTTACTTGGTTAAATTCTCAGTATCCCACCATTGATTTTACGTTGGAAAGGGAAGAAAATAAATGTATTAATTTTCTAGATATAACAATAACCAGGATTAATTCTTCCGTAGACTTCAAAATTTATCGGAAACCTACGTATACAGACGCTATTATCCCTAGTTCTTCAAACCATCCCCATAATATTAAAATGTCAGCTTTCCACTCACTTATAGATAGACTAATAAACATCCCTTTGACAAATTCAAATTACGACATAGAGCTTAATATAATTCCACAAATAGCAACGAATAACGGATATGCAACTAAGACTATATTAAAGTTATTAAATAAAAAGCTAAAGCGCAAAGCTCTAACGGGTATTTATCCACCGGATAATCCAACGCAGGAAAATTGGCGTCGCTTAGAGTATATAGGACAAACTAGCCAACGGATTAGCAACATCGTGTCCGATTATACCAATATTAGTTTTGCTTTTTATAATAATAACACAATAAAGGAAATGGTTTTTAACAATAAACCTAGAGTTGATCGCCTTTGAAAGTCTGGTGTTTATAGGATTAATTGCAATGATTGTAGTTTCTCATATATTGGACATACTGGGCGCAATTTTGGAGTTAGAGCTAAAGAACATTTATCTGGTTGCAATCAATCAACGTTCCATAATCATTTAACTTTAGAAAATCATACAGCTAGCTTAAACAATTTAGACATATTACATATGCAACCTAAAAGCAGACGTTTAGATACCTTAGAATCTTACTAAATTCGAAAATCCATATTCCTTAACCAAGATATCCTTAACGAACAGAGAGAAATCCGTTTCTCACCAATTACAGATCCCGCCCTGTTTTATTCTCACGCTCTTAATAATATGACTAATACGTCGGGTAATTAAATGCACTTCAATATACCTTGAATTTTCTTACTCAACCGATAACTAATCGCTAACGTGCTATTCCACCCCTCCCCCCCCCTTTTTTTATTTGTAATTTTTCCGTGTAAACAATAGATGGTTGGAACGATCAATAAATTAATTTTTATTGCCTATTTTTTGTCCCTCCTTCTTTGATTTTAGTTTGCTTATTTCTACTATATATATCAAAATTTTTATTTTTACCAATCAATAGATACTCCTGATGATGACCTAACAAGTCGAAATTAATCGAGTAATTTTTTAAACATTTATGAAAAAAAAAAAAAAAGTTTTGTGCGAAATAATAAACAAGTGTTTTAATGTGTTTATTAAGTGAAATACCAATAATTTACATTTTCGACCAATTATCTACATATTCTACCAACTTTCAACATCAAAAATCGTAAAAATCAACACTTCACGAAAAAATCAATTGTCTATGCTATTTTCGACACCAACATGTAAGTAAACAGTTCTGAAATACGCTTAGACGCACAACACTGCATAAAATATCTAGTATTTTCCACGTAATAATGAATCTCAAATCTGAATAGCCGTCGTTTTTTTTGTAAATACTAAACTGTTCAACTGTTCATTGCAAAAAGCATCCATTGAAGCTACTACTTCCGGTACATAGATTTTAATCAAATTTAGCAAGGATCTCCCAATTAAAAAAAACTGCTTAAGTAGTTTCAATCCGAGAAGTCAATCGTCGTGTGGAACATGTTCTTGTCAAATATCCGAGCACCATACCGTCATCAAATTTAAAAATAGCTGAACAACTGATTTTAACGAGAGGAAGATGTGGCTTTAGACAGTATATACCGTCAAAACCAGGCAAGTACGGAGTTAAAATATTTTGGATATGTGATGCCAAAAATGCGTACCCGTTGAATGCCGAGGTATAACTCGTTCAAATAATTATGCTATAAATTTGGTCCGCCGAATATCTGCGCCGCACCTAAACAAAGGCAAAACATTTACAATGGATAATTTTTTCACAAGTTGTACTTTGGCCGAACAACTATTACAAAAAAATACCACTATAATTGGAACGATACGTCAAAATAAACCTGATCTTCCCAAAGAATTAACGAGCAAAGCGGAGCTGAAGAAAAGAGAAGTAAATTCATCAACATTTTACTTCGATAATCACCTAACTCTGGTCAGCTTTGTTCCAAAACCAAATAAAAACGTACTCCTTTTATCAACTTTACACAACGATTGTGGAATTGACGGCGATTCTAAAAAACCATACATCATATTGGACTATAATGCAACGAAGGGAGGGGTTGATACTCTTGATAAACTCGTCAGAACATACACCTGTAAAAAGAAAACCAAAAGATGGCCGATGGTATTATTTTTTAATATGATCGACATCGCAGGTGTAGCAGCTTTCAATTTATATAAATGCGCTAACCCACAATTATACGCAATCCGCGGCGCCTCCGAAAAAAAGACATTTCTGAAGCAATTGGCAATGGAATTGGCGCATGCAAATATCTTGGAGCGGCTGTCCAATCCACGAACGTTAAAAAACCCGTACCTAACATAAACCCGTAACATAAACCCAGTTTCAACAATCGAAGAAGCAGCAACGAAGGCAACATTTAGTAAACGTCAGCGGTGCTACTTGTGCCCGTGATCGGCTGACTGTAAAACAAAAACAAGGTGCCATAGTTGCAATAAGTCCTGTTGTTCAACTCACAGCCAAATTATGTGCATAGAATGCACTAGAGATGAAGAAATGGAACAAATTTTTTTTGTTTTTTTAAAATCTATTTTTATTTGATATTTCTAACAGATTTTTGTTATTTTTTGGATGAATTTAATTTTCTAATTAAAATATTAGTATGAAATAAACAGAAAACGATTTTTTTTAATTTTCCTTACAAAATATAAGAAAACAAAAGTGGGGTCAGATTGACCCCTTTATGTACACAGACAACGCAATGGTAACCTATACACAGAGTGAAGGTTAATCGTTTTTCTTGTTAGTGATATAATTGTCAAAATCATTTTAAGCCACTTTCGGTGGACCGATTTAAGTTAAAAATCAACAGGATCTCCCAAGTCAATAAAAAAAGTTTAGTATGAAGGTTCAGCCCGATCAGTCAATCCGTCTGGCTTGTTGAAAAGCTACAGACATTAATTAAATCTGCACGGCAGCACACGTACTCAAACAGAGATTTTTTTTAAAACCACCCATTTTTGCCTTCGGCGATACAGCGAATGGTAAATCTGCAAAAATCTCGAGGTCAAAATTTTACATGATTACTATATTTTATTTTACCACGAAAAAGAAAGTAAATCTCCACAGATATAGGATTATAAAAATTAGTGGCTGCTCTATATATTACGAGATAGATATTTCTAAATAAATACGTAAAATGACTAAGTACTTAAAGAAGAAATATAAATTTTCAAACATGTTTCTAATTATTCATGTTATTAATTTGTAGTACTTATAACAAAAATGCGTGGTGAGTTTTACTGCGAACGATTGTGAACTTTATAAGCAGGCAATATATTCAATCGTATCCCTAATTATCGGCATATCCCATAAACCGAAATACATAAATAAATTCATTTTCAGTTATCCGTTGGCGCAGTATCCGATACAAATAAAAATAAAACCAGGAAGGATAAAAATGTAGTGCTGAGAACGTGTCCATATGTTGAGAGCAAAACTGTACGAGGATGAATTTAAAAAAATATTAAATATAAACAAATATAATAGAAACCTCGAGTTATTTAAAAATAAAATATGAAAAGGAATTTTTTATTTTTTTTATGTACGATTTTTATGATCACACAAACCAATTCGAAATTTTCTGTATCTCCGGGGGGTGTAACACAAATGTCAAATAACATAATTCACTGTTAGGTCGAAACCGCAATAACGATAAAAGTTAATACTTTTCTTAATTATAATAATCACTTTGGGCTTTTCTGTTACTTTGGGATCTTTCAGGCTTGTGATAGACTAACCGCAATTTGTAATGTGAAAATAAATAAAATTAGATAATTTATTGTGGGAAGCAAACAGTTGTGATAATATAACAAGGTACTCGTATTACCTAAGTATCACGTATTTATAGTGTTTTGTTGCTGTTTTATTGTGCTATGCTGGTAATTTAATAGTTTCTTATGTTTATCCTATACAAGTACTACACTATTCAAGTATTCTACCTAGACTATTTTCTGAAACACTATATAAATTGCATTACAACTAAACCAAAGAAGCTTTAGCGATGTAGACATGATGTATTATCTAAGTTTGTTGCGAATATGTGATGCCATAATGTATTAGTTGGATTAAGGAGACAGAACTAACAAACGAAAACATTCAGAGCTTAAGGCAAAATATGTATGTACTGAAATCTAAATAAGTGTTTAGACAAACACGTAAATTTATAAAAAAATACTTAACGTGGCTGAGATAAAAATTTCAAGAAAAACTAAATGTTCATAACTTCAAGGCTATGCAAAGTATAAAACCAATATAATCCACATGCCAAATATTGGATTGGTTTGTGTAAATTAAAATTAATTATATAGCTCACGAGAGCAAATACTGTGTCAAATTTCTGCATAACATCGAAAACTATTATTTCTGTCATTTCTTTGTTAATGGAACCATTCCAAGATGGCGTTCAGCCTTTAAATCGTTAAAGTTAAATCGTTAAATGAAATTTAAAGTTTTCGAAATCGTTTACACAATTAAAAATCGGTTGAAAATAGGACTTATGGTACCGACATATTTGCTAATTCCTTCACCTAGAAATATAAATCGTATTATTTATACACCTAGGGAGGATTAAGTGGTGGAAAGGAGGAATAGTAACTTGTTGCATGCCCGTGACAATTATCACAGCCGTTAACCAATACAGTTCCTGTTGACTTTTTTTACTTAATATATGTTATAAGGGTGTTTTCCAAACACCCACTTATTACAGACTTAAAGACTTATCTGAAGCCATCTTGAATAAGTCGGCCAAGCAATTTCAATTCATTGTACCGACTTATTTGTGACGTAATAACAAAAAACAAAACGCAATTTCTATTATATGGAAGAAAAAAAATTCTTGACATGTTGGTCGTTGTCACTAGATTTGAAAATAAAAACTGCATGTCTGCAAGGGTTTTCCAATAGGAATGATATTAATTGTATCATTAAAAAACACGCATAAATTATTCAGTGAGACCAACAATTTTTTATTTGAAAGGTTACATTATACCATTATGTATGGAAAAAAATCATTTAACATTGTTCTGTATCTTTCTCCATTGACTGTTACTCTTCGACCATTTTCCAGTTTCAGCATGAATTACACAACACATAGTGACTTTATCTGAATGTAATGGTGTCTGAACAGTTTCGTGTGGATTTTCATCACTCCAAATTCTGCAATTCTGTTTGTTTACATAACCATTTACCCATCACTGAATAAAAATTTTCGATAATAATTTTCATTATTTTCAAGTTGTTCAAAAGCTAAATCAGAAAATAGACGATGATTATGGTGGTCGAATGGCTTTAGTTCTTGAACCAGTTGCATTTTGTAAGAATGTAAACCCAAATCTTTTCTTAAAATTCCCAATGTTGTTGTTTGAGAAAGATTTAGTTGTTGAGAACGACGTGAAACCGATAAATTTGGACTTTCTCTTACAATTGCTGCTACCAAATCAATATTCGCTTGTGTGCGTGCATTTCTTTGTCGTGCTGGTACTCTTGTATCGTGTAAAGGAAATTTACTTTCAAATAACCTATTGAACACAAATGACATAAGAAATGTCAAAAAATAATACGCAGTGTTGCCATTATAACTATTTTAAATTGTATCATTCCTATTGTAAAACCCGTTATTACATATAGTCAAGACACTGTGAAGACGTGCTTATTCAAACAAGTCTATTCGCGAGTTGACTTATTTGAAAAGTCGGTGTCCACAAATAAGTCGGTGTTTGGAAAATATACTAAGGCTCGGAAAATGGTAAAGTGATACGGAAAAATTTAATATTAATGTATCTACGACAATGTTCAACATCATCATCATGCAATAAAATGGTAAAACATAAAAAAAATCAGGCAAAAACCAGAACAACGAACATCGATTGATAATCAATTGGCGGATCTCTCGGTCAATTGTATTTCTCAGCTAGCATAGCTTACAAAACGTATATCGCTTACGTTAAAAAATCCCCACCTGTATTCTTGTCCATGAAAAGATTAATTAGAGTTATCAGACAATTTTAGTCTGGAAGAATCATATAAAACAATCAGTTGTGCACAAACTCGTCGTGTGGTCACCATATCTGTAATCCATATTTATTTTTATTTTAATTTGGGTCGACACACAATCAAAACCACTAAAAACAATCAATAAAACTCGTTTATCCTTTTTCTTTTTAAAATTATTAATTTCTATAAAGCTTACTGGATAGAAAATAATCATAGACAATTCTCTCATTTTCCAGATACCATTTCGAAGGATTACATCGAACTCAATATATAATCGATACTACACATCAACAAATATTACAGGATCATGTAAACGCCTGCAATGATAGTTATGGAATCGATTCTGACAAACGAAATCGCTTTTGGTTGTACCAATATCATGCCAACATCAATCCGATGATTTGTTTGGTGTGGAAACTTATAAGAAGTGTCCACCTGATCCAGAGAACGGACCCCTCTTATTTGGGCATGTCACTAATTTCATTTAATTCCTTTCCTAACTTTATTCCTCTCATAAAATTTAAAAATAATTGAAATTTTATACAAACATTGTACCGGGGCTCTAGAGTCCGGGGACCAGCTCCTTCAAAAATATCGTAAGGTTGGTCCTGGACATTCAAATAACACATAGTAAAAATTTAATGGCTTCGGTTGAGGGCTGGAACGCCCATTAGGAACAAAGAGGCGTTTTTTGTCAAAAAATAGTATGGAAGCATCTAGATCCATTAGGTCAACTCCTTCATATGCAAAATTTTAATCCTATTAGGATGAATCGTGTGGAAACTTATAAGATGGAACTCCTTGGTCCAAAGGATGGTTCCCTCGGATTCGAGTATGTCACTAATTTGATATAATCCTTTTCCTAAAGTCATTCCCGCGAAAACAATAAAAAAAATTTAATTGTAGAACAAAATTGTACCGAAACCGTTCGAAAAAAATCCTGTGGTCGAACCCCTCGAAAAATGTCGTAAGGTTGGTTGCTTTTGGGAAAAAATTGTATGGGAGCATTTAGACCCAGAGGATCGACCCCTTCAAATATATTACAAAAACCTGCTAACTGACTGGTGTAGAAACTAACAAGTAGAGTCTGCTTGATCCAGGGAACGGACCCTTCAGATACGAGCTTGTCACTAACTTCATATAATCTCTTTTCTAAACTCATTCCCAAGTACAAATTAAAAAATTTCTTTTTAGAAAAAATGTGTCCAAGGCCCCTAGACCCAGAGGTTCAGCTCTGGTTGTACCAACTCAGAAACCTTCGCGGGCGTGCATACATAGAAACATTAATTTTTATTTAGATAGTGATAGAAGATTGATGAAGATGAATTTTAACTTCCAAAGGCAAGTCCCAATTTAAACTGAAACAACAACACAAAAGCAATAATCTACATTGTCTACGAATTGGTCACATACTTTGCCAATTCTCTACATTGCCTACTCAAAAATCAATTGCCTACGTTATTTTCGACACTACCATGTAGACAATTCGGAAATACAAATAGACGCACAACACTCACAAACAGCCAAATAATAAAACTAGAAATTGCATACAGTTATTCCAAGAAACAAGGATTAAAGCCAAAAGTCACTGTGAAAAGAAGAGAAATACAGAGTTAACATAATTGACTGACTCAGAATAGTTCGGGAGAGGAAAATATTACAGTTTTGGATTCTCAGTTGGAGGATTCTTTAGATTTTAGTTAAAAAACTAGGAACAGTATAACTTGTGGTTGTGAGTCTATATCAGATATAGAAACAGATTGTGAAGAAGATAACATGTTAGATCCAAAACTCGTATTGAAATTGATTACTAATTTTTCTGGTAATCACCAAAAAAAACATCTTACATGTTTATCATGTTCCGAACTTAGTCACAAATATATACAAGAAACGGACAAACCACAATTTTTAGAGCATGTACAACTAAATTAGGCGGTAAATAAAGCCGTTAAATTATTGGGAGTACAAATTAATTCAGTCCGTTTTTTTAATTTTAAAAATGCATTTATTTTAAAATAACATGAATGAACAGATTAATTAAAATATTGTTCGCTGCTTACCACTTTTTCTCACCTCTCAGGCATTGTTCGAATCCCATCTCGGAAAACGTTACGTCTTTTGAGGCGATCCAAGTTTGAAGCCAATTTTCAATTTCTTCGAAAGAAGTGAACCGGTGACCTGCCAAATCGTGTTGCATCCGTCGAAACAACCAGTAATCGGAAGGAGCAATGTCCGGGGAATACGGCGGGTGCGGTAAAATATCTTGAGCGTTTCCAAATAATTTTGTACGACTTTTGCAACGTGACATCGAGCGTTGTCAGGCAGCAGAATAACTTTATCATGCCTTTCCTCATATTCCGGTCGTTTTTCTCGTAATGCACGGCTCAAATGAATTAATTGTATTCTGTACCGCTCGCCCGTAATGGATACGCCAGGTTGTAGCAGCTCGAAGTACACAACACCTCTTTAGTCCCACCAGATACACAGCAAAAACCACCAAGATCCACTTCTCCACCATTCACTATCCGATGTAAAAACCCTTTCTTATTTGCCTTTGAAGCAACTGCTCACAAGAAGGAAATCGCCTTTCCACAACTCTAGGTTTCAATTCATAAGGGACCCAATTGCCTTGCCTTTGAATCATGCCCATAGATTTCAATCGTACGGAAACTGTTTGTTGGGTCACCCTCAATGTATCGGCAACTCCTCTTGCGTTTGAGTCGGATCTTCATCGAGCAATGCCTCTAGCGAGGCTTATCTTCAACACTGAAATCATCATTTAGGAAGTGTCGAAACCATTCTCTACATGATTTATCGGTTGAAGCATTGCCACCGTAAACTTTCCCAAGCATTCGATGTACTTCAGCTGCACTTTCTTTCATTAAAACAGAAAATTAACACTTCCCACAAATGTTGTTTAGTTATCACAAAAACCGACATATTCAACACCGTAAAAACATGTTTTGTATGAAATTTAAAGCAATAACAAACTGAATGTTAACGGCCGATGTCTAATCTGTCTGAAACAATAGAAATCAGCTGCCACTATAAAAAATGTATTATAGTCAGAGCCACTTGTTGAAAACGGACCAAATAAATTTGTATTCCCAATAATAAAATATAGTCAAATAGAACAGAGACTCTTAGAAACAGTTTAAAGTTTAGGTTACTAAATTTAGTGAAGAGACACAATCACATAGTGACGAGCTTTTTTTAATTGCGAAGTCCCCAGTTGCAGTGTATTCGCTTACATTATTTCATTTACAGCTTTTACTTGATTCTTCATATTTTGAATGAATTTTTTAACTAGGACACTGGCTCTCGTAGTTGCTGTCTGAAATTACTCATTAGTTATCCAGTGGTATCACGACAATTTTTCTTTTCATAAATATAACGCTTCTTCAGGGGAAAATTCAGTATGGTATTAAATGCACGTGTTGCATGAAGTACGTTTCAAGTTGAAGGCGTCTTGAGATTTTCGGCCAATTACATATTCTTTTCGTCGCTGAATGCAATCAATTGGATATATTCCCGAAATGTGAATTGAAATCGTATCAGCTACTGCAGGAACTGTATGAATTTGGACTATGTTTTTGTACTTCAATCATCTTCTACTTCTACGTATAGGTTGTTATTGTCTTTATCCTCTTTGACATCAAAGAGAGATTCGACTTACGATGGTAGAGATAAATATGCGATAACAATCATCTTTCCGATCGTGTCAACTGCTTAATATGAAGTATCACGAGGTTGCAAGCTAGGAGACACCAAATATTGATGGCCTGATGAAAATTTCTTCAGATATATTTAAAATCGTACTTATACATGTTAGCCTGAGTTCTTGCAGTCTTATTCCACTAAATACATCGTTTTTCGTTTCAAAATACGATAAAATTCTGATATTTGTACTAAAATATAATCTGTTACTATTCCAACAGTCGCTTCAAACGAGAGAAACAAAAAGTTATTTTTATTTTGCATCACTTCAAATTTTGAAGTGTTCTTGCCACGTAGCAACGTAAAACTCAATTATAGTCGCTCGAGTTGACTAAAGAACAGATTTGGGATTTTTGATTGGATTTGGGATTTCTGCAAGTAGTATTCCAAATATAAATTCCTCAAACATGCTATACAAATTAAATTAAAAACTGATAATTTATAAGGCCGTTGAGGCCTAGCTATTAGGCAATTTAATTCACAGTACATACGCCTATTGTTTCCACTTTATAACATCTTAGAACATTTCTTTTAACGTTCCAATTGTTTTTTTTAAATTTTAATAAGGATGTACTACTAACCACTCTACCAATATATTGATATAATTGGTTATTTGTTATAAATTTTACTCCCGTTTCTTAAGCGATTTTGGAAGAAGTTCTGAAATGTCGTCAATTTCTGGAAACCATTTTTTAAAATATATTCCTATTAGAAGGGCGGGAGTTTAGATCATGATGTTTTTTTCGTTGTAAAAGTTAATATCATATCATATACAATTTATGCTAACAAATGGAATGGCTATTTAAGCTCCGGAAAAACCATGAAATTTTACCTCGACCTATAATTACCCCGTGGGGCAGCTTACCCTTGATCTTCATCGAATTCTTTCAAAATGTTATAGTTTAGAACAATGACACCTAAACGTGACTCAATTTGCTCATCACATTCAAACTATTTTTATTATGTAAAATATCTAAACCTGAATATAAATCAAAAAATGTTTTTTTTTCATAAATACATAAAAATAAAAATTCAATGCGCAAACGCAATACTTTATTGCTTACTACCTTTGTGGTATTTTGCATAATTTAGTTTTATTCAGGCAAGAACGTTTTTCTATAGTTCCATAAATACTTTTAAAAGTCAGTTGAATATTGTCGATCATATCATATTCTTATTTCTTACTTAAAATTTAAAATACGTGGTAACATGAAAGGAGTAAATTCCGTTTATGATTGGGAATCTTACTACGCCGTCTCTATCGACGTCTGATGAAATCAACATGCAGCATTCGTCTTTGAAAGCATCTAACATAATATCTTACAATATTGCCTAATCCAAAAACCCCAAGCAGCCTTGAAATTATTTAGCCATACTTGTGCGGAAAGCTTGGAATGCATAAGTTCCATAAACTTATCGCGCAGTGCAGTAAGTAGAAGAATCATAGATTTAAGTTCATATGTGTCTAGCAAGCTGAACGATTTGCTTGCAGATTGTAAGTATTTTTCAATAACATTAGATGAATCCACAGATTTATCTCATACAAGACAATTGCTATTTTTTGCCAGAATGGTTATTGAAAATTTCACCACTCATGAAGAAATGTTGAGTTGTGTACCTTTGCACGAAACTACCAAAGGCATTGATATCTTTAGGGCTGTCGAGCAAAAAGTTATTGAGTTTGGAAATATTAAAAAATTATCGGGAGTACGCAATGACGGAGCAGCTACAATGGTCTGCAAATTTAATGGACTTAAAAATATTGCCATGCCCTTCTACAACTGTGCAGTTCACCAGGAAAGTATATGTGTAAAATCGTTCAAAATTAAACTAACCATGGATACCGTAATTAAAATAGTAAATAAATTGAAAGGAGGGCAAAATTCCTTAGCACACAGAGAATTAAATCATTTTTTAAAAGCAACCGAATCAACATATTATGATGTAATTTTATTTACCCAAGATCGCTGGCTGAGTAGAGGAAATTGCCTGAATCGTTTTAACCAAACCAACAGATTTTCAACTGAATTATGCGATTTGCAAACGGATATTATTTTAAAAAATTCTAAGGAAACCGGAATGGATTTTTGAAAGTTCGTTACCCCATGAAAATTTCCAAACTTAGTTGAAGCCCTTATCAAGTCATATTCTTTGTTTTCAAGTACGTATACTTGCGAAAATACATTTTCGACAAAGATTAAAAATCAATATCGAAATCGGTTAAGTGATGAACAACTTGAGAATTTATTAAGGCTTCCCACTACCGCCATTGAAATTGATTTTGATATTTCGTTCTAATAAATAATTTGCATTATACGCATTGAAGTCTATTTATTTTAAAATTAAATTTTGTTGATTTCATTTGTACAAAACACCAGCAATAGTTTTATGAATTCGATATAAAAATAATAATCACTTTTTCCGCGACATAGTTTGCCTTTCTAAACAGTGATCCAATAGGAGGTACTTTTTCCAATTGGAATTCTCATTGGGATTCATGTATCACAACTGTCATGTTCATATGACATTTGTGTTCAGTATTCATTGACATTTCACCATGAATAGACTTACGCGGAAAAACAGTGTTCAGTGAAAAATTGTTTTCGTGCTCTTCGACCATTTTATGATGTGCAAAATCGTCCAACTGAACAGTGCTATTTTCAAAATAATCAATTTCGAACCCTTTTTCATTATTGGATATTCATCAACCGACTAGAGTGCGTACAAGTCGATATTTTGTGAATATTACTGCTGTAGCTGAAAGTGTACGTTAAGACCGCAATCAATCAATTCGTCGCCGTTCTCAAGCTCTTGGTCTCTCGTATGGCACATTGTGGCGTATTTTGAAGAGAGATCTTGATTTGAAGGCTACAAAATACAGCTTGTTCAAGAACTGAAGCCGGTTGACCTTCCTTTGCGTCATCGATTTGGTTTATGGGCGTTGGAACAGCTCCGAATTGGTCCGTTTTTTATCGAAAAATTGTGTTCAGCGGTGAAGCTCATTTTTGGCTGAATAGATACGTCAACGAACAAAATTGTTGTATTTGGGCTGATGAACAGCCAGAACAGATTCAAGAGATTCCAATGCATTCTGAAAATTGCACTGTTTGGTGCGGTTTATCGGCAGGTGGCATCATCGGACCCTATTTCTATAAAAATGTGGAAGGACAGCGAATAAACGTCAATGGCGCAAACTACAGAGTAATGCTAAATGAATTTTTATTGCCAAAAATTCAAGATATTGGTGTAGCCGACTTGTGGTTTAAACAGGATGGTGAAAGATGCCACACAGCAGGCTAAACCATCGATTTATCGAAAGAAAATTTTAATGAGAATATCATATCAAGAAACGGATCCGTGAATTGGCCTCCAAGATTTTGTGATCTAACGCCGTTAGATTACTTTTAATGGGGGTATCTGAAATCACTTGTTTATATCGATAAACGAACATAACACGCGTAATTAACGAAATATCGGCCGAAATGCTCGAAACAGTGCTCGATTATCTAAGAATCATTCGCGGACAACATTTAAAAGAATCTATTTTTAAACATTAAATGTTATAAACCGAACTTTCTTCAGAATTACAATTTTTGATTATTAAATTGATTTTAATGCGTTTTATTTCAAAAAAAAACTTTCGGAAGCCCTTATTGGATCACCCTTTATATAAATTCAATACGAAAATCGGTTAAAGGGAATTCAAATTGAAATTATTTTATTCGTATTGTCTTTTCGATGCTTGTGCTTAAGTAGTAGTAACAGACTTGCATGTGTATGTTTATCCGTCATATTTTTTGGATATCACTGGTTTAGAATAACATTTCCAACAACCTAATATCCTAATTATCGTTGAAGAAAGTAGTTCTGTTGCAGCGGGCCAGTTATAATAGAGATTTGTATCTGAAAGTTAATTAATAAGTTCAGATTTTAATAATTCAATTTATATCCGAAAGACCTAATCCAGAACAAGTTGGCAATATTACAGAAATTTATGCGAGGTCTGGGAATTTCCTGGAAATAAGAAATTTGGAAAAGAATTTACATAGCTTTGATCTATAAATCAGTTTTTTCTGGCCTACTGAGGAAAAAAGTTTGATGCAAATATTTGTAAATTTATTATTTTGTTTTCAAAAACATCACCAGTAACTTTTTACCTTAGTATGTCAAAAAAATAATTTAAATGGAATTCCCTATTTCCCGGGGAATTACCAGAATAGGGTTGCTGGTATTCCAAATATAATATTATTGGTGAAGAAATTACTCAGCTCTCGTGGTTGGCCGTGGTTAACCGATCATGATGATATTTGATATGTTTGATTGATCAGTGAAGTTCTGTAAAATTTTGGAATAATTTTTATAAAATTCCCTTAGCTTAAGTAGGCCGGCCTTTTCGTTTATTAGTTATAAATTTTCGATGAATAAAAAATGAATTATATTTTAAAATCAATAAAACTTTTATTAGTAAGCAAGTCGAATATGATTTATTTCACAGTTAACCATGACATGGTTGAAAATATTCGAAAACTACATCGAAAAATAACGTGAGGATGAATACGTTCTGCATTTAACGTAACGGTAATGATCAATGAATGGCGATAATGACAGGGGCGTGCTAGTTAAGGTGTAACGTACAGGGAGATAAAAGACGAGAGACTAAATCACTGTGAGATAACGATGAGGAGCAAAGAACTAAACCGAAAGGAGGAATAAATGGCCGCTGTGTAATGACGGAAAGTTATTGATCTGGGGGTGGTAAGGTCTGTTATGCATAAACGGAGTACAAATGATATGGAATTAGCTTAAGCTAAGGTCTAGAACCATTTAACCCCCTTAGATACGTCCTTGGTACATAGTTATCTTAAACCTTTTATGTTTAACTAATTCACATCAACAAGCCAATCTAAGAAGCAACAATATAATAGTGACGAGCTTTTTTTAATTGCGAAGTCCCCAGTTGCAGTGTATTCGCTTACATTATTTCATTTACAGCTTTTACTTGATTCTTCATATTTTGAATGAATTTTTTAACTAGGACACTGGCTCTCGTAGTTGCTGTCTGAAATTACTCATTAGTTATCCAGTGGTATCACGACAATTTTTCTTTTCATAAATATAACGCTTCTTCAGGGGAAAATTCAGTATGGTATTAAATGCACGTGTTGCATGAAGTACGTTTCAAGTTGAAGGCGTCTTGAGATTTTCGGCCAATTACATATTCTTTTCGTCGCTGAATGCAATCAATTGGATATATTCCCGAAATGTGAATTGAAATCGTATCAGCTACTGCAGGAACTGTATGAATTTGGACTATGTTTTTGTACTTCAATCATCTTCTACTTCTACGTATAGGTTGTTATTGTCTTTATCCTCTTTGACATCAAAGAGAGATTCGACTTACGATGGTAGAGATAAATATGCGATAACAATCATCTTTCCGATCGTGTCAACTGCTTAATATGAAGTATCACGAGGTTGCAAGCTAGGAGACACCAAATATTGATGGCCTGATGAAAATTTCTTCAGATATATTTAAAATCGTACTTATACATGTTAGCCTGAGTTCTTGCAGTCTTATTCCACTAAATACATCGTTTTTCGTTTCAAAATACGATAAAATTCTGATATTTGTACTAAAATATAATCTGTTACTATTCCAACAGTCGCTTCAAACGAGAGAAACAAAAAGTTATTTTTATTTTGCATCACTTCAAATTTTGAAGTGTTCTTGCCACGTAGCAACGTAAAACTCAATTATAGTCGCTCGAGTTGACTAAAGAACAGATTTGGGATTTTTGATTGGATTTGGGATTTCTGCAAGTAGTATTCCAAATATAAATTCCTCAAACATGCTATACAAATTAAATTAAAAACTGATAATTTATAAGGCCGTTGAGGCCTAGCTATTAGGCAATTTAATTCACAGTACATACGCCTATTGTTTCCACTTTATAACATCTTAGAACATTTCTTTTAACGTTCCAATTGTTTTTTTTAAATTTTAATAAGGATGTACTACTAACCACTCTACCAATATATTGATATAATTGGTTATTTGTTATAAATTTTACTCCCGTTTCTTAAGCGATTTTGGAAGAAGTTCTGAAATGTCGTCAATTTCTGGAAACCATTTTTTAAAATATATTCCTATTAGAAGGGCGGGAGTTTAGATCATGATGTTTTTTTCGTTGTAAAAGTTAATATCATATCATATACAATTTATGCTAACAAATGGAATGGCTATTTAAGCTCCGGAAAAACCATGAAATTTTACCTCGACCTATAATTACCCCGTGGGGCAGCTTACCCTTGATCTTCATCGAATTCTTTCAAAATGTTATAGTTTAGAACAATGACACCTAAACGTGACTCAATTTGCTCATCACATTCAAACTATTTTTATTATGTAAAATATCTAAACCTGAATATAAATCAAAAAATGTTTTTTTTTCATAAATACATAAAAATAAAAATTCAATGCGCAAACGCAATACTTTATTGCTTACTACCTTTGTGGTATTTTGCATAATTTAGTTTTATTCAGGCAAGAACGTTTTTCTATAGTTCCATAAATACTTTTAAAAGTCAGTTGAATATTGTCGATCATATCATATTCTTATTTCTTACTTAAAATTTAAAATACGTGGTAACATGAAAGGAGTAAATTCCGTTTATGATTGGGAATCTTACTACGCCGTCTCTATCGACGTCTGATGAAATCAACATGCAGCATTCGTCTTTGAAAGCATCTAACATAATATCTTACAATATTGCCTAATCCAAAAACCCCAAGCAGCCTTGAAATTATTTAGCCATACTTGTGCGGAAAGCTTGGAATGCATAAGTTCCATAAACTTATCGCGCAGTGCAGTAAGTAGAAGAATCATAGATTTAAGTTCATATGTGTCTAGCAAGCTGAACGATTTGCTTGCAGATTGTAAGTATTTTTCAATAACATTAGATGAATCCACAGATTTATCTCATACAAGACAATTGCTATTTTTTGCCAGAATGGTTATTGAAAATTTCACCACTCATGAAGAAATGTTGAGTTGTGTACCTTTGCACGAAACTACCAAAGGCATTGATATCTTTAGGGCTGTCGAGCAAAAAGTTATTGAGTTTGGAAATATTAAAAAATTATCGGGAGTACGCAATGACGGAGCAGCTACAATGGTCTGCAAATTTAATGGACTTAAAAATATTGCCATGCCCTTCTACAACTGTGCAGTTCACCAGGAAAGTATATGTGTAAAATCGTTCAAAATTAAACTAACCATGGATACCGTAATTAAAATAGTAAATAAATTGAAAGGAGGGCAAAATTCCTTAGCACACAGAGAATTAAATCATTTTTTAAAAGCAACCGAATCAACATATTATGATGTAATTTTATTTACCCAAGATCGCTGGCTGAGTAGAGGAAATTGCCTGAATCGTTTTAACCAAACCAACAGATTTTCAACTGAATTATGCGATTTGCAAACGGATATTATTTTAAAAAATTCTAAGGAAACCGGAATGGATTTTTGAAAGTTCGTTACCCCATGAAAATTTCCAAACTTAGTTGAAGCCCTTATCAAGTCATATTCTTTGTTTTCAAGTACGTATACTTGCGAAAATACATTTTCGACAAAGATTAAAAATCAATATCGAAATCGGTTAAGTGATGAACAACTTGAGAATTTATTAAGGCTTCCCACTACCGCCATTGAAATTGATTTTGATATTTCGTTCTAATAAATAATTTGCATTATACGCATTGAAGTCTATTTATTTTAAAATTAAATTTTGTTGATTTCATTTGTACAAAACACCAGCAATAGTTTTATGAATTCGATATAAAAATAATAATCACTTTTTCCGCGACATAGTTTGCCTTTCTAAACAGTGATCCAATAGGAGGTACTTTTTCCAATTGGAATTCTCATTGGGATTCATGTATCACAACTGTCATGTTCATATGACATTTGTGTTCAGTATTCATTGACATTTCACCATGAATAGACTTACGCGGAAAAACAGTGTTCAGTGAAAAATTGTTTTCGTGCTCTTCGACCATTTTATGATGTGCAAAATCGTCCAACTGAACAGTGCTATTTTCAAAATAATCAATTTCGAACCCTTTTTCATTATTGGATATTCATCAACCGACTAGAGTGCGTACAAGTCGATATTTTGTGAATATTACTGCTGTAGCTGAAAGTGTACGTTAAGACCGCAATCAATCAATTCGTCGCCGTTCTCAAGCTCTTGGTCTCTCGTATGGCACATTGTGGCGTATTTTGAAGAGAGATCTTGATTTGAAGGCTACAAAATACAGCTTGTTCAAGAACTGAAGCCGGTTGACCTTCCTTTGCGTCATCGATTTGGTTTATGGGCGTTGGAACAGCTCCGAATTGGTCCGTTTTTTATCGAAAAATTGTGTTCAGCGGTGAAGCTCATTTTTGGCTGAATAGATACGTCAACGAACAAAATTGTTGTATTTGGGCTGATGAACAGCCAGAACAGATTCAAGAGATTCCAATGCATTCTGAAAATTGCACTGTTTGGTGCGGTTTATCGGCAGGTGGCATCATCGGACCCTATTTCTATAAAAATGTGGAAGGACAGCGAATAAACGTCAATGGCGCAAACTACAGAGTAATGCTAAATGAATTTTTATTGCCAAAAATTCAAGATATTGGTGTAGCCGACTTGTGGTTTAAACAGGATGGTGAAAGATGCCACACAGCAGGCTAAACCATCGATTTATCGAAAGAAAATTTTAATGAGAATATCATATCAAGAAACGGATCCGTGAATTGGCCTCCAAGATTTTGTGATCTAACGCCGTTAGATTACTTTTAATGGGGGTATCTGAAATCACTTGTTTATATCGATAAACGAACATAACACGCGTAATTAACGAAATATCGGCCGAAATGCTCGAAACAGTGCTCGATTATCTAAGAATCATTCGCGGACAACATTTAAAAGAATCTATTTTTAAACATTAAATGTTATAAACCGAACTTTCTTCAGAATTACAATTTTTGATTATTAAATTGATTTTAATGCGTTTTATTTCAAAAAAAAACTTTCGGAAGCCCTTATTGGATCACCCTTTATATAAATTCAATACGAAAATCGGTTAAAGGGAATTCAAATTGAAATTATTTTATTCGTATTGTCTTTTCGATGCTTGTGCTTAAGTAGTAGTAACAGACTTGCATGTGTATGTTTATCCGTCATATTTTTTGGATATCACTGGTTTAGAATAACATTTCCAACAACCTAATATCCTAATTATCGTTGAAGAAAGTAGTTCTGTTGCAGCGGGCCAGTTATAATAGAGATTTGTATCTGAAAGTTAATTAATAAGTTCAGATTTTAATAATTCAATTTATATCCGAAAGACCTAATCCAGAACAAGTTGGCAATATTACAGAAATTTATGCGAGGTCTGGGAATTTCCTGGAAATAAGAAATTTGGAAAAGAATTTACATAGCTTTGATCTATAAATCAGTTTTTTCTGGCCTACTGAGGAAAAAAGTTTGATGCAAATATTTGTAAATTTATTATTTTGTTTTCAAAAACATCACCAGTAACTTTTTACCTTAGTATGTCAAAAAAATAATTTAAATGGAATTCCCTATTTCCCGGGGAATTACCAGAATAGGGTTGCTGGTATTCCAAATATAATATTATTGGTGAAGAAATTACTCAGCTCTCGTGGTTGGCCGTGGTTAACCGATCATGATGATATTTGATATGTTTGATTGATCAGTGAAGTTCTGTAAAATTTTGGAATAATTTTTATAAAATTCCCTTAGCTTAAGTAGGCCGGCCTTTTCGTTTATTAGTTATAAATTTTCGATGAATAAAAAATGAATTATATTTTAAAATCAATAAAACTTTTATTAGTAAGCAAGTCGAATATGATTTATTTCACAGTTAACCATGACATGGTTGAAAATATTCGAAAACTACATCGAAAAATAACGTGAGGATGAATACGTTCTGCATTTAACGTAACGGTAATGATCAATGAATGGCGATAATGACAGGGGCGTGCTAGTTAAGGTGTAACGTACAGGGAGATAAAAGACGAGAGACTAAATCACTGTGAGATAACGATGAGGAGCAAAGAACTAAACCGAAAGGAGGAATAAATGGCCGCTGTGTAATGACGGAAAGTTATTGATCTGGGGGTGGTAAGGTCTGTTATGCATAAACGGAGTACAAATGATATGGAATTAGCTTAAGCTAAGGTCTAGAACCATTTAACCCCCTTAGATACGTCCCTGGTACAACTACTTAAATTTTTTATGTTTAACTAATTCACATCAACAAACCAATCTAAGAAGCAACAATATAATAAAATGCGTAATAATGGTTTAATACATTATTTCAACGTATACAGTGTGGCAATGAAGTTAAAATCAATCTCAATCTATAAGGAATTATAATTTCTTAAGACCATTTTTATCAATTTTGTTGTTTTTAAATAAACTGTCCCTATGTGCCATAGACCTTAATGGTTAGAAATAAAACACAATTACCACTAAGTAGTCGTACCATAAATTTTTATTAGGCCATTTCATAAGCCCACAAAAATTGGAAAAAATAAAATTGTTCAAGAAAAAACAAAGGAAGTGGAGGAAAAAAGGATTTTATATTTTCATTTAACATTTTCTTAATGTTATTATACAGAGCATTTAAGATATTATTGACTGATAGGTAAAACAAAAAAAAAAAAATAGAATAAACCAGAACAAGAAAAATTTGTTATTTTTATGTGGAATCGTTTTATTTTCCAATTTAACATTGCATACACAGAAGCACGCTGAAAACTAGACATTCAAATCAAAATAAGATTGATGATAAAATCACTTAATCAATCAGACTTAAAACACACATTGGTTTTTATGTCGTATACGTATGTACATAGATAGCGTATAAATATATAGAACGAAGCATTTCCCTTTTTGTTACAATTTTTCAAAATTAAGATTGGATTTTATGGGTTTATGTCGATTTTAATCAAAAAAAATGTGTCTTCACAATAATGTTGTAGTATATTACAAAAAAAAAATGTTGCTGGTGTAGCAACAGTTTACTGTATGAGTAATGCGAATGGATTTTCGTTTTAACGATTTAAACAAATGTCGTTATAAGATTTCAATATTATACAAGTACCGTATATAAAAAAATCCAAGTGTCATCGATGTAATAAAAGTATAGTGGTACGGTTCTTAGAAAATAAACGTTGTATAAGATAATATGCGATGTAACGATGAAAACTCCACTGACTAAAATACAAGTTTACTCCAGGGCCGAGCGCTATAATTAAATTAAGTTAGTTTTAGATTTTAGCTGAATTATACAATTTTACTTCGATTGTTTTAATAAAATTTTATTTATAAAACTAACGTAAAAATTATAATGGCAAAGGTGGGTGGTATGTCCGTTGTGAATCAACATTTTTACTATTCAGAACCGTTTCCGTGCTTGAGATTACCTGTAGCCATGGCTGTAAAACGATAGCCGTGTGTTGTGGCAATGAGTTTCGAGCCGATCATGCAGAACGTTTTTCGATCGTCGTGGCTGCTCGTTCATTTGTTCGAGACAAAGTATTTGTTCGTGGCTGTGACTTGTAGCCGAATGTGGGAAAGTATTAGTCTCGCATCGGAACAGCGTAATTTGTGGAACCAGCTAATCCTGATGTTCGCAGTCGGGTTTTGTATCTTGGAGGTTCATAGGGGTATCGTTTTCTCGAACATGCTCGACGCAAAGTGAATACGAGTCGTAGAGAACAGTGTGAGATAGTGTGACAAAGGACAGATTTAATATTTCCTTTAGAAACAAATTGTGTAATTGTAGTGCGCGAATAAATCACCACTTAGTGATTCGAACCTTAATTGACAAGGTTAATATCTGTGGCAATTTAACATAATCACTTAACATCACTTAAGTGTTTTTGCCAAATTTGGCTTATTATCGCCGCTTCATAACCTCACAAATTTTCACATAATTATCTTCAATTTTCACCAAGTTATGATATTTTGAAAAACCACTTAACTGCAATGCACGTCATTATGGTTTTTGAAAAATCATTTATCTAACATTTTTTAGTTAAACTCTAATATTAAATTGTATTTAAATGTATCTAAAAAAATTTAGTTGGGAAAATAACTTATTAGTTGTTTTTCCATAAACAGCGATTTTTCTATTTAGTAAAAATAAATAAATTCGTGAATATTTTGGTCGCCAAACCCGCCCAACCAAATGACGGTGGTCGTTTGGTGCGGTAAATTCGAGGCTACGGTTTCTATGGTGGATGCACCAAAGCCTGGCAGGCCAAAAACTGTTCTAAAATGTGAGAGAAAATCCAAAACAATCAACAACCCGTCGATCACTTGAATTGGGCATTTCAAGAAATCCCTTGAGTGAATTAGCCCGCAAGATCATGCGATTTAACGCCATTAGATTCCATTTTATGGGGATTTTTGAAAAGCAAAATGTACGTTGATAGTCAAGCCACTATCCAAGACCTAAAAAACAACATTATTTCCGAGATCAATGTCATAGAAACGTCCCTATTGGAAAATGTCATCAACAATTTTGACCATCGGATCGACGTCGGTAAATCCAGCCGTGGTGAACATTTGAGTGATATTATTTTTCATCATATCCTCTGCGACAAAACAAAGAGAATTTTTATATTTGTTGAAAAATGAAACAGTATTGCATTTAGGTTTATAATAGTAGGCTAGTTGATAGACTACAGTATGTCCCTTTATTCATGTAACAAAAATATAAATTTGATTACTTAGTTTCTTAAATAACGGAATTAGTTTACAAAATTGTTTAAAACAATGCGACAATACAAAGAGAAACTCAGTTCACGTTGAATTTTCTTGATAGTTATTTGTGTTTTTTGTTTTTCTCTTAAATATATTTACGTCTAACTAGTTATTGCACTATTAAATTTAAAAAAGTGTACTCGCAATTTTCTACGATGTCCAAAGCAACATATTTTTCCAAAGCAAAATTAACCAACTGCAGAAGGAAAATTGAGCAGCTGACATTTCCAAAGCGCTAGGAAGAGGATTGTCAACAAGTTATAGATATCTTAAATGTCAAGATAAAGGAAATTATGAAAGACCGAAAATTGGCAGAAATAGTTCGATCACTCCAAAGACCAAACGTTTAATTATGCGGTATGCTTCAAATTCGATGAAGTCTGTTGCGAAAATTAAGAGTGATTTGAATTTAAACATTTCAATAAGAAGTGTTCAAAGAGTTTTAAAGTCGGCTAAGCATTTGAAAAGAAAGAAAAGGACACCTGCTTTGAAACATAACCATAAAATAGCACGACTTGAGTGAGCACAAAAACATATGTCCTGGATGGATAACTGGAATAAAGTCATTTTTTCTGATGAAAAAAAAATTCAATTTAGATGGCCCCGATGGCTTCGATTATTATTATCACGACTTACGAAAGGAGCCTTTATATTTATTAAAACGGCAAATGGGTGGTGGATCCGATGCAATGGTTTGGGGAGCCATTTCAAAGTTAGGTGTGATTGATTTAGTATTCATCAGTGGTCGCCATAACAGTAACAAATATGTTGAGTTATTAAACACGTAATTTGTGAAAATTAGACAAGTATTGGAATCCGACAACTTCATTTTTCAACAAGACAACGCTGCAATTCACACTGCACGCATTTTAAAATCGCTCTGTGGATTAAAAAATAAAGAACTGTTGAAATGGCGATGAATATAATTGAAGATATATGTGGGTATCTTTCCCGAAAACTATATGCAGAGGGCCAGCAATACGAAAGTGTTGGCGAACTTAAGAGCGCAACTACAAGAGATTGATTGATTGATTAGAATGTACGGCCAAGCCTAAGCAAGGGTCCCCCGGATACGCCGGGCCTACCGTACACCCTTTTTACACATAACAAGATGGAGGGATAGGAAAGGTTGTTAAATATGATAGACTTGACCCGGTTACAGACACCTAAGTAGTCAATAGTTAGTAAACTATTAAGCACAAGACAGCACAATTATTATTATTATTATTATTTTTTTTTTTTTTTTTTTTTTTTTTTTGTTTTTATGATAAAACAGTTTTTCCATCTTACTTCAAAGGCCCAACAAGTACTCCCGTGGATGACCCCGTTAGAGTTCTGATGTTTCAATCCGATTCGTGTCCCTCCTTCGTGGCCGTGTCCGTGTTGGTGTCAGTATTGATTTCGGATGAATGAATGATTGGCCCAATGAATCCTAACTAACTTGCTAGGGCTACTGAGTCAAGAATACTGGCATGCCGGGGCGAGGTTTTAGTTCCATTCCGTTTTTTTTTTTTTTTTTTTCACTTTTCTTCTATGATGTCCCCAAGCGGTCACCCAAACTTGTACTAATCCAAGCAATGGTTGCTTGACATTGATGATGAACTTGTTGTCGTTTTATTTATCCCTGCCACTCGCCCCACTTAAGAGCGCAACTACAAGAGAAAGGAGAAAAATTCCTGTAAAGTTCATTGAAAAGCAGTTCAATTCTCTGCCTCGAAGAATATTTGCTCTTATTAAGGCCCCAGGTGCTCGAACTAAATACTAATTGTAAAAATAATAATTGAATTCGATTCATTACTCATATTTTCTCTTTGTTTTGACGCATTCTTTTAAGTGAACTAGTAAACTAATTCCGTTATTTAACAAACTAAGTAATCAAATTTATAATTTTGTTACATGAATAAAGGGACATACTGTAGTCTACCAACTAGCCTACTACCGGGTGACTGACACGAAGTGTTACCAACTTCAGACTGTTATTGCTGTCAAACTAGTGATGACAGACCGCACAAATTTACACTAATGACAGTTCATTCCATTGTTTACAAATGCTGCCAGTATCGTTATAACGATTTATGGTACGATACACAAACATTTTATTCACATGCAGATGTTTTAACTGGTTAACAATCTGCGGCTGTGGTTTTCCAGCCAAATATAGAGCAATCACACTATTACGCTTGAATTCCATTGCAAATAATTTTTTTTCTCAATATTTCCCACTAGAATGCTTTTGTACGCTTGCAAAACGCCATGGTGGAGGACCGAAACGCACTGCAACATCGCCGGATATCATTCGGAAGGAGAAGGCCAAATTGGCTCGGAATCCGTGAGAAATGGCTCGTGAGGCGAACATTTCGCTCTGACAGATGCAGCACATATTGAAAGAACATCTTGGACAAAAGACCTTGAAATTCCATAAAACGCATGGTCTCACCGATGCTCAAAAAAAAGTTAGAGTGGAAAGAGCAAAGGAGTTGTTACGCTTGCACGAAAGTGGCGATTTGCCGAATTTGGTTTTCTCCGATGAGTCACCGTTCGTTATTGAGCAATATGTGAACAAGCAAAACGACCGGATTTACTTGACCGGCCGTTCTACTGAAAATTTGGACCAACGGATTGCCACTTGAAACCAAGCGCCGCCGATGGTGATGGTTTGGGTCGCCGTAACGGCCAAAAGCCGTTCACCGCACGTTGTTTTGGACCGTGGTACCAAGATAAATGCTCAAATTTATCGGGATCATGTGTTGGAAGGAGCGTTGAAGCCTTGGGCACAAAAATATTTCGAGCCTGAACATTTCAACAGGATTCGGCGCCGAGTCATAAAGCGCGCGGCAATCAAGATTGGCTGAGAAACAACGTTCCACGGTTCATTTCCACTGCTCAATGGCCACCAAATTCACTGGATGCAAATGGGCTAGATTTCTCGGTTTGCGGTATTTTGAAGAGCAAGGTTGGGACAAAAAATACCAAAGTGTCGATCATCTCAAGCAAGTGCTTCGCCGGGAATGGGCCAAAATACCGCAGAGCCACTTTCGTGCTGTATGCAATAGCTTTGTGGGCCATTTGAAGGCCATAATCGCGGCTAAGGGTGGCCAAATCGAAAACTGCTAATGCAATTCGAAAATTTAAATATTTGTGAACATTTTTTACTTTGATTCAATAAAATTCATCAAAAAATAAAAATCCAGTGGCGTTTTGTTTTGGTAACACTTCGTGTCAGCCACCCTGTATTATAAACCTAAATGCAATACTGTTTAATTTTTTCAACAAATACAAAAATTCTCTTTGTTTTGTCGCAGAGAGTAAATGGTTTCGATAAACCTTCAAAATAAAATACCCAACTTGATTCAAAAATAAATAATTGTTCCTGCTTCTCAATTCGACAACTCCTTACTTCAAAATCCGTACTTTATCAAAATTACAATTATGAATATTATCGCGTTATGAATATTGCGAACTCTCAAGTCACTACAAGGAATTGGCCGGCAGATTGACGCAAATATTGAAAATTTGGACAATAACTCTAAAAGGCCTTCAAAATCTGTCGTACTCAGAACATAAAGAAAATTGAAATTCTGATATGTTAAATAACCATCTCAAAAAACCTAATTAAGGCAAAATAGTGTAAGCCACTGGAAGCTGGCCGCTGAACTGTAAAATTAAGGTTTATTTTGAACAACACAAAAAGATTTTCAAGAAATACTGGTCATTGGGAAATTATACGCACGTGTAGGGTATTTGGCGGGACTAATACAAATAAACCCTGTCAAAAGGACCAGTGGATATTTCCATATAAATTGTCAAAAATGTTTTAGAAAAACAATTGGTGAAGCGGATAATTTCATTAAGTGGTAAAAAAAATTGGAAATGATAGTTAGAACGATAACTACTTAGCTGATCGTAGATAAAAAACACTTCCTTCCAAATCATAGGATTCAGGAAATTAAGGCACAGAAGGCAATGTTCTACCTACGAGAGCCATTACACACGAGCTCACACATCACAGTTGTATGATATCTAGTATCAGATTTAACATTAACAAAAATGTACCAGCTCTACTCTGCCAGCCATTCGAAACCGGTTTCAATTTCAAAATATTCTGAAATTTTCAAGGTTAGTAATTGAAGGATTAATTGATGAATGAATTTATATTAAATTTAATTAATATGACTATTTTTTTGCATGGAGGAAGAGTTGGGAATGACATCGCGTCCTCCGTTTTCAAACATTTGCGAAGTATACCGGAAACTATAAAATCAGTTAGACACTATAGCGATATGGCCGCCATGTTTTAAGTAATGATCCAAAATTTTCACCTAGACAACATTAATCATAAATTGTTGATTCCGGGTGCTCAGAAAAACAGAAAAAAGAAAACATGAATTGGTCGAATTTTATTAGTTCACTGGGAAATAAACGAAATTGTTCAGTGATAGAGATGGAAAATAAATTTCTGAATTTTTCAACTGTTTCGAAAAGTAAATTTACCTTCTGAACAAACGATAAAGATGAAACCAAATTTTATTGGAAATACGTCAAAAGGATTACGATTTACGTAACATTTTGGCCGTATATATTTCAAATTTTTACATGATGAGGCAGAACCTTTTAAGGAACTCCTAATTTCTAAACGAGGCATAAACCACGTAAATGGTCTTCTTAAAATTAATAAGGCCAAAAAGGACTTAATTTCTATAGTTATTACCATTGATAAATGAACAATTTCATTCATTTTATAACACTCCACATAGTAATGAGTATATAAGAAATGTACATCCAGATCTTACAGATTCAGAAGTCGAGTAAAAATTTATTCCACTATGGAATAAAATATTTAAAATTCTTTATTTGAATTGGATTATGAATTTATCTATAAATTGTTTTATTTAAATAAATGGATTTATTGTTCAACTGATTTTTCTTTTCAAACATATGTTGAATGCATTATGTAGTAGTCGTTCATGTGTGATCCTCGTAGCTGACCAAAGCTTTACAATTATAATTATAACTTACATTGATATTGCAGGGCTGAGCTCGGTCAACCATACACTCGCATCTGTAACAAGCATAAAACTAGTGTGTGTAAAGTCGGTCGTTAGGTTGGTCACCTACAATGTACATGCAATACGTACACACCAGTTCAATAGTAACATACTCGTAAATCAGTCCTATAGCCGTACGTCTTCGAGTTGGCAGAAATTGCGTAAAGTAGACGGAAAAATGAACCGCGAAAGAGCAGGGAGTGCTTCGGCCCCAGAAAATATTTTTTTTCAAATTTACGGTTAAACCAAAGAGTATGAAATGTTATAAAGAGTGACGAAACAAAGGAAAAATTTTCATTAAAAAATTCGTGGGTGTTGCAATTTAAATTTGTTATTCAATACACGTACACTTCTTTTTTTAATATAATTTTTATCGTTTTCTAAAGTAGACTCACGACAGAGCAATGCTTGCAAATTGTTGAATTTGTTTATCAAAATAATGGTTCTGTCCGCCAAACTCATCGGATTACATCCATTTCGGATCTGCTGAATCGTTGCACCACATATACTCTAATTGATTATACGCATCCAGTAAGACGACAAACAGTGCGTACCGAACAAGCGATAGACATTGTACAGTGTAGTATTGATGAAGACCCAAAACAATCAATTCGAAGTCGTTCTCAGCAACTGGAGATATGTGCATCCAATTTATGAAAGATTTTATCTAAGGATCTTGGTTTACGTGCTTACAAAATTCAACTTGTGCAGGAATTAAAGCTATCCGATCGCACACACCGCCAATTCAGCCAATGGGCTGAAGCTCACTTTTCATTGAATGGGTACGTTAATAAACATAATTGTCGGATCTGACGTGAAGATAATCCACAAGTCTATGCCGAAACATCATTACATTCAGAGAAAATCACTGTTTGATGCGCTTTATGGGCTGGCGGAATCATTGGTTCATATCTCTTCAAAAACAATGATGGGCAGAATGTTACAGTCAACGGTGAACGGTATAGAAACATGATTTCCAACTTTTTTGTACCCCAATTGGCTGGCATAAATCTTGCTGATATGTGGTGCCAACAGGACGGTGCCACATGCCACACAGCGCGGAATACAATTAATTTACTCAAACAAACATTTGATGAAAGACTAATTTCACGTAATGGTCCTGTTAATTGGCCACCGAGATCGTGTGATCTAACTCCATTAGATTATTTTCTTTGGGGATATATTAAGTCACACTGATAAACCAGAGAGGATTGAACACTAGGAACACAACATTTGGCGAGTTATTGCGAATTTCTGAGATAACGGTAAAAACGGTTATTGTATTATTTTAATGGAAGAAAAACACAAATTTACGAATTTTGCCCAATTCAAATTTTTTTTCATTCATTTAATTAGTACAGTTATTTTTGTTTCCTAATACGTGGTGTTGCCTCCTCTTGAATTTATGACAGATTGATTGTGAAATTTGTCTCCAATGATCTTGAAAGAGATTGTATAGTTGCACTCGCGTTGTGATTGATGCTAAATGTGGCATGCTTCGTTGGGAACATATGGATTTTCTGTGCTTCCAACTAGTCTGTTGTGATTCCTGCTGTGCGTGGCCGGCATTGTCATGCACTGAGATGAATTGTGATCCGATTCGTGTTAATAATGGAAGCACGACAGGTTCCAGTATCTCGCCTGTTGTACCTGTGAACTTCTTGCACAACCCTTAGCCTTTCGGACGTTACCAGGTTAATATTCTTGTTATCCTATCATCTGGGTGAAATCCGAATCTTGACTCATGAGTAAACAAAACTTTGGACCACTGCCCTGCTGTTCAATTACTATGGTTTTCACACCAATCATTTCTAAGCTCTCAATTTCTATGTCGTATTGGTGGACATTCCAACGGGAGGCGAGCGTATATATTGGTTTCGTGTAGTCTATTCCAAATGGTTTGGAACTAACTAAATAACACTAACATAAATGTTTTCAGTTGTCCGTAGCGTGACTGTAATTATCGGGTGGTTAAAGTTAGCACTCGGCCGACTTGCAGTTGAATATAACGGTCCTATTCTGAAGTTGTTAATCTTACAACCTAGATACTGAGCGTACGTACCCCCAGGCATACATTGCCGTTGCCTTAACTTACATACAGTGGTGTTCAACAAAATAGGACAGTACACCATGTTTTCATTCGTTTTTAAATTTCGTAAATTTCGTCGGGTGCAAAAATGTAGATCGAGTAACCCAGTATGCAATTTTTCTACAGTGTGGAAAAAACAGCTCCAATTCCACACTAAATTCCGTACTACAAAATATCAGAGACACAAAAATATCAATTTTAGAGAAAAATAAATTTCTTTCTCTTTCATTCGCGATATTTTAAATTTTTTTTTGTTAGTTTTGTTATTATTGTTTTGTATTCTTGCTTCAGTATAGTATATAGCACTTGACAGGATAACACGTAAATTTTTGTATTTTCCGCGATTTTATTGTTTATTATATTAACTTGTGTCTTTTGTGTATTTAAATTAGTTAATAATCTTTAAATTATTTAATATATAATAATTGTATTACGTGTTTGTGATGAATAAATTTGGATGTAAAATATGGTAATAAAATAATTTTAAAATGGCGTCGTCATAAATAAATGAGATGATGTAAATTTCCAATCAATCTTATCGCTTTTTATTTTTTAAGGTTGTGGGATAAATATGGATGGGTTTTATAAAATTAAATATAAACTGTGTATTCATGCCAATAAAAAATTAATATTTATTTTATAACAAATGCAAAATTTTATTTTATTTCGTATACAAATTATTATTTATTCCAATTGGAAAAATATATAGAAACATGTTCCTCTGGTTTCGTGCATAAAAGTGCCTGAACTCAGTCTGGAAAAGACAGTGGAAAAAACGCCAAATTCCGTCCAAATTTCACCTATTTTCCCATTTGTTTTTTCTCTTTTTAGCCGGGATTCACAACCACACAGGAATTTTTGTGACAGCTTTCTTTGGCGAGTAGTATGGATTTCCGTATATTATACATGTTTCTTTCCATAGAAAGAATGTGGTTTTTGAGCGCGAATGTAAACGGAATTCCGTCGGCATTGCATATTGGGAAGCATATAATTTTTGCATATTTCGGGGAATCACCGAAAATAATTATAAAAATATTCTTTCTGCGTTATAAAAAGTAGAATATTGTATGAATTTAAACTTCGGAAGGAAACCCCATTTCCGAAATTGCTAGAATCCTATCTCGATCGCGCAATATGGTATTAAATGCCCTTAAAGTAAAACACCTGGCCGAAACGTGCAAGATTCACGAAAAAGGACGACGCTTTAATTAAGCGGACGACAAAAAAGCAACTTTTACATGTATGTGAAGATAGCCCAAATTTCGATGGACTATATCTCGAATACTAAACATACAAAAATTCTCAAAAAATTATTTGAAATGCGTTAAATGTTCCACTATCACCCGATGTAACCCGCTGGTCCGGCCAACGAATAGTTTCTGAGTTCAATAGACCATAATATCAATTTATATTATTAATTTTAAACATTGAAATTTTTGGTATTTTATCCTCTATCTATAATATTTATATTGATAAAATTATCAAAGTTAAATTTTTTATAAATTACATTTGCTATAATTTTGTAATTCGTTTATACAAATTATATATTTTGTTATTTTTTATTTAGTTTCACAATATTTGTATTTGTACTCCAAATTCGCAAATTTTTCAATATTTTTTCGATGATAGTGTTGGCGAGAGACATATTTTAAACATGATGCTTTTATGAGTATTATTTTTACTCTCAGCCCCGAAAATTTTGACTGTCATGACAGTTTTTAGCTATCGCGATAGCAGATATTTTCGGGGCTGAGAGTAAAAGTGTGGCGGTTTTTTGGGCTGGTACACGTAAACGATAGTAAACAAAATCATGAAAAGAATGATTTTATCGGTTTGGTAGCAAAATATTTACTAATATATCGTGATACAAAATACATACAGTGCGCAGTTTAAAATAGTATATTTTGCTGATATTATTAAACAATTAATTTTAATTATGTTTTCTCTTTTGGTAATAAATTGTACTCAAATGCTTGAACTTAAACCAAATGTTTTCTTGATAGTATATCTAAAGTTGTATAATATTGCCATATGCAACTATCGAAGTTTTCGGGGATAGAAATTTGGGCTATCTTCACAAAGGTACTTTTACGACATCCAGCGAAATCAGAGAATACTTTAAGAGGTTGCGCCGCCCAGCATGTTCCACTTTTGTCAAAAAAAGGACATAGAACATAGGGTTAGCTTTGCAAAAAAACACCTAGCAAATATAGACTCAAAAAAGTGGAAGAAAGTGTTATGGATTAATGAAACCAAAGTAAATCTGTTTCGTTCCGACGGGCGACATTATGTACGACGGCCACCAAATACGAGTTTGTTGTCCAACTACACAAAAAAAAACTATAAAGCACGGCGGTCGATTAATTATGGTATGGCGTGGTTTTTCGTGGTAAGCTTCACGGCAAATACATTGGATGAAGGAAAAGAGGAATGCGGATGTGTACGTTGACATACTAAATAACGTAATGCTAGAGTTTGCTAAAAATACAATGCCCTCAGGCTGGTGTTTTCAATAAGACAATAACCCTAAACATATCTCGAGAAAGGCGATAACATGGTTTAGGCAACATAACATAACGTAGAGGTTATGGATTGGTCAGCTCAATCACTTGATCTAAACCCGATCGAGAACTTATGGAATATTGACAAGAATTAGTACCAAAAAATACGAATTATGGAATGCAGTAAGGTCTGCTTGGGAACAAATTCCAGTTAACCCATGCCAAAATTTAGTGGAGCCGCTGCAAAGAAGTGTTGAACAAAAAAGGTCATACAATTAAATGTTAGTTAATGAAACAGACCATTATCAGAAATATCTACATACAAGATTGAATTGAGGAAATATTTACGAATTGAAACGAACTGTCTTATTTTTATGAACGTATTGAATACCGGAGTATTACCATTTATTTATATGTATTCAAAAATATTATCTAAATAAAATAATTGAAAATTGGTAGGTAATTTTTTTTATATTACATTTTCCTTCAAAAGCGCCATCTATTTTATTCAAAACCACTTACAACGCACGGGACACATTAAAATGACGGACAACATCTGGTTGGCCTTTTTCACTTCCAAGCAATTCTACTGCTACGTTAATTTCATTATGAGTTAGATCACGATGTATATTGCTGTATTTCATACATCTATACTAAATTCTAAATTACACAAATCTACTCTGTTAGGACCTAAAACTGAATAAAGCATTAGACAACAAATCATCTAAAATAGGCTAGAAACAATTTTTTCAATAATACAATATTTTACAGTTATCCCTGATTTTTTCTTGATATTGTATATGCAATCGACGTATCTTCTAGAAACAAAAAACAAAACAAAAATCAAACCAAATTAAAGGCAATGGCAGCCTAAAAACCATGTGTTCCATTAGTATCAAGCGATTTTTTTTTTCGTTCTAACCATGATGATACTCTGAGCCTTCTAGAATACAACTGTATCATTTTTCCTTTATTTTGTGGTTTACGTAGATGCTTGGATTATGTATTATGAATTTTTACCAAAGAAGTCATATAAACTTTATAACCATATCATAAATTTTATGTAATTGAAAGTAAAAAAGGAAAAATTTAATTTATGCTTTTGGATGGATGTGTGCGCTGTGCTTTACATTTAAAATATACTCTTATATTTAATTTTCATATTATGTGAATGAATATAGCTACTCGTATATCCGAGTTTTGCGAAAAGTACATAAAAAATTAAAGAAAATTAATTTCTTAAGAATATAATATACAAAAAGACATAAAATATTTTTAATTAGAAAAATTAAATAATTTTTAATATACGTAGCTCTCTACCTAGTACTTATACTAAACACACACTACCTACTCTCTCTCTCTCTCTATGACGATGAAAATAATTTCATTTAAAACTTGAAATTAATTTTTAGTTGGGATGGTAAACCAACAAATTTTATGGGTTTAATAAGGTTTGTGATGATCGTTTGACATTAAAAACGTATTAATTTTTATGCCCAACAAATTTTTATACACCAAGCTCAACTTAAATTAAATATTATTAATATTGCTTCTTATCTGTATATTATGGATAATGTCGTAACAAAGGATATTTTTTGTGATGGAAAATCCTTATTGACTAAACGTTTCGGTGCCTATCTAAATATGTATCTGTAAATGTAAAAGCTTTACTGCATGCTTCTATCCATCCGGTAAATAAACAAAACCATTATTTACATTAAAAAAACTCTTTGAAAACATAAAAAATTTCATGTTTCACTTAAAAATCCTTCTGAGAATTAATTTATTTGCTGTTGTTTTTAAATATTTCATTCATTCATCATCATACACATACATAAACTAGTTAGAGCTTTTTTTCAAAAAAAAAAAAAATGATGAAAAATATTTTATTCCCAAGTTTTAATGTGTTAATGTTATTTCTTTCAAGATTTTTTGATTTGTTTTTGTTTTGTTGAACTTTGTTTTGTTTACTTTTTATCTTTCAACTGTAGCATATTACTCCTATAATATACATATTTGTTTAAAATGTTTTGTATTTATTTTATTTTTTTTCCATTTTGTTCACAAGGAATAACATAAAAAATGCTTAAAAAAATATTAAATTAAATAAAAAATATTAACTTTTAACTTTTCCCTGAAGCTTTTGCATTTTAAGCCGGTGTGTTGTTGTTTTTTCATAAGAAACAATTTACTCTTTATACTTTGTAAATAAATAAAACATTTTTTCGATTATTTATAAAGTATTTTTGCAAAAGAAAAAAATACAATGAATTAATAAAATAAAAATTGTTTGGTACATTATAGAAAATAAAACTTTTCAATTATTCAGATTTAAAAAAAAACTGTATAACCCATAATAAGATAGGAACGACGCGCAGTATGCAAATTAAAGCTCAGCCAAATTAGTCAATCAGTGAGTTGTTAAAATGTTGTTTAGTCCAGCATATGATAAAACATGTTTTTGCGTTGTACGGCCAACGAGACACTCCCAAATGTGAGATTATGCTAAAAACTTAAACAGAAAAAATATTGGTTCGATCGAGAGTGGTTTAGAGGTTGCGACTTGAGCGCGAAGTTCGATAAAAACGGTATTTTTTCAATCTTTCACTTTCAAAACAAACAGAAAAATTATTAAAAAGTTTGTATTAGCCTAAATGAAAATTTAGAGGAAATAATTACCTTTACAAAACATCGAAAATTGGTTAAAAAATAGCGAGATTATTGGCAAACTTCCAAAATTCAAAAACAAGACAAATTATTACTTGTTTTTTTATATTATAAATGCATAATATTTCTTCTATACAATGATAGAGCCCGTGAAGTTTCTAACAAAAAATAACACGTATACGTATACGGTTCCAATTGGGAAACATGGCGGAGACATAATTCTTATTGGATTCAAATAGATTCCAATAGCCGCCATATTGAATTGTTTTAGTGTTGGTGATTTGCACTGTTCACTAGTAAAAATTTTATTAAAAATTATTATTAGATTAAATAAATTCATAACTTACATAATGAAATGTAAAAAGGATAAAAATACAAAAGATATTAAAGAAATATTTAAATAAATTAAAAAAAACTTAACAAATAAATAAAATAAAAGCTTTAACAAAAAAAAATATCAAATATGTTTATTGAAACTTTTCAATCAAAATATTGAGTAATTTATCAATCTGGGCCAATAACAATACACTTCCAGAGTTTGGAGCCGAGGAGCCGAGTCGAGGCTAATAACAAGCTCAGACTGAAAAAAATCTCACGAGTCATGGTGGAAAATTGCTATTAACATGCTTGGATTTTCTCCGCTAGGAAAAATCTTTTATCTTATCTTATAAAATGTTCTTTAGAGACAGGCCAATTTAACCTATGCAGTGGTATCTTGCCCTAATCTCTGGAAGTGGCTTGTTGTTGGCCCAGATTGATAAAATACTCAAAATGTACGGTGGAAAAATTGCTATTAATAAGGTTACATTTTCTCCGCTACGAAAAACCGTATACCGGAAAATGTTCTCTATAGATAGGCCAATTCAACCTATATGTGGTATCTTGCCGTAATCTCTGGAAGTGGCTTGTTATTGCCCAGATTGATAAAATACTCAAAATTTACGGTGGAAAATTGCTATTAACAAGGTTACATTTTATCCGCTAGGAAAAACCTTATACCGGAAAATGTTCTCTATAGATAGGCCAATTCAACCTATAAAGTGGTATCTTGCCCTAATCTCTGGAAGTGGCTTGTTATTGGCCCAGATTGATAAAATACACAGTATTTTAATCGAGAAATTTCAATAAACAATTCTGATATTTTTTCTGTTATCGCTTTTATTTTTATTTATTTGTTAACTAATTCTCACTTGATTTTAATTTGTTTTTTTCTGATCTTGTTTAATAATAATCAGTATATTTCATTAATATTTTGTATTTTCGAATAAATTTTATTTTAAAAATTTAAATTTTTAAATATACTTCATTCGGAGAATAATTTTACAGTGTAATAAATCACACTCAATTTATTCTAATAAGAATTTAATATTGAGTGGTACTAACACATATATAATTTGGTTTTTTGTTATTTTTTGTTAGAAACTTCACATTAACCCTAATGAGTACGGGTTGAGCCTCGGAGACTCATTTTAAGTTTGATCTGCAAAATCTATCTAAACTAACTATTTTCATACATTTTGGCCCAAATGTATTTTAATATACGTTATACGTGATTAAAAAAATTGTAATGTCAAATTTATATACGTGACCGTAAATGTCCTGAGACATCAATTTCAAAATAAAAACGAATCCGTACATGATGAGTCTGATAGCAGCATTATTTGTTGTAATATTAACACTCAAGTTTTATGCACAGTCAGCGATCAGATGGGATGTTGAATATTATATTTTAGTCAGTTAGTGAGTAAAATCTATTATAAAAAAATGTTTTAGTGTAGTACTCGTTCATTTATCTTGTAATTCTAGCTTACTTACCAATAAAGTGAATGGCTATTGAACAGGTGGCCTATTACTACAAGGTAAGTTTGTGTGTAAATTGTCCAAATCAAAATATAACGTTTTGTAATGTTCTATAGTATGGCAAACCGAAAGCGTGTGTGGACGGAGGAAGAAGTTCCAACTGCTTTGGAGGAAAGTGATGATGAGAGTCAGGATAACATTTCGGAGAAACGTGCATAAATGTGGAAGCCAACAGACGAATTGAGGTTCGCTGTTTCATCGGATTGTTGATCAACGCTGGTCTAAGCAACAATTTTGGCATCCTCTATTTAGTAAAATTCTATTCATAGTAAGCATCTTGCCAAAGATTTAAGTTATTGTCCAAATATATTCGATTAGACGGTAAACGCCTCGCACGGCTAGAAGAACCCGAGAAAAATTTGCTCCTTTTCGGGAAATTTGAGAATTTTATAAAACATTATGTCCCCGGAGAAAACCTCACAATCGATGAGCAATTGGTACCCTACGAGGCAGAGTTTTCTTACTTCAATATACACCCTAAAATTCGGAAAAATACGGGATGAGTATTTGGTGAATTTGCGATAGCGCCACAAGCTATCCTCTAAAGGAAATCCATATTTGGGGAAAGAAGGGCCACAACAAGCACTCAACCTAGTAACCACTGTGGTTCAACAATTGTGCACTACATTTTATAATTCAAACAGGAATATAACATTTGATAATTGCCAACATGAAGCTGGCACGGGTTGCCATGTGTTGGGACTCTGCGTAAAAATAAAAGATGTATACTAAATAATTGTCTTACAAACCGTCGGTATAAGGTAGAATGAAAGGTTTTTTTTTCGACAAAACATAACTTTGTTGAGCTACGTTCCAAAACAAAAAAGCGTGCTGTAATTTTATTGTGAACGATGCATTTCGATGATAAAATCGATAATGACAATAAGAATAAATCAAACATTAATTTGTACTATAACAGAAAGAGAAGTCTATACTCTGGACCAGCTGTGTCATTCTTTCTCTATAAAAAAACAATATATGGCCCATCGCTCAGTTATATAATTTAATTGACGTAGCTGGAGTAACAGCTTAAGTGGTTTGGATAAATTTATATCCAGAATGAATTACACAACCCATATTCAAAGGCCGTAGTTTTACAAATCAAATATAGGAAAATGTACATGCTCATGAGTAGAAATTCTGAGCTCTCAATACACAACAAATTGCTTCGATACAGGCAAATGCTAAAACTAGTATGGACCTATGGTATCCAACTTACGGGTTGTGCCAAGAAAACCAATGTACGAATGATATAATGCTTCCAAAACAAAGTGCTGCGAGGGTTTGTGAGTGCCCTATGGTACATTAGGAACGACAACCTTCATAGGGACTTGAAGATGGAATACGTCACCGATAAAATTAAAAAAACAAGCAAGGAAACCACTAGGTTACTCATCCTAAGCCGAGAAAATAATTTAAGCTAGATGATCTCTGAAATTACTAGATGATCTCCTAATCAGTTGTAATATTGAATAAATAAATAAAAAATTGATTAGCCCTTTAATTATACATCTAATTGCATGAACTTGAACTTGTGCATGAAAGAAAGAATTGACAATTTGAGTACCATACAGCCTCAATGGAATAGGAACTCAATTGGAAGTTTTTGGGACTTTCCCCAGTCTGTGTGGATAACATACAATTCTTTCGTTGAGGTTTTACATATGAAACAGTTACATCTCTTATAAACAGAAACCCTTGTTAACGATTCACAACGTCAGGTTGACATGCACAAAAGTCTATAGTTGACAATTCGAAATGTTACATAATCAAGTGAAGCTAGATGCAGTGCTTATAAACTCATTAGTACAGCGACAATACGGGTAATAGCCAAAGGTCGATTAGATAATTTCTCCTTCAGCTTTCAATAGCCCGCGCCGAATAAAGTATAAAAAACACAGCAATTGTTTCATGCAAATAGTATTTCGGTAATTCACCGCTGAATTACTCAGAATCCAATATAATTGGATATTTTCATAAATAAACTTTTCATTGTTCGAATTGGTCGATATAATTGGGTTATCAAACGGCTTTTCACAGAGACTTTAAGGCTGTATGGCACTGAGAAAAGAAATATTTTTTTTTAGTATCGATATTTAAATGCCCCTAAAATTTATGCACTTTTCTTCGACATACTTTTCATTTTGTGTGTTTTGCCATCTAGCGACAGCAAAAATTAATCGTCATTGCGGCGTAAAAACAAATAAAGTTTCACGTAATTATTCAATCGATAAAAATCGAAATTTTTAATATTTTTAAACTAAATTTTACATTTTCTATGTCATTTTAAGACTAATCTTGATAGTCATGTATTGATACCTCAATTTTATGTTTCTTAACACCTCATGCAAAAAAATTTATTGTTCGGAGGTAAAATATTGAAAAAATTGTGCGTTTCAAAAAAACGATAAACTTTGAAACCAACCCATAGATAAACCATTTTTTTTTTATTATTTGGCACTAGCTTCAAAAATTTGGTGCCATATGGCCTAGTTTCAAAATTTACAATTTTACAATTTTTAATTTTTTACATTTTTTAACATAATAATTTAATTTTAATTTCTTTTCATACACCTACCACACATCGATCCCCTTTCACACTTCTATCTGATTTGTTCTAATAAATTCATACACATTCTTATATACGTTCATTCCCATTCGTAAAAATTCAGTCAAACTACTTGCACTCAATAGAACATCGAACATTTGTCTGCTCTGGTTAAATGCAGAACATTTCAGAATACATTGTTCGATGTCCTCCACAACTAAACAGCGTTCACATAATTCACACACAACCAAATTGCGTTTCTTCGAACATTCTTTCCAATTTCCATGAATCAATCTCACTCGTTCTATAGTTCTTAACATTCTAGTACCTCCTTTGAGCACCTTAAAGAATGGTTGCCTCAAAGGAGACCAACCCAACTCAAAGTACTTCTTACCTTTCACCTGACATTTTTCAACAAACTCTCTCTCCCATTTTCTCCACAGATTCGCCTGAAACATGCGAAGTACGTCTCTGGCATCCATATGAATGGCCATGAATTCTGGCATGAAATCATATTCATTTACATCCTCAATCAAAAAACCCCGTTTCCCAAGCATACCGGCTCTTTCATTACCTTCAATCTGTAGGTGTGAAGGTATCCATTGAAGGATGACCTCCCTCCCACAAGATTGAAGATACTTATACAGCATTTCCACATACACATTGCCATGAGCTTCCCCCACCCTTACTAATTAATTCCAACCCACTCCGGAAGTCAGAGAATAACACTATTTTCCTTATCCCTTGTGTCATTGCCAACTTGATCCCTTCCATAATCCCTATCAATTCTGCATTCATTATACAGATACTGTCTTGCACTCTTACCATTTTTCTTTCCTCATTGAAGGAATATAAATTCCCACACCTACGCGATCATCATTTACACTTGCATCTGTATACACTTCCACATGTGCAACATAATTCATTCGCATTTTGCAAAATTCACTCTTAACCGATAACTCATTCATCATTGCTTTTGTTGTGTCACCAAACTTCAACCGCACTATTAGATTGCTCGGAGGGACTTTCGGATTTGCCGGATGAATCTGGGAGAATATGTTAATATTTTCCAAGATTACCAGTGATCTTGTTGTCTTTTTGTAAACCGTCCCTCTTTGCAATCGCTCTTTCATTTCATTCACCAATTTATTGTCCTTAGTTAAGATTCGCACAGTCTCTCGCACGGTGATCCATTCCCTTTTATAATTAAGAGGCGAATCACTCAATTCAGACCACAGAGTGTGTATTGGTGTCGAATTGATCGCTCCCAATACCAGTCTAGCACACTAAACTAAATAAAACTAAACATTTTATTTGGATACTCTTGTATTAGTCCTTCAATTATACATCTAAGTTTATCCTAAAGAGAGAATTAGGTCAATTCATGGTGATCATTTTATGGTCAAAAACTGGTTTTTACTAAACAACGTTTTTGATAATTTGTCGATTTGCATTTCAGCCAACCAATTATACAGCAAAAAATAGTTCTTCCGTAATATTTAAATCATGTGTTTATACCATATCGTCACTTCATTTAGCCGTAAAGTACTCTGCTGATGGGTGTATTAATAAAAATCCGATTTAAAATCAAAAGAAAATGCCCGGATATAAAATAAGCTTTAAGCTCGCACATCCAATTATTTTTAATTAAATTCAAGTTTTCAATTTCATCTATCTTCAATCGTCTAGCAGCACATCAGCTATACATTCATCGTAAAATTAAATTACTTTTATTATTTATTTAATTTCTCATGTAACTTTTTGGGAAGATTTTTATTTATTAGATTACATTTTACTATGAAATGTTTTCTATTTTTGTACAACTGTAACTGAACGAAAATGAAAAAAAAAAAACAACGAAAAACTTATCCTAATTTCATTTTAAGTTGATTAAGTTGAATTTATATTTTAAACTAGAAAAACAATATAAAATGGTACAAACATAAATAAAATCTCTCATTTGAGATTAGTTGTTGTTTTTGTAATACTTAAATTTTAATTAAAGCATAAAATACATAAGCAACATGAAAAATTATTTAATCATTGCTGAAACGTTATGTTCCAGATTATAAAATTAAAATTTTAAGAGGTTACGGTCCTTAGTCTCTTAATATAATTTAAGCTGTTAACAAAGATTATAATTCTTGATTTTAAGAATTAATATATTTTGAAACCATTGATTAATTGAAATATGTCAACAAGGCCGCTCCGAAGCATGGCAAACAGCTATGTACGAGTTTAACGAATTCATATATCATAAAAATAATTAATATTCTTTCCTTCCAGCTATTATATAAATATTCCTTATATATCTATGTACTTATCTGTTTTAAGGAAGAAATAATTAAATCGTAAGGTATTTTTGAACAAGCAAGATTTAGGCGATATAATAGAAATTTAATTAATATTCACAAGTCATATAAATAGAATAAATTATTACTTTCTTGAGAAATTTGATATGAGAAATGTTCCTTTCATCACATCATAATAAAAAATATTATGCAGGATAACAATAATAGCAAAATGTATTATCAGGGTAATGAATATACAGGATAAATAGCCGAGATGATATATTATGCACTCGATTGTCTACAAAACACAGTACAGTGGATTACATAATACACGTTCCGGTAGTTTCTTTGCCTTAAGAGATTACATTTCGTAATAACGCACTGTATTTTTGTTAATAAATAAATAAATAAATAATTCATTACAATTTATATATTCTTGAATTTTGTGTTGACTATGGGATATCTTATACTTGTACATAATGGACGTATAGAATTGTTTAATAAAGTTTTCCTAATCTGATGCAACAAATTAAAACCGAAAAATATCTCCGGGTTCGTAGCTCAGATAATATTTTATATAGAAGTGTAAATATAAATATAATTAGGAATTTTTTGTAGATTACGCATATACAAAAATTATTAATAATTTCTTGAATTTAGAATGGTTTAGTATGTATAAGCATGGTCTATTTACATTTATACAGTGTGGGCAAATTAAAAAGTTAATAACTTTTTTGTTTTTTAATATTTTTTGGTACTCGCATTTCGTCTGTATTTCAGACCATAAACTTGGGATTTAATATGGAACGGTGTTACACCATTTCAAAGCAAATCAAAATGGTTTTATTATTTTTAGAATACAGCCGGTCAGTAATTGCCAGTCAAAGTGCATACCAGCAGCTTTATGGAGTTTGAAATATTTCAACAACTCCTACTATTCGTGCTAAGGTGGCAAAATTTGACGATTGGCGCGCTTATGGTTAAGAGGGTGACCAGGGCCATGCCTAGCTTCTCGGCCGCCTGTGTGCCAGGTGAAATTTAGCCGCCCACCAAAAAAATATTTTTCCTGTATACTAATCAAAACATTTGATTACATTTTGATTTGATTTGATTTTTTTATGTAAATAAACATTTACATAAAGAAGTATAAAGGAGACTATTATAATTCATAATATTATCAATTGTAAAATTCAAGTTAGCAGTCTTAAAAAAAGAAGTCTTCCGCGCTTTTCGTAGACTCCTTAAACTTTAAAATAAATTCATGGTTATCAATATTATCCAGCATTTCATTTTCAACCGATATAATTGTCAAATTTTGTAGACGATCTTGTAGCATTGTTGTACGCATATAATTTATTATAATTTTTAATTTTGAGAAAGATCGCTCCCCTGATGCAACCGAAACTGGTAGTGTCAATAGAATGCTTGAAGATTGTTTTCTGCTATAGGCGTATTCCTAACATACTTTGCGGAATAATATTTTTTTGAGACATTAGATAATTTGTAATGCATTTCAAGTCCGCAAATATTTCCACTCCATCGATATTCGATTTATTTCTGTCTGGATCCGTAAGTTTAATGTGTAAAGCTTTGCAATATGCTAATAACGATGAATCAGTTAACTCATTAAAATTGTATAAAAAACCAATAATATTGTTATACTCGTTAAGTATTTGAAAGCTTTCAGTAATCGAGGATATAGTTTGATCCAATATTCAAAAATAAGAATTAGTTGTATATGTTGTTCTCGTGGCGGGCTGCAGCTATCGGGGGGGGGGGGGGGGGGGGGGGGTCACAGTTGGTGGATAGTGGACGGCCTATCGATAGGTAGGTTAGCGGTTAATTAAATAAGCCGCCCCCAACCGCAGCTGTGCTGGGAGGAGAGTCTCAGGGAACTGGGGAGTGGTTAACCTCAGTTCACTAAATTCTGAGTGCCTATGATACCCAGCATGAAAGGGCGAACTGATGGCGCCACAAAACCAGCGACTACTAACCACGGCGAACTGGGCGCTGCGGCTCCCGGCTCTTCCGGGTCCCAAGGAGTGAGTGGAGAACCCTATAAACCTCCAGTTGTATTTAGCCGTACCTGTGTATACGGATCTCTGCGCAGGTGGACCAGTATTTCTCCGATACTCGTGGGAGCAACATGGAAAACAGTAGTACAAACAAAAATAAAGGGGCCGGTACCCTTCAAAAACCGGAAAATGTAAAAGAAGGGGGTAACTCGAACCTTAAAGGTGGGGCCCCCTCATCAGAGGCAAAGGGAAGCGACGCCATGGCATTGATGCCAGGTGGAAGCGGGACCGCCAAACAAACATAGTGGGGGAGTGAGGGAGCTTCCTCCGGCGACGCGTCGATATAGAGAGAGACGGTCGGCGTTTAGAATATTAGAGAAACTGGCGGCGACCCCTGAGGGGCAGCTTACAGTGGAACAAAGGGAATCTCTGGCATGGGCAAAAAAACTGTCGCCGGCGATAGCTCGGAAAGGGCCCTTGTGTCTAAAAGGCAGAGGTCCCAGGATGAGCTGGTAGCTGGCGATAGTAAGCGAGCCAAGGTTCAAACAGATAGGACGTCGGGTGCTCCTAAGGATCAAAAGCTGAAGCTATTCAGTGAAATCCTAAAGAAGCACGTGTTGGTGCTAGCCGTCATTGACAGAAGTCAGGAAGATGGCAGCATCACGTCAGAGAAGTGGCGGGTGGTGTACAATGCACTAAACTCCACTTTTCTGAGGATCCTGAGAGAAAATCCGGAATCCCCCCCGTCCTGCAGAGATGCGGGATGGTACCAGGGGCGCGTGAAGTTAACTGCGTGCTCAGACCAGAAATCGGTCGACGTTTACAAAAGGGCAGTGGCCGAAGTAGGCGATGTGTGGCAGGGCGCGAGGCTTGAGGCAGTCTCCAGGGAGGAAACCCCGAGCAGACCAAGGGCACGCGTATGGCTGCCAACCGAGCCGGAGAAACCGGAGGAGATCCTCGAGATCATTCGGACCAGCAATCCAGATCTTCCAACGAAAGATTGGAGGATTGTGAAGCAAGAGGAGGCTAAGGGGGGCTTTAGATTGGCAATCATGCTGATCAATAAAGAATCACTGGCTTCCCTTGCTAAAACAAAGGAAGTGATCAACTTCGGGTTCGGGTCGATCACTCTCAAAACATATAAAAAGGACGAGGCCGATGCAGGGGTGAAAGACCATCCTGAGGGTGACGGAGAACAGATCCAACGGGATATGGTCAAGCAGGCAGAGGCCGGCCAGGAGAGTGATGCTTCTGATGTGGGGAGCATAGAGTCTCAGAACAAAAGGGTATAAGTTATTATACTCAAGCAACTCTGAGAAGATCAGATCGTGTACTTTAGCGAAAAATAATCTGAATATTTTTCTTCTTTCTCAATTTAGTAGCGGAGACGTCACTGCAGTAAGTGTTGAGGCTAGTGGGGAAAAACTATGGCTAGCCTCAGCCTATATGGATGAAGCTAGCCCGCGAGAAGGAGGTTCCACCGGATAACCTGGGGGAACTGATCCGGGAAGCAGATCAAAGAAGGGTAGGTGTTAGACTCGGTTGTGATGCAAACGCGCATCACACAATCTGGGGAAGCACAGACATTAACGAGAGGGGTGAGTTATTTTTTGATTACTTGTTAAATACCAACCTTGTAGTTTGCAATATTGGACGAGAGCCAACATTCATTGTTAAAAATCGGCAGGAGGTTTTAGATGTGACCTTTGCGTCGGAAACGATCTTTCATATGATCAGAGGATGGAGAGTGGCGAAGGAGCACTCATTCTCTGATCACCGTTATGTAACATACAACCTCGACATTAAACCTGTTACCCGGAAACCCTTCAGGAATCCCAGAAGGACTAAATGGAACAAATATAGGGAGATGTTGGCGGAAGTATTGCCACTGGAGGTCCCCGGACCTCCGTCGACAGTAGAAGAATTTGATCGCATGGTTGATACGGTCACAAGAGCATGCAATCTCTCATTTAAAGCCGCGTGCCCCCTGATAAAGCCTAGGGGTAGGCAGAAACCGACTTGGTGGACCACGGAGTTGGGAACCTATCGAAGGGCATGTAGGACAGCTTTTAATAAAGCTAAAAGTACAAGGGAGGTACGAGATTGGGACTCCTATAAGAAGGACCTAAGAAGGTACAAGAAAGAGTTGAGCAAGGCACAAGGGTGGTCTTGGAGACTCTTCTGTGGTAGGATGAAGGAGGTCTCTGAGACTTCTCGCCTTAGGAAAATTCTAGCTTCTAACCCAACCAGTCCTAGTTATTTGATAAGACCGGACGGATCGTGGACAGCTTCAAGTGTGGAATCATTGGAGCTCCTCATTGAGACCCATTTTCCGGGAAGCTTTGATGACTCGATAGAGCCCGGAGCTCATCGAGTAACACCTTCAGTAGAGATGGAGGGCATTGTAGACAGGGAGTGAATCCAGTGGGCGCTGAACGGTTTTAAGCCGTATAAATCGGCGGGCCCGGATCGGATTATACCAGCAGAGATCCAAAGGAACTCGGCAGTCATCCTCCCCTGGCTGGAGGGTATCTTCAGGGGATGTCTGAAACTTGTCTATATTCCTAGGAAATGGACGGAAGTCAGAGTGGTCTTTATCTCGAAATCGGGAAAAAGCTCACATGCTTACCCAAAGGATCTGAGACCGATAACTCTATCATCCTTTCTGCTGAAAACCTTGGAAAGGTTGGTAGATGTAGGTATTCGATCAAAAATTGAGCCCAGGAATTGGTTAGTGTCGCAGCATTCGTACTGTAAGGGGAAGTCGGCGGACACAGCTCTGCACGATCTAGTACGCATGATTGAGAAGTCAATGCACTCGCAAGAGTTTTGTATGGTAGCATTTCTTGACATTGAGGGTGCCTTTAATAATGTAAAAACGGAGGCGATCATGGAAGGATTGTCATGTTTGAAGGTGGACTACCCTATAAGTAGGTTGATAAATCAGATGCTGGTAAGCAGGATCATTACCTCAAAACTGGGGGAGTCCACCATTAGAAGAAGGGCGGTTAGAGGAACCCCGCAGGGAGGTGTAATATCCCCCTTCAGTGCAGTGATGAATGGATTGCTGTTGGAACTGGAGAGGAAGGGGACAGGAGTTGTAGCGTATGCAGATGATTTAGCGATAGCTATCTCAGGCAAACATGTGGATACAATTAGGGATGTTATGCAAAATGCACTCCTGATCGTGACTAGATGGGCCAGCAAATGTGGAGCTGGTACTATTTACTAGGAAATATAAAATTCCGGTAGTTAGCCCTCCTACCGTGAACGGCATTAGACTGGCTTTTGCTGATAGAGCGAGATTTTTGGGCATAATCTTGGACAGTAAGCTCAGCTGGAAGCCCAACATTAAAGAAAGGGTGAAAAAGGCTAATGTAGCCATTTACTCGTGTAGGAACGCCATAGGTAAGAGTTGGGGTTTGAAACCAGCGCTGGTGCACTGGATCTATACCGCAGTGGTAAGACCTGTGCTGATGTATGGGGTGGGCGTGTGGTGGCCAGCTCTGAATAAGGTAACATATGTAAGGATGATGGAAAAGGTACAAAGAACGGCCTGTATGCTTATAAGCGGGGCGCTCAGGTCAACTTCTACACGCGCTTTAGAGGTTATGTTCCACCTTATTCCAATCGAATTTTTTGGTAAACAAATTGCAGCCAATGTGGTCACGAGACTCTCGGCGGTCTCGCAGTGGAAGTGTCTTTAGACGGGACGCTCGACGATAGTTAGATCGCAAAGGGAAGAACTGGCGAATCTAGATTATAGTAAACCAACGTTGTGCTTCAATAAAGGTTTCGGGACCATCTGTTCCTCGAGAAAATCGTGGAGGAACGGATCAATACTGGAAAACGAGGCACTGCAATTTTTCACTGACGGCTCTAAGCTAGACGGTAAGGTAGGAGCCGGAGTCTTCTGTGAGAAGCTAAACGTCAATATTTCTGTTCGTCTGCCTGACTACTGTAGCGTGTACCAGGCTGAAGTGGTGGCGATCGGGGAAGTCATAACATGGTTGAAGCATAATGTGGTATCCGGGAGGGATATCGCAATCTATGTGGACAGTCAGGCGGCGATCAAGTCACTAGAGGCGGTTTGTCTGAAGTCACGGGTGGCGCTGGATTGCCGATCATCTCTTAATGAGATGAGCGAGTATTTCAGCATCCAGATAATCTGGGTCCCTGGTCACTCGGACGTCACGGGAAACTGCAGGGCAGACGAACTAGCTAGGTACGGTACGACTCTCCAGATGCAGCCGGAAAGGGCAGTTCTGGGGAGACCTATAGCAGCGCTCAACTTGGCGCTCGGGAGAAAGGCTATCGCCTTGACAAATGAGAGGTGGACCAACACTCTCACGTGCAGGGTAGCAAAGCAGGTTTGGCCAAAACTGGACTTGAAGCGCTCCAAGGCACTCATATCCCTGGGGAAACGGGACTTAAGTTTGGTCGTAGGAATACTGACAGGACACTGCCTTTTTCGGGAACATGCGAGAAGGCTGGGTCTACAGACGAATGACTTTTGTAGAAGTTGTATGGACGAAGAGGAGGAAGAGTCTTTAGATCACTTCCTATGCTCGTGTCCAGCTCTATCATACAGAAGGCATGAATACTTAGGTGTGTACGGGATGAACAGCCTTTCGGAACTCGCGAACTGTGGAGTGCGAGATATTTTACGCTACATAAGTAGCTCTGGATGGTGTTAACGGGGGTAAAGGGAAAATAGGATCCTGTGGTATCACAATGGGCCGCTATTGGCCTAAGTGTGCGGAAGCAGCCACTCTAACCTAACCTAACCTGTATATGTTGATGTTGGATCTAAAATTGGCTCATCTATGCTTTCAATTTTTCGGTTTTCTTCGACATCTTCTACTTTCAATTGAAGGAAAATTAGGTTCTACTTCCAACCACTTTCGTAAATCCTTCATCACTGCGATTTGTAGAAAAATTCTCTAATAAATTATTCAGGGATTGGATGCTAGTCTGTATATTTGACTTTGGGTTTTGCATCATTTCATTAATTGTATTAATTTTATACAGAATAGCGTGCCAAATTACCACAGGACATACAAATTCATAATTTTCCAATTCTGAGAGTATGTACTATGTGTGCTACGTGAGAAGCTTTGGAATCCTGTGTCTTGTCATTTCTAATAGAGCATCATAACTTTCAGTAATTTGATATCGCAAAGGTTTAATTGCGTCAATTCTGCTAGACCACCTTGTGTCACTTAGCTTAAACTAGATAAATATTTTTCTATTATAGCTCATCTCGTACCACATTGAAAAATGAAACTATTTCATGCGAGATGCTTGCAGAGTCGTTAACAATCAGGTTCAAACTATGTGCCGAACACGATACAAAGAATGCCCTTGGATTGATATTCAGGATCTTTTTGCAGCTCATTATGCTTGCCTCGCATGTCATAAATATTTAAATTAAGATCCATTAATTTCTTTAAAATAAACTCACTTAACCCTTCACCTGTTGTATTTGTAATTGGACAAAATGATAGAAAATGTTCTTGCACATCTACTGTTTTTATATCTAATACTACAAAATGAATAATAATTGTAATTTGCTCTATATGGTCAGCATCACGAGTACAGTCTAATATTAAAGAGAAATATTTGTATTTTCTGCGACCGTACTTAATATATTGTCTCTTATTTTTGTGCCAAGGATGTTAATGATTTCGTTTTGTACTTTTACTCCTAAATAGTGTGGCATACGTCGTTCAGCTTCTTGATGCAGCATAATGGGATCAAATCAGGCTATCATCTCTACCGCCTTAAGAAAATTACCATTGCTGGCCGTGTAAAACTGGTTGGTTGAACCCTTATGAGCAAGGTACGAGGAAAGTTTTAATAAACTGAAGAAAACGCTATGCTCTCCACAAATATTAATTTGACCGGATTATACTAAGAAACTCATTCACGGTTACATGTGATACTAGCGACACTTTCATATGTTCCGTATTATCACAAGAAGTAGAGGGTATGGATATGCTAATTACCTTTTCTAGCCGAGTTTTGAATAAAGCGGAAAATAGTTATTCCGCTATTGCAAAGAAACTGCATTATATGATTTGGCCGTTATTGACTTTCAACCATATATTTATGGAAGAGAATTTATTGTGATTACTGATCGCTATGCAGTTTAACGAATCCCTCCTCAAAACTCACTAGTTTTTTAAACGAGACGAAAATCATACATAAAGCTCGAAAACTTAATGCTGATTGCTTGAGCCGAATCAGATTAGCACAATGAGCAGCCGATGGAAATACTAACGCCAATGTACTAACTAGAGTGCAAAAATTACGTGAAACTTCTGTTGCTACTGATAGTCACTTGTCAGAAAATGAAAAATCTAACGCTGCCAAATATATAGCTGAATTGACAGACCCCAGGAGGTCATCAAGGAATTTATCGAACTTATAATAGGTTACGTAAATTCAAGTAGTAGTAAGTCAAGTTATCAGTTTAATAAAAAAATACAAATCTTGTCAACTGAATAAATCTGGTCTACTAATAAATAAAAAGCCTATGAAAATTACTGACAAGTCATCGCGCACATTTGAAAAACTTTCTGGATATCATCGTTAGTCCTTCGAATTCATTCTATTCAGCTAATAAATTTTTGCTAACCGTGCTTATTCCAAATCAAGCGACTGAGATAGTTGCTCGAGCATCCGTCGAAATTTTTTTTTGTATTTTCTGTATACCAACTTTAATTCTCACTGACCAACGCTTTAATGAGTGAATTATTTAAAAGAATCGCCAAAATGTTCAAAATAAAGAACGTTTATGGATTATATTCGAAATTTTAGCAATAAGCATCCACTAAATTGGGATTTATGGGTTCCTTTTGCACTCCTCATTTTTCCATTAAATGTCTGTCGTTTGAACTAATTTTCCGTTGTAAACAACAAATTCCTAGTTCCCTTACTCATTCTCAAGATATTGTTTATAATTATGACGGAGAGGGTAGGTGTAGTTCAACAAAACACAGACTTTACGGGAATTGAAAGAGAACATTGAAGCAGAAATTGCTCAAATTACGCCGATCACACTTAAAAAAATAATGAAAATGTCATGTTAAAAGCCGTTGCGTGTGTGAATTATAATGGTGAAAACTTAACCGACATAATTTTTTACACCTAATGTAAAAAAACTCCATGAATAGGATAGGTTTCAGTGGTTGCTATTGCACACTTAGCTCAGTATGATCTAAGCTATTAGAAAAACAACCGAAAGTATTGGTTACTAGTAGAAGTTTTTGAGATATGGGCCAAAAACTGAAAATAAGTTATATGGCCGCAGAAAATCAAAAAATTATAGTGAAAATTCTAATCCATTAATTTTCCCTAAATTTTCCCCGTAGTCTCAGTATGACCTAAGCTATTAGAAAAATTATCGAAAGTATTGGTAGTAGTGGAAGTTTTTGAGATATTGGCCAACAACTGAAAATAAATTAATAAAAAAAATTAAATTTTCAAAAGTATTGGTTATGAAATGGCCAAGTTTAGTCCAGCATGAACAGACTTTTGTCCTAAGTTGGACCCTGATCAAAAGGATTATTCAAATTTCATCGTCATTCTTTTAGAATTGCGATTTTTGCTATTGAATTCCTTTACTTCGGAGATCAATCAATTTGTCATTTTAAGGATCACTTTTAATATTTTATTCCGCTGGGATGTTTTATTTAGTGAAAAGGAGAAACAAAATGAATAAAAAATTTCCGCTGGTAATTATACATCTTATACAGCATTCAAATATGGTCGGTATTCACTAGACTTGTTTGGCGCCCTTGATGAATGTGATGCGAGACACTATATGAAGAAGAGATAAAATGTTCGTATGCTGATTTTACTCTGACCATTTAGAAAACAGCTGAAGCAGAAAATAGACCTCACTGTCCAGCTCTAAAGCAGCAAATAAAGTCTCAATAAAAGAATGGGACAACCTACAATTGGAAATGTTTTCTATTGTGGAAAAAAAATTTCATTTTATAGCAATTTCGACGTTGATTTTTGCCCACAGCATTTTCTGGGAGTGTAAAAATCGAGATAAACGATTTATGTTTGGAGAATTTTAAAGTATGCCCAAACTAAAGCAAAGAACAACAAATTTTTATTTCTACTCTAAGTTTTCGTTAAATTGTTATGTGTTCGAATATGTTCCCCCACTCACGCCTTTTTTACATTAAAATAACAGACACCGTGATATGAGCTTATAAAAACCACTGAACATAAATTTTTAAATTATAATCAAAATTTGTTGGTTTTATCGGCTACATCCGAAAAATGTTAGTGTTCCGATTTTCGATTTTTCGAACAACAAACAGTCAGACATTACCTTCGTGATTATTATTATTATTGTTATTGCGATGATTATGGTTCTACATAAAAGTTACATTTTTCCGATTTTTTTTGGAGGTTTTATGGTTGTTTCTTCGTATTTTTTCTCTCCCCCATTATTATCAACACTTCCACCCACAAGGAATAAAAATATTTTTTTTTCTAGTTAATAGATTTTATGTTTATACTTATGCTTACACACACGGTTGTTAGAGAACAGCACATACCTTGAATTGTTATCAAATTTTTTTTTGGTATAAATTCTGATGTTTATCGTTTTATGGTTCGCAGCAGATACGCGTGTATTGCTTGGGTTAGATGCAATGCTTGGTGTATTTTAATCGATTTTTGGCAATAAACAAAAACAAAAAATATTGCTTCATAATATTAAATTCACATTTGGAAAAATTATTTTATTTTTTATTTATAGGTTTTTATATGAATTGAATCGATTCGATGTAATATTTGTGTATTATTGGTATGGTTTATGATAATATAATTCATAACGATATAATTTTATTGATTTTTATTTTTTGTATATTGCGTATAATAAAATTATTGTTCCGATTGAATTTGATTTTTACCATTATATTGTACATTACGACTATAACTGTATATGTACGAGTATAAAATCATTTATGTCGAATGAATAAATTAAAAATGCGAGGTATTTGCAAATAAAGCTACCATACGTAAAATCCAGTATAACACATTACTCAATGGTGACATTTCGACAATTTATTACATTTCCTTATGGTATACGGTATCGTTTGTCTTACCCCTATTTTGCGCCAGTTTTCTTTATAGGTTTGGCAAAATACAAGTCGAGTAGTTTAGAAATATTTCCGACACAAAAAATATAAATAAATAGCAAAGTAAAATTAAATAAATTGAACGTATTGATCTAGTCTTTGTTATCCTGAAAAATCGAGTACATAAAATTGGTTTTACAACAAAAAAGCATGTGAATTACATTTTGAAGAAAGATCTGCATTTAGGGTATGTAAACCAAAAGCCAATTCAATTAATTTAAATCAAATACATTCCATAGAAATACAGGTGATATAAATTTAATTTAAATTTGAGGTATCATGGTACCTAGCAAACATGCTTTGAGCATTCAATGAATTTTTATTGTGTGTATTTGAGGAAAATTCTATCTGAATGATTTTCAATGATTTAATTTAATACCACAGGCAATTTTCAAAATAATCAAAGTATTTCTATGCCCTCGATTTTGTATTATATTCTGTAACTCGAATATCAAACATAAACTTCATTAATTACGAAAATCTCAGTGTTCGTCCAGATTTGTATTTTGTTCTTTGGTAATAGATTTCTGGTACAACTTGTACATACAAAATACTTTAAAATTACTACCCAACGAAGAATGTATTTGTATTTTATTTAAAATTAATATTTTAAATAGAAAATAATTTTATTTAATATTTATTGGTTATAATATTTTTAAGGAATATACAATAATTTACAAGGTCCAAACTCTTGTTTTGGCAATTTTTGATTTTGCCCTTTTGTTTTATGAACAACCAAATAATGGGTTGGGGAAAATAAATCCATTATTTTATCACTAGATGGCGAAAATCTTACCGGCTAGTTTCACTCACTACCCAAGCGGAATTTTTTGAGAGGCTGTTGCTCAAAAGATTGAAAAGAGCCATAGAACCACGCAACCTTATCCTAGATCATCAGTTTGATTAGAGAGGAAAAATGTTTATTCTTCAAACTACATAGAGATTTGCCAAAATAAAAAGATGTCGGCAGGAGTCTACACTAGAGATTTACCTCAATTAATGTTACCGTTGCAACATTTGCCGATGATACTGCAGTTCTCTCAGTAGGAGACACTATCGAGGAATCGACAACGAAACATCAAGAAGCATGTGGTAAAATCATAAAATGAACAAAAATGTGGCGTATCGAACTGAATGAAACGAAATCCACGCATGTAAATTTTACTAATCTAAAAATCAGCGACAAACCTAAATATCGACAAGACTAAATAAATAGGGACTACTACCAGGCTCAGATGGAAAGAGCACGTTAAAAAAAAGATGAACTTAATATCAAATATCGAAAAATGTATTGGCCGCTCGGGAAAAATTCGGAATTGTCAATCGAAAATAAATTGCTATTATATCAACAGGCGCTAAAGCCTGTATAGAATTACGGAATTACAGCTCTGGGGCTGTACAAAGAAAAGAAACACCAAAAGAATACAAACTTTTCAGAACAAAGTACTACGTGGTATAGTTAACGCTCCGTGGTACCTAAATATACAGACAGTTCAAGAAGAAATCAAAAAACGTCCAGTAATTCATGGACAAAGTATTTATCAACACGTAAATGAAGAGCTTCGTGGTATGTTAGACACTTCACATGCAGTAAGGCGATTGTAGAGAACGAAAACACTTAATTTAAGGGATTGAGGACACCAGTGCAAAGACTACTTCAGTATACAAAATATAAATGGAGCTGGCCAATGGGCTAAATTAAGAAAGAAAATTACTAGATGAATTGTATTCAGTTGTAATAATTTAAATGAATAAAAAAAACTAGATGCCTTTAGTGGCATATATCTCGTGATCATACTTATACTCGTTGGAAACCGAATACCGTTGATTGACCGAATCAGTTGTGAGTTAAGGCGTGTCAAGGATGGAGGTAAACAATGCTAAAATTCGATATATTTTCCATTTTTGCTTCGATAAAGAGGAAAACGCAAGTCAGGTGGCTGAAATTGTGAATGGTGCCTATAGTCACGATACTGTCACAGCCAACCACGGGCAATTTTGGTGTCGCCGATTCCGTTCCCGTAATTTCGATATCAAGGATGCACCGCAGACTGGTACGCCTATCATCGAAAATGTCAATAAAGTCCTTGAAATTGTCGAAGTAGGCCGGTATGCGAGATATCGTAGCATCGCCCAGGAGCTGAAGATCGGACACAAAACAGTTTTGAACGATTTGCATAAAGCAAAAAAATTTGTTGAACCGTCCTTCCATTTGCAAATCTTTGGCCACACGGAACGAAACGGTCCTAATCGAAGGGCGGTTAAGCTGTGTGTTTGATGGGATTGGAAGGGAATCATCTACTTTGAGCTACTGCCCACTGGCCAAACGCTCAATTTCGACCTCTATTGCCAGCAATTGCTTTAGAAGCGGCCATAATTAGCAAATAGGGGAGGCGTCGTGTTCCACTAGAACACCACATGCGTATTATGACTCGCCAGAAGGTCCGGGAGCTTGATTGGGAGGTAATTATGCATCCACCTTATAGTTCAGACCTGGTACCAAACGATTTCCGTCTCTTTTTGTCCATGGCAAACGCTCTTGGTGGTGTAAAAATTGCCTCAAGAGATGCTTGTGAAAACTCGAAAAAACGGAGCATTTATGAATCAAAACTAATAATTGTGTAACTATGTTAAACTACGCCCCGAAATAAATTTAAAAATAATGGATTTATATTTCCCCAACCCTAATATGTATGTATGTGGTTACATATCAATGATATTTTACATTTACATAGTGTATGAACAATAAACGGATACGGTCGGTCTACATACCTACTGTAAATTAAAGTTAAATATTAGATGGCATCGTGTGTCAATTTTAATTTTTCGGGGTTTATTTACATTTATAACATTTATAAAGTTGCCAAATACTTCATGCTCGTGTTTTTATTTTATTTGAATATGTACAGTGATGGAAAAAATATTTAATTTATACGAAATATTTATATTTCGTTCACTGTATCTCTTACCAAATAGCATGGGTTCCAGGAAAAATTATTTTTGGAATTGCCTGATATGCGACTTTGTATTTGCACCTAGTTCGGCTGTTATATTGAAAGTAAGCAACTAAAATATTTTCAGTTTAGTTTGTAACGTTTTAACTGAATTTATTACCATTGGCTTAAAGCAGTCATCAACCACAAAAAATAAAATATATCTGTCATTTGCATCCCCTAATTACTATCCGATTTAACATTATTCATGTTAATTTAAGTAACAATATGCGTTGACATTGATATTTGCATTAATTCAAAATTAAATTTTAATTAATTTTATGTATTATGCGATGCATTATCCATTTTAAAAAAATCCTGCATTTGACAATAAAATCATACTGATAATTAATTTATGTTTACATAATATTTACAATTGTATTTTTTAATTATTTCAGTAATAAAATAATTGTGATAATGAAAGATAAGAGTTGTATACTTTATATTCGGATTAAAATTTTATATAGAAAAAAGTTCATGGTACGAGGTTACACATTCCATGTTACACTACAGTAACAAGCCATGCAATATTTATGTAATTAAAATTTCAGTTTCGAGATGGTTTTATATCGGACGTGAACCGCACTAGCCATTTACGAAAATAGAAACTCTTTTATATAAATTACGTTATTAAGTTTTGAATAAATAGTTAGTTACGTAACAATATTACGATGACGATGACATAAAGTAGAACTGAAATAATTTAATTTTCTTAGTGCACGTACTTGTTCCTTCGATCTATATCTCTATAAATTCTAACTACTGTACACAAAAATATCTCTCGAATTGCAAACAATTTTTTATAATTTCCATGTGTTGTACTTGTATTTTATACAAGTATATTTGTCTACGATGCTAGATGAAAAATACAAATAATTCCGTTTTCGATCTTTTATTTTTTTCTCATTTTGATTCTCGTTTCCATTATTTACAGAATACGAACTAAGACAACATACTCCACCATCTAATGTTTTAGTTTCATATACGATGAATTGAAACCTTAATAATGTTTTATTTACGAACATACCAGTTGTGTGTGCTTCCTTTTACTAGGCTACGTGAAATTTACATTTTTATTAGGATGACGATGATGATGAAATAAGTAATGGAATTATAAACCGAAAGAAAATATTTATTTATTTTACTTCTTGTTATCTGAGGTTAGGTTGTGTATGCGTGTACGGTATTGCTAAACAAATATCTATAAATATCAAATTACTTTTAATTAATCCTAGATTGTATAGAGATAATTTTCTGATCTATTTCATCGTTTTTCAGCCGTGTCGAAAACTAATCTTATTTTAGCATAAGCCATAGGCAATTTACTATACGTATTTTGTATACTAAATTATGCTTATCTCTAAACCAACTAAATTATTATACTATTTTGAATGTAAATAGATTTTAAAAATTGCCGTCTCGAAAACCAATAAATTCTAATTTTTCACTTAAAATTCTATAAATTTTGTAGAGTTAGTGTGTAAACCGTAGTATATGTATAGTACATAGGAACAGCAGCAAACTTATTTACATTTTTCTTTAAATAAACATTTATTATAATCAAAATAATTAGATTTTAGGTACAACAGCAGTACAAAAAAAATCTTTTAGCATAGCAACAACAATAATACATTATTCTAAATATTGATTACCGTTATTAATTATATAATCCGTGTATCCAAATCTATGTATATACTCGTACATCAATTTATTTCCAAAACTCATTCCAATATTATCTACTATGTAGCATAAAATAATGTTATACAAATTTTACTCCAATGAAAATCTCCTGTGCTATGCTGGATAGTTTTTAGTTCATGGGGATTTTCAATTTATTCGCATCGAAAAGTTTATATTTATAGATAATCAAAATATATTGTAGGTTATAATTGGGTAATGATTTTTATATATAGAACCTAATATAATAGTTTTATATGGTATTGACATTTTTGTGAACGTGCTATTTGTACCACCGTCCGATTTGTAACAACCTGTCCATACACAAATCATATTTTTCTCGGCGTTTGAAACTCTTTATTTTTATATTATGCGACTGGCATCGCTCGTGGTATAAATACAACTCACTCAACAGATGAATGAACTATGCATAAGAGGAAGAATCTCTCTTTCTCTTTGTAGTGAGAGATCTCTACATCTCTTCCTTTTTATGTAATTTGTTTGTAGTGTTAATTCATACTTAAATAATAAATTGTATTTATATTGTTTATTAATTCAGACTAATTATATTAATTATTTAAATAATAATATTGAAAATGGTAAAATTTCTGTTACTATATAATTCTATATCTTCTTTTCTTAGAAGATTTTAATATATCATACTACTGTAACTTAAAACTATTTTCTTAAATTTTCCTTTGGCTATCATCATTATTCCCGTTTTCACCATTATTTGGCCTGAAAATCTCTTCTTCTGGATTACAAATTGTCCAATTTTCACCCACTTTCTTCAAATGTACAATATTTTTCCTATATTGTTTGCCTGTATCATCGTTCTGCACTTCGATGTCGGCGCCATTGGCTTTACGAACAGTATGCAGAGTTGAGTCGAAATTTGAACTTAATTTATTTTCTTTAATCATGTTTTTTACGGGAACTTTATCTCCACATTTCAATTCGTTTTCAGCTGCATGACGCTTTTTATCTGCATATTGTTTTCCTTTTTCTTTCTCAATCATATCTTTTTCTCTCTCTTCTTCTCTCTCGACTTCGCCATTTTGTTGAGGCCAATATGGGATAGTATTATATAATAAAATCCCACTATCCTTACAAAAGTTCCTAAACTCTTCACTTACAAATTGTTTACCATTATCGGCCGGGTAATGGATAGATGTTGGAAACCCGAGCCTTGCAAACATTTCTTGGAGAACTTGAATTGTGGTAGAAGAAGTTATTGTTCTCATAATTTTAATTTCTTTATATCTACTGTAGTAATCAATAACAACCAATAAATAGTCGCCACTAGGAAGTGGACCCATAAAATCGATTGCTACATCCATCCAAGCAGCTTTAGGCAATTCACGACGTTTCATTGGATTAGGCGGATTTGGAATTGATATTAAAGTACAACCTTTGCAGTCGTTTACAATTTTCTCAGCATCACTGTCTATTTTAGGCCACCAAACTTTTGTGCGTAATCGACTTTTCATTCTGCCAATACCAGGGTGACCCTCATGTGCAGCTACAATAATATTTGCCCTTAATTTCTCAGGAATCACTAGTTTTGTACCACGAAGTAATATATTTCCATAAAAACATAATTCAGATTGAAAGATTTTAAAACTGTTGACTGTAGGATCCCAAATATTATTAAAAATGCCATCTTTTACTTTTTTGATTTCGCTGTCTTGATTTGAGTATTCCTCAATATCGGTAACAGATGTCGCTACAGGTTTGGCATATTCCACTACCTGTCGAATATAATTGTCCTCCTTCTCAAATTGCTGACATGTTCTGTTTACACACAATCGTGACAATGGATCGGCTATATTTGATTTACCAGATCGGTATATTACTTTATACTTATACGCCTGAAGACGTAGCACCCACCTCTCTATTCGAGCGCACGGTTTAGACTTACCGTAACCAATTCAAACTCTTATTTTCCATAAAGATACATTTTAAAATGCTCCACTGCCCAGACGAGAGCTAGAGCTTCCTTTTCAGTTTAGCTATAACGTTTCTCACAATCCGTTAAACTTTTATTACCATACGCAATTATACGAGGACATCCTGTTTTATTAAACTAATCAATACACTTCCTAGGCCGACCGGGCTTGCATCAGCAACAACTTGCGTTCGATCGTTGGGGTTATAGTATCCTAATATTTTATCACTAGATAAAACTATTTTTAAATTATTAAAAGCTTCATCTTGCTCTTTGCCCCAAAGCTTTTCGATATTCGTATTCTTTGTTAACTTTAATCGTAGTAATTTACGTAAAGGTTCCGTTAATGTCGCTAAATTTGGAATCCATTTTCCAACAAAATTCACAAGTCCAAGAAAACTTTGAATTTCATCTGTTGTTTTTGGTATTCGTGAAGTCTTTATGACATTAACATAACTCTGCTGATAGATGGTATCCAAGAAACTGTATTTCCGATGTTTTAAACAAACATTTCAAACAAGCTACATTATTTTCTCGAAGCACATTTAAAGTTTTCTGTAGGTTTTGGTTATGTTGAATTTCTGTATCTCCGAATACGATTATATCATCAATGAAGTTTAAAGTCCCTTCACATGACACTAACATCCGCTCGATAATTTTTTGAAATAATTCTGGAGCACACGAAATTCCAAACATTAATCTTTTGTAACGTAGTAAACCTAATTTGCTTATGAACGTGGTTATATATCTTGAATTTGGTGCTATTTCGATCTGGTGAAATGCATTTTTTATGTCAAGGCGAGAGAAAAACCTTGCTGTTCTTAGTTGTGGAAGAATTGTCTCCATCGTTGGAAGTGGATGATTTTCTCGGGAAATAGCCATATTCGCTCTTCTCATGTCCACGCATATACGCAAATCTCCATTTCCTTTAACAATTGGAACCATTGGAGAAACCCAACTCGATGGCTCGTCTACTCTTTCGATTATGTCACAATCCTTTAACTTCTTATTTACGTTTTCTTCTAAAGGAATCGGGATTCTACGGTAAGGTTGGATAACTGGTAACACGGATTTATCAATTGGAATCTCCACTAATATATTTTTAAATTTTGGAAATGCCCCGTCTATTATATTTACATTTAATCCAATTTTTAGAACTCCTAAATCGATAGCTGTATTTTTTCCTAATAAGCTATTTTTTCCACCTTTTGTAACATGTCACATATTACAAGTACATATTTACCTATTTGATATTTATTCACCGACTGTACAAATTGTATCGTAACAGCTGATCGATATTATTTATTCTGTACGCAAATCGATATTTTTGATTACGGTATGCATTGGATGGTTGAAAATTTTTCTGGAGAGATCAGTCTAGAATGTGATTTAAAACAAATGAAAAGTCGTGTCTTACTGTGGATTTATTTGACCACATTGTAAATAAAGTTATCTTTGTAAAAATAATAAAAATAATTGTGCAAAGTAGGGAATATCTTAAGCCCGTATATAAAGACGGGTAGTGTGTTCATAAATTGATATCGGTAGTGATTTGCATAAACTTTTAATGCAATCAAAATTTTGTGTAATGAAAAGTACAAACTCTAATTGCAATACCTGCCGTACCTAAATTGAATGAGAATTTTGTCTGTGAAAATCGTATGTTCGATGTCATTTAAATGGCTCGATTTTCTAATTTTCGATTTTTTTAAATGGGTGCTACATTATTTTGTTGTAAAATTAGTTATAAACTTTATAGAATAAGAGTTCCCAATTGTATTTTGGATTCTATGCGAACGATATAACAACTGACCAGGGAAACAAAACGGACACTATGATACGTGGAAGGACGTTTCATACCTACAAATAATATAAATTTCTTCGCCAAATAATAATTTATAAATTATAATAAAACAAATTATTAATTAATCAAAATTATAATGTCAAAGTGAATACGAACATTGTGTGTGAGCATAAATAGTGCTATCCAAAATTACCTAACGTATGAAATACGTCATTATGTTTTTTTTAAATGACGCTTAATGTAAACTATCGTTAAACTCAATAGCGCCGCTAAATACCAGTAATAACTGTGATTAACTTTCGATAAATTAATCGGCAATAAAAATAAAATTAACACCGAACCATCGACAAACCTTACTTCGCTTCGGTAAATGTACATTTACGGGTTATTGGAGATTTTCAACTTCATATCGTGGAATATATGGATTACTATAAAACAACGTATCGCATAAAAACCGTAATTAAGATTTCAGTATATTTATTTTATATCATATTTCCCTATATTTATTTATTATAAATTTTTTTTTGTTAAGATTGTAGTTATATACAGTACGCGTACTTTCAGATTAACTGTACATGAGTATATACGATATATTTTCGGTTTTATTTCCTTATATACTTATATATATATTTATTCCCTTATATACTTATATATCATATATACACATGTACATTTAAATAAATTGTATGCCCATTTTGAATTTTCGGTACGGGTTAAACTTTTAAGATTTTCTATTGAATTATAAATTGTACGCTAATGTTAGTACTTTTTCTTAGAAATTTAAATAAATTAGCGATAATTTTTGTAACAATTTGTGCAGCTCAAATTTTTCCATTTATTTTTATTATTTTGCCTGAGAAAATGAACATGTGGTAAAATTTTGTGTTTGGGGACTATGATGAAGGTAAGTAGTGTGGGGTCTGCAGTGTAATTTCCTCAAACGTAATTTCGCTGTCATCAATCCAGCAGTGAAAACCATGAACTTCCAAACTATCCACGACCACTAATTTACCTCTCCGACGAGCTAGGGGAAACGATGACAGGTAATATCACATTAGTTCATGGCCACTGATATCTTTTATGCTAACGGAGGCAACAATTTTGTACCGCCGTTACACTTTTATGACATAAAATGTAGCAAGTTTTGCAGTATGACCTACTTCAATGTACGTCTCAAACGAGCCTAAAACATCAACAATCAACAATGTTTTGTTCGGTGTCTAATTTGATTCTGAACTTTAATTTTATCTGTTTTTAAAGATTCCCAAGTTTTGTCGTCTATGATGTTACATTTGCTACCAGAATCAGTAACTTTATGGGTACCCCACCCAAATTACACATAACTAATGCGTCGTCATCGATATGGAATATGTAGTTTACAAGCTTTTCTCCTTCTACAGATCGAATATTTTCCAGTCTGCACAACTTCTCAAAATGCCCTTTGAAATTACATTTCCGACAAATGTTGCTTTTAGCCGGAAATCGGTCATCATCCGATGAATGTCTTTGATCACCACATCGAGTGCAAGCAATAGAAACTTTAAATTTTGATTGCAATTTATTGACTTCATATGGAATTCGTTTAGTCTCATCAAATCTATCCATTTGTCTCGCTACAGATTCCAATGAATTAGCCTCAGCTACAATGCTTTCTAAAGAAATATCATCCCCTGATGAAAGTATTTTCCTTCGCAGACTTTTAGAACTACATTTCTCTGCGATTTGACCTATTAAATGTTCATTTGTATTCGACAAATTTGCATTTATCTGCTTGATGACGAAGCCTTATTAAAAAATTTTCGAATTACTCGTTCTCGGCTTGCTTCATCAGCCGAAATATATGGAGTTCATACACCTTGCTTTGTTTGGGGGTAAAATACTCATCTAGTTTTTCTAAGGCTACTTTAAATACATCTATTTCTTTATTTTCAGGTAGTTCCGCATCTATGTGTGCTCCTGGCAGATTGTAAACAATTTCATATTTTAATTTGTTCGATACAGTTTATCGAATATAATGCACACATACATACAAATATTCCATTATATTCATTTTACCTAAATTTATACCGCAATAATAATTTTTACACTAATAGTTTGTATTTTCAAATGAATTTTCCTTTTTTCTATTTAAACTATACGTGTTTATAATATTTCTAGCAACTTTTCCTTATATATTGTTTATCCTCGTCACCATTGTAGGGTTCAATGAAACTCTTTATTTTTATATTATGCGACTGGCATCGCTCGTGGTATAAATACAACTCACTCAACAGATGAATGAACTATACATAAGAGGAAGAATCTCTCTTTCTCTTTGTAGTGAGAGATCTCTACATAGCTGTTGAGGTAACTACTACAAAACACCTCTCCATATTAATGTTATTTTTATATTTGGAACAATAAACTCATCAAACAGTTATTAACATTCTAATTTAGCCTTTCCACACACTGCGTTTTGAAAAAACATTCAAGCAGCACTGCCCTTTTCACGCAAAACTCAAGTGGGGATTGTGTCACGGGATCTCATTTCCAACAAAAACAACCAAGTAAAGTTTTTTCGAATTGTTGATGGTGTAAAAGTTATTCAACTTTTAGTGTTTTCAGATAAATCACATGCACACCCACCAATACATTAATTTAAAAAAACAAGAGTTCTTTTGTTTAACTTTCATTTTTAGCACGAAAAAAAATGTTGTTGATGTTTAAGTGACACCAGCGGGAAAATAATGTACTACACAAAGTTGACCCACTATCAGAAAAATATGCGATACTAATGCAGATTTTAAAATGGTATCATACACCGGGCTAATCAAAACAGAATGTTTTTTATCAATTTTTTTCACAAAGTAAGTCGTGTTTATTAAAAAATTCACTTATCAAAATTTCGATTTCGAAAATCGATGCTTTGTCAGAAATAAAACAAAATGAATAAAATAATTTTTTTTTATTAATTTTAAATATTATAATAAGTGTTCGAAGTGTCCACCATGTGCCAAAATACATAATCGCTTAATTCGTCGAAACGCACGTTCGATATTTTTAATAATATTCAACGCTTCGATTATACGCTGCCGCATCTCCCGATCGGTCTGGTTTACTCTTTCATAAACCCATAAACCAGATCTTTATAATAACTTATATTAACCCCAAAGAGAAAAGTCTAAAGGAATTAGATTAGGAAACCGTGGTGGCCACGCAATGGACCCTCCTCTTCCAATCCAGCAGCTTGGATAATTTACTTTATTTTAGTGAGGGGGAGCTCCGTCATCCTGCAGCCACATATTTCCATGTGTTTATAGAGAAACGTGGTCCGAGCACTTCCGAACGTCGTGATAAACAACGAACACTCTATCTTCGTCTATATAATACTGTGGGCAAAAAATAGTAAGACTTTGTTCATAATTTTAAAATTCTTTATTTATTTCTCCAAATCTATTTCGTCTCCCTCAAAGTAATCCCCCGGCCGCAATACACTTGTGCCAACGTTTTTTCCAATTCTCGAAACAGTTGTTAAAGTCAATTTCCGGAATAGCCTCCAATGCGCGTAGCGATCCACGTTTAATGTCTTCAATTGACTCAAAACGGTTTACTCGGAGCGGTCGTTTGAGTTTGCTGAACAGCCAGAAGTCACACGGAGCTAAATCAGGCGAATACGCTGGTTGCGGAACGATATGGGTGGAATTTTTGGCGAAAAAATCGCATGAAACCAATGCAGTATGAGAAGGTGCATTATCGTGGTGCAGAAACCAAGAGTTGTCGACCCATAATTCCGGCCTCTTTTTACGAATAGTTTCGCGCAAACGACGCATAACACTAAAATAGTATTTCTTGTCGACAGTTTGGCCGGTCGGAAGGAATTCGGAATGCACCACACCTCGACAATCGAAGAAAACTGTCAACATCGCCTTGATTTTTGACATGCTTTGACGTGGTTTTTCGGCTTCGGCTCACCTTTGGCACGATATTCGGCCGATTGATCGTCTGTTTCCGGGTCGTAAGCATAGATCAAATACTCATCGCCAGTTATAATACATTTCATGACATCCTGGTAGTCGGAAAGCATTGTTTCACAGACGTCAACGCGACGCTGTTTTTCCAAAAAATTGAGTGATTTTGGAACCAATCGTGCTTTCACTTTTCTTAGGCCCAAATGATCTTTCAAAATGGATTTCACTGATCCTGCTGATATTTCAACGATGCCAGTAAGGTCTCTGACTGTTAATCGTCGATTCTCGAGCACCAATTCTTTGATTTTATTAACGTGTTGATCATCAGTTGATGTTGATGGCCGTCATAGACGTGGTTCATCGTCAACACGTTCGCGACCCTCGTTGAACAATTTGTACAAAACAGAAACAGTTGCTCGCGACATACAATTATCACCGAAGGCCTTTTACAACATTCTGAACGTTTCGGCACCACAAAATTGATTCTGCACACAAAATTTAATGGAACTTAATTGTTGAATAATTTCACTCATTGTAAAAATCGCCGAATGCACTTTTTGTACTTCAGCAAGACAAGCGTATACTAAACATTAATGATTATTTTGATGTGGCATTTGGCTCAGATGTCGCTGACAGTTATACCAACATAGAAAAAAATATTTCGACGTTAAAAAGTCTTACTACTTTTTGCCCACAGTAGCATATCAAGTTAACCGGCTGTTTCGTATATTCTCGGACGACCAGGAACTTTGCCTTGACTGAACATTTGATGTACGTTTAGAAATACTCTGTAATCGGGAAAGCGTTCCCCACTTGGATATCGTCTCTAGTATTCTCTAGCTGCTGCTCGGGCGTTGCCATTACATAAGCCATGAATGAAATGCATTTCCGCATATTCGCGGTGGGAATAAGCCACATAGCTTATTGACATTTTAAATATAAAGGTTCGAGTATGTATGTATGGAACTACTAACATGCATTACAAAATGTTTTTCTTTTTATACCACAAATTTTGTTTAATTCGGGCTACTAGATTTGCTTAAAAAAATTGTTATATAGGGTTTTCTAATAAGAGTGATATGATTTCTTTAAAAAAACACACTAATTGTTAAGGAAATTGAAATGCTTATTATTTAATGTGAAGTACAATCGATACAATTAAGTTCTGAATAAAACGTCATTCAAATGGCCTCCACACTTCTTCTGCAGGAACGAATTCGATTAACCCAATTTTCGAGCACATTTTCGACTAAATCAAGTCGTGTGTCATGAATAGCACGTCCAATATGGACTTGTAAAGCTTGAAGAGAGTTTGGTTTATTGAAAAGATCAATGACTTCAAATAACCCCACAAGAAATAGTCTAATGGTATTAAATTACAACTTCTTGGAGGCCATTCAATATCACAATTTCATGAAATAGTCGAATCTCCAAACTCTTCTTGCAATAATTCAATTGTTGCACTTGCTGTGTGGCACGTAACCCCGTCTTGTTAGAACCAAATGTTGTCAATATCAACTTCTTCCAGTTTCGGCCATAAAAAGTTGGTTATCATCGATCTATACCTATCTGTGTGGCACGTAACCCCGTCTTGTTAGAACCAAATGTTGTCAATATCAACTTCTTCCAGTTTCGGCCATAAAAAGTTGGTTATCATCGATCTATACCGATCTCCATTGACAGTAACGGTGTTACCAGCTTCATTTCGAAAAAAATGCGGACCGATGATTCCACCAGACCAAAAACCACACCAAACTGTAAATTTAGGTGAATGTAATGGTTTTTCATGAATAATTTGTGGGTTTTCTTCGCACCAGAATCGACAGTTTTGTTTATTTACCGCTTCACTCAGATGAAAGTGAGTCTCATCGGAGAAGATGATTTTCTTAAAAAAATCGTTATCGTTTTCAAGTTGTTACAAGGCAAAATCAGCAAATTCACGACGTTTACGGTGGTCCAATGGCTTCAGTTCTTGAGTGAGAACAATTTTATACGGATGCAAACCCAAATCCTTTCTCAAAACCAGCCAGGTTGTGGTTTGAGATAGTCCCAATTCTTAAAAACGTCTTGGAATCGACAAATTGCGGTCTTCTGCAACACTAGCCTGAACGGCAGCAATATTTGCATTACTTCGAGCGAATCTTTGTCTTATTGGCACTTCAACATTATGTAAAGAAAATGTACGCTAAAAATGTTCAACAATTCGACGAATAGCGAGCACACTTGGACGATTATTACGACTATAACATGGCAAAAGCGCACGAAAAGTTGCAATTGGAATACTTACGATTATTTTGATAATAAAACTGAATAATTTGTAAAGGTTGTTTTTGCGTATATCTCACCATAATGAAATTGTAAACATTACTGAATACAATGAAATAAAAAATGACAGATCATGACATATTACAAATGGCCGAAACGTCACTTAAAAATCATATCATTCCTATTGGAAAACCCTATACTTTAGTTTACCATTGTGTTCATCATTTTGTTTTACTTCTGACAAAGCATCGATTTTCGAAATCGAAATTTTATTAAGTGAATTTTTTAATAAACACGATTTACTTTGTGCAAAAAATTGATAAAAAACATTCTGTTGTGATTAGCCCGGTGTATGAAACCATTTTAAAATTCGCATTAGTGTCGCATATTTTTCTGATAATGGGTCAACTTTATGTAGTACATTATTTTCTCGCTGGCGCCACTTAAACACCAACAAAAGTTTTTTGAGAAGCAAAGGGAGTTTATACAAAACCATTGTTTTTATTTGACAGAAGATAATACAATCTATAAAAATGATTTTATTGGAAAGGCATACTCTTCTAGATCTTATGAAAACAGAAAGATAGACAAAAAAACTCATGGCTTTTTTTAAATTAATTTATTGGTGGGTGCGCTGTGATTTCACCGTTGTAAACCCGGTTAACCACAACCGACGAGCTCATGTTTATTAAAGTAATATTGTTGGAGAAATGAGATTAACCGATAGAGAAGCGTTTTGTAGTTACCATCGAATGACCCATGAATCATTCGTTGGACTACTATCATTGGTTGGTCCGCTTATTAAGAGGATCAATATCCGTGAGAGATCTGTGACCGAAGGAGAACGACTGTCCTTAACACTACGGCAAGCACTATAAAATTATTGAAATGTTAATGTTTACTAAAAATTAAATAATATGTTTTAGTTATCTGGCCAGTGGCGACAGTATGGTGCCACTTAGAGGACTCGAGTATCGCCTGGAAAAAAGCACCGCATTCGTAAAAATACGTGAAACCTGTGAATCATTGTAGGACATTTTAAAGGGAGTAATTTTCCCTGTGCCTAGGAATGACATATGGAGAGAAGTTAGCAGTTTGATGAACAATGGAATTTCCCACATTGTTTAGGACCAATGAACGGAAAGCACGTGATTATATAGGTAAATTTTGGTGGTGGAAAAACTTACCGGACTTATAAACACAGTCATAGTGTCGTACTTTTTGACATTTGTGATGCAACTTACAAATTTATACTCGTTGATATTGGTGCACCTGGACACGTTGGGGATAGCAATATTTTCCGAAGAAGTAATTTTGGAAGATCAATAACATCCGGTGGAGAAGAATTAAACTTACCGCCTACAGAAAATTTTCAAGACCATCAAGAATATCCCTAGGTTTTTATTGGAGATGAGGTATTTCCATTGCTACCTAATATCATGCGACATTATCCTGGTCGAAATACAATGCTTCTACCTTTGGATAAAAGTGCATTTAACTACAGATTGTCTCGAGTGCGAAGAGTAGTAGAGAACGCATTTGGAATTCTTGCAAGCAGATTGCGAATATATCGTCGATCCATTTTTGCGAGTAAATTAATAGTTTTGACTATTATAAAAGCAACCTTTGTATTGCACAATTGGCTTCGGAATAAAGATTACCGGAATATATTTATGCGGGCGAAAGTTATTGACCAGGTTCGTGGTGGAACGAAGAGAGGAGAGATCAGAGTAGGATCAAATAATTCTAGCTAAAATGCAAATGAAATTAGAAATGCATTTAGAACGTACTAATTAATTTATCACATTTATTATCACAAATATAAATTAAAATAATTTGATAAAATAACGTAAATAAGTTTAATTTCATGTTAAATTCTGATCATCATTTGTGTTAGTGAGTATACAACACGAGCCGCACATAAAATTATTGCTGCGTACGTGCTGCTATATACGCCCACTTTAAGATTTAGTTTATAGGTGAAAGGGTAAGAGTCGAATAAAAACGCATCGTGTTGAATTTTTTGAATTTTTAATGTTTTAAAATTGTAGTTATTATTAGTGTGCAATCGATTAAGTAAATATCGCGAACATTTTACTAAGCAAAATAAAACGTAAATTGAAATTTGGAGAAATTGTATTGTTTTTTTCATTCACAACCTTCATTGTGGTTTTATATATCGAAGATTTGTTCAAACATACAATACTGGAAAGAAAAAAAACTCCACAACCAACATAATCATGATCCTTTGAACCGGATGAAAAACCAACAAATCGATTGGGGTTTGATTTAATTTTTTCAAGAACAAAACTCATTTTGAATAGCGTGGAAACTTGCAACGGATCGTCAGTGATTGTAGTTTTAAAATACTCCCAATATGACGAACCATTAACAGATATCTGAGAGAGGCTAGAGCTTTCGTAGGGTTCGCAGGGGTTTGACCAGATCTTGAATATACCGCTGGATCTGAGCTCGGCGAATCAACCTCCGTTCTAGCCGACATCAACACTATTTGAACTGCGTAAAATAAATAAAATAAAATAAAAATACGAACGGATTGAAATGAAAAAATTTCGAGCAAGGCAGAAACAAACCAACCAGCTGAGAATTAGCCAAAGATTAAAACAACTTCAAAAAATTAACTTGTTGCTATCAAAATCCAATAACAGGTTTTGTATTTCGAGTATATTAAGAAAATGGTAGAAACTTGAACTCAAAAATAGCATGAGCTAAGTTTTAGGTGTACAACAAAAAAATTAATATCCAAAGGTAAAAAAATATATCTTATCTACTTTAACGACTAAATACAAATTTGGAAGTTCAGACCTTTTTTCCTTAATTAAGATTAGTATATTTTACTTACAATGGTTATTTGAATTAACGCTGTAATAACTAAAAAAATAATAATCAAATGTGACCCTAGAACTCGGTTGAGATGACTGTACCGCTGATCGAATATTCAACAAAACAACTGATCGTAAAAAAGTAGGCTAGACGTAATCCACACGCGTGTTTTATTCGTTAATTTTCTTTGTTTTTTTTATGAGGATTCTTTATACTCGTTTACAAGAAAAAAAGAATCAAGCACTAATTTAAGATGGTGTACATCTATTTGTTTTCCACCATTTTTATGAATTTTAATAAATTTATCGTTTGGATTAGTGGTGCCACCAACACGATTAAAATAAAGACCGAATCCCTCGTCTCGACCAAAATTCGGTATTTATACTATTTTTGATTTGTTTTGACCGGTTGCACGATGAACAGCAGGGTGATTCTATATTTCAGTATGCAAAACAAAGTTAAGGGTACTAGAGGAAATTTCAATCTAGCGCTTAAAAAAGGAGCATCACCGGTGAAGTCATCAGCAGACGCTGGCGCCCTTATAAACTGAAATTGGCGGACGTGATAAATATTAATCTCGAGACACGCGTGCATTAAAACGTACGGTAAAATGTATGACTGACGTCAAGGTTGCGATCTCAATATTCAATAAAGACACTAATATCAGTCACATTCGCGCGAATTTGACACTCTTAAATCATGAATTGAACGAACATAACACTCAAGGAAGAGAGATCTTAGATGATATTGACGATTTATATTTTAAGTTGAAATCTATCCTCGTACAAGCTGAAAAGTAAATACACCGCCATTTTCCGGAAAATATTCAACATCTAAAAGGATTGATTTTTACGTGACGAGGCGGCTTTAGTGCTTCATAAACTGAAAGATAAGGAAGATAAGTAAAAGATAAAATAAGGGTACGACAAGAAAAAGCACGTAATAACACAATTGATCAAACAGTTTATTTATCAACCTAATATCAATCACTCTACTGCATGATCACTTCAGCAAATTGTATGACGTACCCGACAAGTAATTCGTGAATTAAAGGTATTGAGTGGAGAGGCAGAGAAACGGAATCCATGGCTAATATTTATCTTGCTAAACCAACTAATAGGCACGACGATAGATTAGTTCTTCACATTTTAAATGGTAGAAGCGACGAGTTTGAGAGTTGTGGTCTACAATAAAAGCCCACTCCATCTGGTATGCGTCTTAGAGCCCAACGAATTTCGAAAGATGAACGTTATTGTTAGAAGAGGATTTCCAGCCGATAATTGCTGTTGCTGATTGTCGACAAAAAATGGTCATTTTCACCGAAAATAATATAATAAGCCTCAAATTATCAATAGATTCTGCCGACAGCAATATAGTGAATGTGAAAAGTTTTGATGGTTCAACAGCTTGATGTAGACACACATTTCCTTTGTGTCAGAAACTTGTATTAACGAACTTAGAGAAAGCGTCCCGAGAGAAAGCAAATATAGTAATCACAAGCCTAGCCACATCCACTAACAGTGGATAGGTAATGTAACAGTGTACAAGAGCGTAAATCATTTGAGGATCTAGGATTAGCGGATCGCGAGCATCTTTGTCCAGGAGGGATCGATATATTGGTTGGGGCTGATAAGCTCTTCATTATTTTAGACGATGGACGGGTACTCAATCCAAACGGAACCATGTTCACTAAGAAAACCATATTTGCAAGGATTGTCTGTGGTGATCCACAAGTGGCCAATAATTCATTGGAGAAGAGATGGAATGTGAAGAACAATACAAAACTACTCACAGACGACTTGAGAACCACTGGCATGTTATAAGAATTCTCTTTCAACGTAACCCGATCATTTTAAGAAATTCAACGAACGAAGCGGTTTTATAGGCTGGAAAGGAAATTACAATAGGACGAACGTCTTCGAAATGAATACATAATTAAAGTAATGAGAGACTGCAAAAGGCAAGGTCAAAATATTCTTATTATTTGCAGCATCACGCCGTTATAAAGGTAGGAAGCTCGATTTGTCGTCCCGCATACATTTATAATTTATATTTGATTTTATAAAATTCAATTTCAAATTAATCAAAGTAAATAATTACCTATTAGGTAATATTTAAATTACAACACAACACAAAAGGTACAAAGCCATTAAAATCTAATTAATCTAACTTTATGTGACTAAATTGTTGAAAGGGATTCAGATTATACCATAATAAATATTATTTGCACACTAATTTTATATTCTGTTTGTACAAACGACTTTCTACGTTTCTGGGTAGAGTTATACATAAATACGAGATCAAATACTTTAACGTATTTATATAGCTTCTCCGAAGAGATAAGTAAAAATAAATAAAATCTTCAATTGGATTTTCCCATATAAATACATTTGTGTCTCTTATTCAAAATTTTTTGTTATTTTTATGGTTTTATTATGTATTTCTTAAATAAACACACACAAGGGAAGGAAACCGGAAAAACTCAATAAATTCAATATTGTACTACTACGTTGTTGTGAGTTTTGGTAATTATTGAACCCTTCAAACAAGTATATTAAAGCGCTACTGTGGATAAGGCCAACTGATCATTAAAGCTTGAAAATTTTGTTATGACAAATTTTCTGAATTGTCCAGTAAATTATCTTAAATTTTAATAAGCATTTCATTTTTCTTTTTAAATTTGCGAGCTTGGAGAACGTCGCGCAGGTTGGAAGAGATTCAGAGATTCGATGTATCAATTTGGGTATAAATAAGGAATTTGAGAAGTAAGAAACATTTTGGATATATATATATATATATATATATATATATATATATATATATATATATATATATATATATATATAAATTAGTCCCTTTTTAAATGTTACCATAGTGCAATAAAACAATTTTTTCATAATAAAACATTGTATTTATCATAAAGCGTGTCTCAGCAAGAGCGCCGTATTTAAATTTGCCGCCGTTTTGTGTTTCGCCGCCACGCGATTTAAGAATATGGAGAAGTATTCAAACCAACAACAACCTGTAAGCCATTTGAGGCCAAATTTACGCTGATGCCTACTTCGGGTAGGCCCAAGGAGCGACACCAAAGAATATAGAGAAAGTATATGCTTCCCTCTGTAAATTTAACTCGAACGAGATAATTTGGAAAAAATCTCGGAGAATGAGTAACCAAATACCTAACAAAAGGATTCAACCACTCCAACAACAGAGGAGAAACAAATTTAATCAAGAAATATGGACGGTAGTAAACACATTCGTATGGAAATTGAAAACGTCTGAGAGACCTAAAAACACTTAAAAACACTCATGAACTCTATAAAGAAAATGAAGTACACGAGATAAGTATGATTCTAGGTACCACCTCGAGAAACATTTCCTTGGTACTCTATATGTCAGTAAGTATTGAAAACGGCTTCCTCCGTTCAGGAACAATGTTCTGCTCAAAACTAATGAAGAAGTCATTTCTTAGATATCATATAAAAGTGGTGAACAAGTTCTCCAAATTAAGTGCAAAGCGTATTAGAAGTAAATTTAATAATTTATTTATTTTAAGATACACATACACAGATCGACAGATTAAATGTTACACAAACTTAAATTAAACTTCTGTTATGAAAAAAGCTATTGATGTTTTAAGGCGTTATACTGAAAAGCTTTAACCATATACCAGTTGTTTATCCAAAATGAATGTGGTAACAAAATTCAGAGCATAAAAAACTACCTATCATAAATATTTCATTTTTATTTACACATTCATCACCTGAAATAAATTTCATCCAATTTTTCTAATACAAAAACTACATGGAGGCAGAAAAAATATTTCGATAAAACTCACTAGATTCTGTTTTATATCCATAGATAGATTGAATAATGTTGGTTGATGATCATGGTTGGATGACGATTTAATATTACAGTTCGAAATTTTGTGGGCTTTCATATACTAGATATTCGAAAAAAAAAATATTAAATTGAAAAATCCAACATTAAAATGATAAAAAAATCATTCGAGTTTATTAGGGAACTAGTTTTTTGTAGTTTGGGAAAATAAAAGCTTTGGAACAAGTATAAAATATAAAATTCTATAACTGAACGACACACATATCGAAATCGAAAAAAATGTTGATGGATAGTAGAATATGTAAAAAATAACATAATGCTATAGCTTACATATATACGTACGAGTATCCGAGTATCAAATAAAATTGAAGTATTTTTTTACAATTTGTCATTTTGAGATAATCGTACAGTTTATCTAGATATATAAAATACTTGTGATTTATTTGATTAGTTTATTTATAAAAATTTCGTATATTTATTTTTGGGTCATCGAATACCTTGTTTATATTGTGTTGTTTGGTGATCGGTGTACTTTTTGCTTACCTGTAAAGATAAAAAAAAACATAAAAATTATTAATTTATAATGATGTATTTTAATTATTTTAATATATAGTTACAGTCCCATGATATCGTCAACCAAGACAAACGCTTCAATCTCTTTCCCTTTCTACCGTTATTATCCCTCGAAAAATTTCTATCACTGGGTAGTACCAGAATTTGGAAAAGTAATAGACAAAATTACCATTCAACCTTGGCTTATATAAGGCTACCGCTCATAAGACAACATTTAGTATTTTATCGAGCGATCCAGAACCACCAAAAACCTTACCAGAATTAAAATTAAAAATTTCGAATAAATAAAACCGATTCCCGTTTTAAATAATACAATAATCAGAGGCAAAGTTAAGGGAAAAGTAATAAGGACAAATCACCTCAATGAAAACGAGCGTCAATCACTCATCAAAACCATTTATGACAACCAATCGGCTCTGTTAAAACAAAAAGAAAAATTTTCTTCAACAACAATAAAACAAACAATCCATGCACGAGACGAATTAAGAAATTCGGGAAATGCTAAATAATGGCGTAGGTAAGTGGCGTAAGTGTTTGATAATAGTCCTTACTCAGCACCGATTTGGGTAGTTCCTAAACAAGTAGACGCATCGGAAACCAAAAATGTAGGAGTCGTCATCGACCATAGGAAACTTAACGAGAAAACAGTTGATGATAAATTTCCAATACCCGAAATTGTGAATATATTGGACAATTTACGTAAATCCACGTGATTCACCACACTAGACCTTAAATCTGGCTTCCATCAAATACCACTAGAAGATAAATCGCTGACAGAGGTCATTTTGAGTTTTGCAGAATGCCCTTTGGTCTTAAGAATGGTCCAGCAACCACTTAAATAATCTATACAAGGTTCTAAAAAGCTTTCTTGAAATCAATCAATCTAAAGTCATTTAGTTAAACAACCTAAAAAAACTGGAAAATTCACATAGGGGAGCAATGGGGAGGTGGTTAGTTCAACTAACCACTAGGAACATAAGTACACATTTTTATGGTGTATGATACAACGAAAAACAATTTCTTTTGTCATTGAGGCATAAGCCAATATTGCATGAGGAGCACTTCCACATTGTTCTGTGTGGTTCATTTCGGCTACTACATTGGGCACACCTGAGTGAGGTCTTGTCGGCATATGTGCGTTTTTATTGTATCGCACCTCTAATGGAACAATTTTTTTAAAATTGTTTATCGGTTTTTCCACACTTCTTCTGCCTCGTTTAACCTCTATTGAAGTTGGATTTGCCCCAATCAGTCCTAAAGCCACTGAGAGTCGAAATTGTTTTGGGGCAATTTTTGATTTCAATCTCTCTTGGAATAGTATATATGCATTTACTATTGCTGCATCCAAAAAATTAAATAAATTTCGGTGCTACCATTTGTGGGATTTACGGTCTTCTTCGTACAACGATTTCTGCATGTCAAATTTATCGACATATCCCATATGGCGGTTATAATCCTTTTCCATAGTTGGGCACGTGATCTCTTGCTGTGTGCCATCTCTTAATCGTCTTGATACTGATTGTATGTCTGTAGGATTGTGGAAATTTCCTAAAAATAAAACCGGATTCCTGTCCATCCAGTTTATATTGACTAAACCACTTGATGAGACACGCCAAACAGAATCTCCTCGTTTGCATGTTTTACCTGTTTGCATGTTCAATTTTGGCATACATTTTCGATGCTTGCGTACCGTTACACAAGCGTATATTCCATTAGCCAATCAATATTTTTGTAGTGGCACCGAATTGAAAAAATTATCGAAATATACCTTATGGTATTTTCCGGCAATAGATTTTGTCAGATTTGTTATGACCCGCAACCCTAAATTCTTTTAGGTTTGTTTCATTAACTTTACCGGTGTAAATTTCAAATTGGCATATGTAGCCGGTCGAATCTGCTCTCATCCAAATTTTGTAGCCTCGTTTTATGGGTTTCATCGGCATATATTGTCGAATGCTGCTTCTACCTTTGAAACGTATCATAGATTCATCTACAGACTGGTTTTCATTTGGTTTAATTGATAACAAAAAGGTCTTGTTCAATTTACTAATCATCGGCCGAACTTTGTAAAGTTTAACGAACTCTTTATCCTGTCTTTTAGGCTGCCTCTCATTGTCATTCAAATGAATAAAACTCAGAAGCCAATCGAAACGATTTCTTGGTATGACAGAACTTATATACGCATCTCTCATTGGAACACTTGCAGACCAATAATCTCTATAACTAGGTAATTTTTTGATTCCCATTATAAGATTTACACCTAGAAACACTTTTAATTTATCCGTGGTTGTTACTTTAAACGCATTATTGTCTCCTCCGTGCTTTTGGAGAGCATACAAATTAGTTTGGAACACAATATGCTGTATAAGGTCCATTGGAAATAATTGTAGAAATATATCTATCGGATCTTCGACAGTTTCTGGTATATTTGGTCCCGATTGTTCCGTAAATGAATTAGGTATATTGCAATAAGAAACATCATTAGTCCAGATTTCTTCGTTGTTAGATAGATTTGAATTTGCTAATAATATAATGGATAGAGGTATTTCATCCTCGCTTTCCCAATCGCTTCTCGATTCAATTGCAATTTCTAAAACAGCGTCCTCAGCAACATTATCAGCATAAATTATATCCATTTGCTCTATATCATACTTTCGTTCCTTGCCTCATCTAGCCATGATATTTCAGATTCATTATCTGACGGAATTTCATCTAAAATATCATACACCTGATCAGACGTTAAATTTCTATTGTCATACAACTTTCGGTTCTAATTTTATGGAAAAAAGAATTAGATAAGTGCCTTGTGGTTAGCACAGAAGACCACACAAACCAATTACAAATAACATATATTTAACACACAAAAAATGTATATATATACGCGCCACATAATTAAATAACATTTTTGTAATAAAAAATAATACATTTACCTGATATAATTAATAATTAGATATAGGTTAGGTTTCAGTGGTTGCTTACTGCACACTTAGGCCAAGTTTTAGGCCCATTGTGATACCACTCATTCACTCCACATCATTAACCCACCTACTTCACCTACTCACACAACTACCACCTGCACATTGCAAGCTCCATGTCAACCTGAACATTGACATGGAAGGTGGGTCGGCGCGTGACACGGAATTCTGCACTCCATCAGAGGGTCTTAGTTGTATTTATTAGCATCACCGATCGTAATCGATGATGAAAATTCGATTTGCATCTAGCCTCTGATGGGATTCGAACCCAGCACCTCCCGGTCCAAGTACCGAAGCTTTAACCACTGCACCACTTGTCCGGTTAGATTAGATATAAAAACCATTAAAATTACACAACGAGATCCTATAACCTCAATATCGCCTCCAAGACTATATGAATTTTTGAATAAAACGTGATGCAATCATCAATTTTTGCATTTTCTCTTCTCCTTCAGAGTAGAGAGTAACCAATACGTAGGGTGATTGCAACGAAATGCCGGTGGGAAAGTATATAAACATATTAGTATTTGTGGTTTTGTATACTAACCAGTAGCCTTGAAAGGGTGGCATGTAGTCACGCAAGATGGTGTTAAACCTATTATAGAAGATTTATTAAAGATTATTCTAAAATAGCAAAAAACATGACAAAACACCTAAAGAAAGACATACCACTAAATCTTGCAGACCCAGAATACAATAAATCATTTGAAACGCTAAAGAAAAAGATTATAGCGACAGATCAGATACTTCTATACCCAGACTCTTGGTACAGTTCTATCACAAATATAGAATAGTGTTGAAAGTTCCATTGCCTTCGCGGCAAGAACTTTAAACACCACAAAAGCCAAATGAAAAAGAGGCACTGGTTATAATATGGGCTGTCAAGAAGTACAAACCATACCTGTCAAGTTCATGCTAGTAACAGATCACAAGCCTCTAACGTTCATCAAATCATTCGAAAAAATTCTAAAACAAAATCTTGAGATGGAGACTCGAATTGGAAAATTACGAGTACGAGGTAGTCTACAGAGAGGGACGAACAAATGTTGTGGCAGATACACTCAGCTGAATGCCAACAGTAGGCGATGAAGTAAACTTTTAACGAAGAAACAGATAACACTAAGCGAGAATCTGGAAGAGGAAAGAACCAAATCATCGTCCAAACATCCAATGGTTATTTTATCCATTTTTCAAGCCGACCTATAAATTACTATAGGAATCAATTAGTCTTCAGAATCTCAAACTTAGACATAATAATTTTGGAACACGTATTTCCAAACTTCAGACGAACAATCATTTCGAAAAACTCATTTCAAAAAGAAGAAATCACTGAATCTATAAAGAAATTACATAATGGCAAACAAACCGTGATCATGGCACCGAAACCACTATATCAAGCAATTCAAAACACTTTTCTTGAAAATTTCACTACAAATGGTCGAAGACGTAACCAATGAAGGGCGTCAAAATGCAGTAGTAGTTAGAGAACACGAAAGATCTCATCGAGGAAGAAAGTCAAATTAGACGAGCCTGCAACATGCAACATGCTGAACGAGTGCACATACATCGATCTTTTTAATATTAACTAATTAAATTTTTCATCTATCATATATAGTCTTTTTCCAAGAATTTACAGATGATTCCGATCAACCCTAAAAACCTTGTGGACACAACCACAGCTTTAAGAAAGAATTTCCAATCACTGCAGTTCAAAGAATATTTAAGTAAACTCAATATTCAATTGGAATATGTATCATCCTCGGAATCGAATGGCCAAGATGAAAAAACACATTCAACTTTATAGAAATGTTCAATACTAACCGAGATAAATGTTCAAATTCAAGTATTCTAACTGCAAGAGAACTGTTATCAGCTCTGTATAACAATTCGGTAGAAGGCAAAAAATAGAATGATTAAGCAAAATGATAAAAAAGAACAACCCCCTAATTTAACAAAGAATCAATTGGTAACATAAACCAAACATTAGAGCTAAATCTCAGCCTAGAGGGGTAGGAACTAAAATAGAGGATGTAAACCATAAAACTTTTAAAACGCCAAGTGTTCATTTCAGAAATGTTTATTATACCACATTTAATCATTTTAATTTTTATCAATCACATTAATGTTAATGCTCAAAGATTAGAGATCACAAACTTACATAAAGTTACAATATTCATACAAAAAATAAATGAATATAGGATTCAAATAGGAATCACTAGAGCCATCCATCCAATAAATATCACCAGAACAACCTATTCCAGACAAGTCGATAGGATGCACTAGGATCAGGATGGAAATGGTTGACAGGGAATCCAGATGCGGACGATTTAAACATAATCAACGCCACATTGAATGGACTGATAAATGAGAACAACCAGCAATACCAAGTCAATGAGCAGATCACCAACAGAATTAAACTTTTAACGAACACCATAAACGAAATCATAACCAACTCTGGCCAAACTAGAGGTCAGGATGACAATTAAACACATTGATACCATTAACGAAATTAGACAAGATATGCCATAGAAAGAAAGAAATAGCATTACCGAGCAACAAAGTGATTTCGCTAAAAAAAATCATCGGCCTGAAATATCTACTGACAGAACAGGGTATAAATAAAACAGTTCCGGATGCGGCACTTAAATTCGTCAAGCACAAAATCGCTATGTTATGAAACACAAAGGCATTATTGAATGCTACCCTCAATGTATCATTAAAAATAAGCAGAAATTATTCATTACTACATGATAATTATGTCCAAAGATACACTAACATTCAGAGAATTGAGAATTGAATTCAGAAAAAAATACGGCAATACGATGGATTTGAGGGAATAATACTATTCAACAATGGCAAAAACGTCAAACTATATATTGATTGTGGGCCGGACGATAGGAATATGACAGAAAACTTTCTAATAACAAACGAGAACTGCACAGCTACGATTAACAGCGAAGTATTCTAGGCTTACGAAATAAAAACCCAGAGAGTACGCCAGATGAAATCAGTCCAGAACATGACAGCAATCGAGCAGGATACCATTAAAAACAGAAACTTCTTCAGAAAGAAGTCTCTTTGAAATAGTACCATCATCAGAAATGGATGTGGTTACTTTCGGGAGGGTTGTCTTTCTCATCAATATGTACAGTCATGGCACTATCATACATGTTCCTGGGGAAATGCTCAATAATAAAAAAAAGTTTAAAGTCTAAGTAAACTGGAGGACACAAAAGAGGCATACAACGCGACCTGCTAAGGAAACCTGAGAGGTAATTTTGTGGTGGTTATATCATATTTTGTGATATATAATGTAGCAGTAAAATGAATGACGACCTATAATTTAAAAGAAATAAAACTAGTAATTATTTATTTGATTTGAAAATCATAAATATTATGTTATTTTAATACTAGAATTAGACATACTCGTAAGACGAAACGTACCGACCAAATGGCTTAGTGGTTAAAGCTTTGGCGTTTGGATCGGGAGGTACCGGGTTCGAATCCCGATAGGGGCAGGATGCAAAGGGAATTTTCATCAACAAATTACGATTTGTGATGAGAAGGAACACATCTATGACCCCCTGTCGGAGTGCGGGGCTCATGGGCCGACCCATCTTCCATGCCAGTATAGGCTGGCATGGAGCTATGCAATGTGCAGATGGTAATAAAAATCGGACCTATATCCGCACGTCCTCGAATTGGCCAATACAGGCGTAAAGCTAAGGACGTAAATAAGCGAACCGCGAAAGAGTTGGGAGAGCCTCGGCCCCAGAACAGTACAGGGAAAAGGAAAAAAAAAAGACGAAACGTCAGATTATCACTTTTAATTCATTATTTCCCCTTAAAATTCATTTTGCAGGGTTGTAGACTACTTTGTTTTGAATTATATCACAAAAAAGTCTCCAATAGTGAGATAAATTCGTAATATAACCACCATAAAATGACCACCCTGATGTAATACTAAAAGGTGAGGACGACTTTTCACCACCCCTGCATGTCGATTCTGCGGCCTTATTTCTGAATACGAAACGTATCGTATCACGTTACGAAAGTTCATATACGATACAAATTTAAATTGGTATTTCTGAATACGATCGTACGTAATTGTTTGGTGTGTGTCCTTGCTGTAAGGGAAATTCATTGTAAATGGTTTTACCTGCAATAAAAATGTTCCACTTGTTATATTTTGACGTTTCATTTATATTGTTTATTTTTTGTATTACATATAAAAAATATATAAAAGTGAAAAAGGTATAATCGATTACAGTTTTAATACGGATTCAGTGGCAGTTTATTTATCATCGAGTGATACGGACGAAGAAGTTGAATGTTCGAATTCGATTAGACTTCGACAATTGTGGGATAAGTCGAACATTTTTATGCTTTCCGATACTGAGTAAGTTTCTGTTTATGAGATACTTAAAATCTTCAATGTAAACATTCATTTTGGTTTATTTTTAGGTTTATAAGTTTGTTTAGATTGTCCAAACCAGCAGTGAAATATTTGCTGGATGAACTGGATCAGTTTCTAGCAAAAAGTGCAAGATCGACATCTATTCCTAATGTTTTGAAAATAGCTGCGACCCTTCGGTTTTATGCACAAGGAAGCTACCAGAAAAGTGTCGGTCAGGATTTCTTGGTAGCTATGTCCCAATTTTCAATATCGTCTAAGTCTAATATATCCAATATTTGATTAACTGATGATTTATTAATCATCAAAAATGTTATTTTGTATTATCTAATAAGGGATGCAGGATACCCTTTAGAATCTTGGCTTATAACGCCATATAGAACTGCGAATGAAGGAAGTAGAGAGGCCGCTTTTAATACAAAGCACTCTAAAACGAGGAACATTGTAGAACGTACAATCGGATTGCTGAGAGGCAGATTAAATAGTATTTTAGGAGCCCGTGAACTATACTACAACCCTCGTAAAGCATCTCAAATTATAAACGTATGCTGCACCCTCCATAACATATGTTGTCACTTTAAAATTCCATTTGAAGTAGACCCAGATAGTATTAGAGAGCAAGAGACAGAATTTAATTTTTCTAATGAAACCGAAAATCCTGCTGCTCGTGAAATTACAAACAACATTTTAAATTCAATAATATAGTTTTATTAATTATAACTTTATTTCATTTTATATTATATTAATGGCAATAAATTTTCCTTGCATTTATTTAAATATATTACCACAAAAAATAATTCAGTTGTTTTATCACATTTACATATACATTGCTTCACCTTATAGTGTGGGCAGGTTAGATTTAAAACTATCACATTAAATTTACTTCTTGAAGCTCCAATTTTTGTTTCTTAATTGCTAACTCTTCTAATTTATTCTTCTGCTCTTCTAAACGTTGCTTTTCATTCGAAATAAACTCTTTTTCGTACAACGCGAGTTCTCTTTCTTTTAACTGAAGTTCCTTTTCCCGTAAAGAAAATGATTTCTCCTTCAATCGAACTAAACGATGTATTGATTTATTTGTATCTTTCCTGGTTGTATTTATTGAATTAAGATGCTCTAAAAATGAATTGTAGAACTTTTTCTGAATATCAATTTGCTGTTGTAAAATTTGGTTTCTACTATTGTTATTTCTATCTCCTTGGTTTGGTGTAGTGGGTTCAAGAATGGTTCTGCGTGATTGTGGTTGATTTTCGTCGTTAATAAATTCTAAGCTTGGTTCGAATGAAGGAGGACCATTATTCAATACGGGCACATCCAAAATTGAGTCGCCAAAATCACGTGCACCATCTGTACCATCGACAGCCCGTTGTACTTCTACTAGTCGAATCACTGATTCTTCTAGTGGAGGAAATGCCTGATGTCTCGAAGGCCCACCATCAGTTCCCGATATATTTTGTTTATTTTGTCGTATTTTTTTTTTTTATGTGGAATTTGTAGTCACTCCATACTTTTTTCCAACCTTCATGGTTTCGAATTGGTGGCCCATGACTATTTAAATTGTTGGAGATTTTAACCCATAAGGACTTCGATGAGATACGTGCATCTGCCGTGTTGTTAAATCCCTTTGCCAGATCGGGATGATCTTCCATGAACGCCACCAATAGTTCATACTGTTTAGAATTGGTAACTCTTGCCAAACATTAATTTGTATCATTTAATTATTTATATGTTAGATATTTAATTTACATTATAATTATCAATGTGCATGCATATTTACTAACTATTTTTCTATAGAAATTGTAATTTACTTACATGTCACAATTTAATTATTTTTGCTTGGCGTCCTTTCGATAACTAAATACATACCGAACATATATCCGTTCATAATCGTATAAAAACTGCTCGAATTCGTATTGCACGATAAGGGAAATTTTTTACCGCATCGTACTACACGAATTCGTATTAGAATTATACGTATTCGTATTCAAAAATACCATACATACGTGTTCGTATAATTTTTGTACGAATTCGTATTCAAAAATAGGGGTGGTGGCTTTCTTATAGGAAAAATGAGTTAGGAAAAATATTCTCATAGTATTTTTGTCGCAAAATTTTTTTTTCTGGCATGCTATGGTAAACAGTTGGTGTAAATTTTTTCAGAAACAAAATAAATTTGGGAATATTTTTCCTATCCAATTTCGATAAGGAAAAAATGTTTACTAAATTACAAAAATTTAGATCAAACATGATTTCTCAGTAGAACAGAAAATGTAATTTTAGACAAAACCACTATGTAAATATTATTCCTAATTCCATTTTCCTATAGGAAAGTCAGAATCAACTTTCAGGGAGGAGTTACAGTCCCATGATATCGTCAACCAAGATAAACGCTTCAATCTCTTTACCAGGAAAATGCTGATCATTCAAAATATTATATTCAGTGGAATGCAATCAACTGCACAGTAACGCGACCGAGGAGTCATATATCGTAAAATATCATACGACGTAAATTGCTGAGTGGTTGAATTTGTAAATTAAATAAATATTTTTTTTATGTACCTATAATAGAACAACTCATAAATTATATATTAGAACTCCTGCAAGTCGACGAGCAGCTAAAGGTTACTACATAAAATTATAACATTTTTAAAAGGTTTGGTACAACGATTTCTCATAATTTTTAATAAAACTTTTCGGCAAATTTATGTCTGATTGATGAATAAATTTATCATAAAAAAAATTAAATTCGTATCTCATTAAACGATAATTTTTTATTGATAAATAATATCGTTTTCTAAAATTTAAACATGAAATCCTATTTTCGTGAAATGAATACTTAATTATTTGCCAACCCAGTTTTTTTTATTTCTTTCATCATCTGGTTCTTTTTAAATTAAGCTTTTTCGGTCACAAACAACTCAAGTATCATTAAGCTTATTTTATATATTTTAAAACGAACACGACAAAAAAATGAAAATTACACCTCCCATACCTCTACGTGTTATATATGTATGTGTATAGATATACGAGTCGGATAAGTCTCGGCACACAAACACACACACACGAAACAAAAGAAAATTAAAATTAATTTAATTTTTCTTTCGTTTTATGTACCCAAAAAGTACAAGAATAAATTACAGGAAACAAAACGATGGCAACAAAAACAAGCTTATTTCTTAATAACAAGAAGTTATACACACATTTTGTAAAAAAAAAAACTGTTCAGCATTTCTTTTAACTATATTACGTAATATTCCTTTTTAAAAATCCGACATTAAAAAAAAATGTTTATTGGATGGTCTCTAGGTAGTTATTAGAATAAAAATTAAATTAGAATATAAAAAAGGATTTCAAATGAATAATTAATTTTATATTTGAATATTTTAGAATTAATTTAAATAATTAGTTTTTTTTGTTTTTGACAAAAAGTACAAAAACATTTTTTTATTTTTGGTTTCCTAATCAAAATTGATACTTTACATAAAAACAACATTTTGTATATTTATCCTTTCTAAATATAAACTTAGATAATTTTATTTTGTAATGTATTTTTGGGGCAAGGTTGACAATGTTTACGACGCCAGGTAGTTTTTGTTTGTTTTCTAATTTTCCATTCTGATAAACTATTTAGATGGTAATTTATTGCAGTATGTTGTAGAATCGTTTGTCAAATTGTTTGTTCATCATTTCTCATGTGATTCTAATTTATTATTATTATTTTTTTTGTGTGTGGCAATCTTGAAGAATTTAACGCCATTAGAAGAAACACAAAAAATGGGCAGAACCAAATAAAATTATTACAGTATTTTTCTAGTCGATTAGTTATGTGTGGAGACGCCTTGTAATTCCGTAGATTGAATAAATAAATTTTTTGTTTTGGATTGTTCTAGCATAATTTGTCAAAATTAAGTTCTTTTTTGTTATTAGATTGAATAGCAAAGCAATGCCGTATTCAGTCTAAGATTTTGAGATAAGACCCAAAGCTTTGTTTTATAGTTAGATAGAATGCCTACAACAGGATAATAATTTAACCTTAATCTAATCTTACCTTAAACAAATTAGTTTTGACAAATTAATGCAATTAGAGCATTACCAGCAGATCAAGACGTTTATCCAATTCAACAATGTGTTGGTAAATAAGTACCGCTGATTCAGCCCAAAACTCGCTGAGATACTTGCCCCAATTCACACACAATTGACCACCCGTCTAAAGAAATCTAAAACGCTTCAAATTTTTCTAGCCTTGAAGAAAGTCAAAATGCAATCTATGCAATCTTGCAATCTATGCAAATATAGCTCTTTCAGCGCCAAACGATACCAAATATAGCATTACAACTGTTGAGATAAGCTATGTATTAAGTGTATATATTTGTGATTATTTCGCAATTCTCACGTGGTACATGACCTTCAAACGAATTATCGAGAACTTTATGTGCGATTTCCTACATTACATATCACGTAAAAGTCATTAGGATATACGTTGACTTATTTAAATTTCTGTTCAACAACAATCAACTTTCACGTGATACATAATTTTTGAGCTAGTGAATTGAATACAAAAAAAACTGTTGTGCTTTGATCAACTTATAGTGCTGGGTTTTAAAATTAAAAAAACGTTCATCCGAGTCAGAAAACGTATCGCGGGCCAAATTGGGTAATTTCAACGTTTGCTACGAATATCGACTTGAATACAACCGAAAATGCTACTCGTTCTCGTTTAGGAGACTTAATTAAATTGCATGAAGATTTCAATGACTCTGAACTAGCTCTTGAGAAATTTCCAGACAATCAACCTAATACAACTAAAATCGACGCAGAATATTATGGAGTACGCATGTTGTTAGAGGATGCTTTATACCAACGTACCGTAATACAGGCGAGGAAAGGCAAAACTGGTGAAAAGCTTAACCAACCACTTGATACATTTTTAGCGAGTTAAATATCCGACGATCAAGGTATAAGACCATTTTTCATGGATTTATTTGTCACAAAGTCCATCCTCACTCTAACTTGAAAGGATCGCAAAAATCGCAGCAACTGAAGAGCTTATTACGCGGCGAAGCGACAGGACTGATTCGACATTATTAAAGGCACCCATCAAGGAAGGTTGGAAAAAGGTAGAAGCCTACTGCAACAACCCGAAATCAATTGTATCCTTATACTATTGTTCTCAAAAATCTTGCAACCACAAGGACTTACGCCGTATATGTATCCGATGAAATAATTCGTGTGCTAATATGTTTAGGGCCGGAGAATGAAGGGAGAGACCTCGGTTAATTCATTTATTATTGCAAAAGACTGACAATGATACAAGAAAATTTTGGGCCAGCGACTCGGTGAATAATTCACATAATCAAATCCGACACTTACAGATTTTCTAACATTTTTGAAAAAGAGTTCAAATAATAGCACATTCAGTGCACAGTCATATGCAAAATTAAATCTAGCGTCAACCATCAACTAACTATCAACAATACAACCAAACGGTAACAGATAAACAAGGAAATTATATGAAAACAAAATTTCCTAATAGCATGTCAAAACTCCAACAGACAATCTTCTTCCTCCATAATATACTGTTATAATTAATGTTCAATCACACAGCAGTGAATACGCGTGCTGATACACGAGCATTACTAGATTCTAGCTCGCAATGCGCGCGTATTACTGAGCTACTAGTAAAACGTCTGGGTCTAACCCGAGAGAAGACAAAGATGAAAATAGTCGGCCTAGAATCTATAGCTGTCGGATCTACAAGAGGTAGAGCGACACTGAAAATACAATCGAAATGGAAGCCTACATACACCATCATTGTCACGCCCCAGATTACAAAAGAATTATCAGCTAATTTATCTGAGTCTAGTTTTACCTAACAATCGTAGCTGCGATAACGATTGAATAAAATGGAGCTCGCTGACTCAGAGTTTAACCAAGCCTGTCCAATCGACATACTTATTGGAGCACAATTTTTTTTTTTAAATCATGGAGACAGAGTTAAATCGAAGTAGTCATTGTGGATACCAGCTGTTTATTTTCTCTAAACGAAAAATTTAAAAAAATTTAATTTAATTTTAATTGTATATAATAATATTTAGTGTTTGTGTTAATAAAATTTAATATTTAATAATTAATATAATATTGTGTATAGTTTTATAAATAAATAGTATATATATAATAGTATATATATAAATAGTATGGTGGACATTTATCTTTTGACGATCAGTTATATTGTCTGAATATTTTGAAACATCTGATATTTGAAAACTTGTTGGAAGAAATTAAATTAAATAGACTTCTAATTGAGAATGTGTTGGAGCTTCTTAATATTAAGGATAAACGAATTCCTGATGCTATTTTGCATGCTCTGCCGAGTGCTATTAGGCCATTAACAACAAATATTGCATCATGTGACAATTTTAATCAAGTTACATCTACTTCTGATGTTGCATCCACTGTGTCAACTGATTTTATGGAGAACAATTTTTGTAACACATTTGGTGCCATTAATTCTATAGAAGCAATTACTACTCAACCTATTCGGTCAGATGTTGATTCTACGAATGTAACAACGTCTTTATCTTCAACCTACATTCACGATGATGAATTTATTACTTTATCATCAATGGACCCTGGAAGTTCACAGACATTTGCAGAAGTGGTAATGTCCAGAGGCTCTACTTCCGTTATACCTGAACCTGCAGTGTGTGAACTAACAATAGTTAATTCGGTTTCTTCGGAAGTTAAATGTTTAGATGTACCTTACTCTAGTTATGCTCTTAATGTTCCTACACCTACTAAACCTACAAAGTGGATTCATGGTACTAATGAGTCAGTTGAGAGCTTTGGTATTAAAACTATTCCTGTTCCTAAGATGTTTTGGATACATCTTTCTCGGTTTGATCCTACTACTAAGGAAGAAGATATCTTGGGTATGGCTAAATCCTGTTTACAAACTGAAGTTTGCAAAGTACATAAGTTGATCCCGAAAATTTCTAACATACAGAAATTGGAATTCGTATGTTTTAAATTGGGGTGTAGAGATGATTTGAAAGTGAAAGCTCTGGATCCTGCTACCTGGCCTGTTGGTGTATGTATTAAACCTTTCGAGTTCGGAAATTTTTGGTCAACTCGACCTGCAAAAGTAAAATTTTGGACGTCAGCATCTATACCCAATCCATCTTAAATAACACTTTAAATACTTCTTTTACGATAAGCAATAACACTACTATTCCATTTGATAATTTGTCTGTAAATAAAAAATTTTGTTTGACATTTGGTCACTTAAATGTTCGAAGTTTGGTGAAACATTTTAATGATGTAACTATTCTTTTACATATTTATGAATTTGATTTTCTTGCTTTGTCTGAGACTTGGCTCACTAAGAAAAATAGAAACAGTTCATTCCAAATGAACAACTACAAATTGCTGCGATCTGATCGTACTGATTCCCGTGGAGGTGGTGTTTGTATTTATTATCGTTCCCACTTTAAAATTAACAAACTTTCTTCTAATTCTGTAGGTAAAGTTGAGTTCTTATCTTCTGAGCTTGTTGGAACATTTGGGAAACTACTTATTTTGATTATTTATAACCCTTCTCCTGTTTGTTCAAGTGACATAGTTAATATACAAGATATTTTTGCTGAACAATTATGTGGATATGAAAGAATTATTTGTTGTGGTGATTTTAACTATAACATGTTGAGCAATAATAGACTTAGTGGTTGCTTAAAAATTAATAATATATATTATTTACCGTTTGGTCCAACTAGAATTAACAACCTTTTAGATTTGATTATTGTTTATGAGCCTGATAAACATAATATTATTTCCTTTGGGCAAATTGAAGTTCCTGCTATTTCTGATCACAATTTAATATTTGCAAGTTATAAGTTTTGTAACACCAGGAGTAAGATATCGTATACTGTTGTTTCTGATTATAAGGCGATTAATCAACTACATTTTTTTTTTTTTTTTTTTTTTTTACCTTTGGTTTTTGCAATTGTAATGGTGTTATTGTGATTGTTCTGTATATTGGTATATTTCAGCACTCTCGAATTAAATTCACGAATCGTAGGAAATTCTTCCATTTAGCGTCACTATCTGTGTGACAAACGAATATGATAATCGACACTTACTTATACACAATCAACTTCCCAACCACCCCATACTTGCTTTCCTTTTAACGCCGGATCGCGGATAAATTTGAATTTTTTTTTTTGACTTATAGATGGCTAATGTGTAAGAATCACAACAATCAATGGAAGAATTTCCTACGATTCGTGAATTTAATTCGAGAGTGCTGAAATATACCAATATACAGAACAATCACAATAACACCATTACAATTGCAAAAACCAAAGGTAAAATATATAATAAAATTCGTAAATGCGAAAAAAAACTTAATTGTTAAAATTGAATATAGATGGAAATATGAAAGAATCAAAAAAATTTCGTACGCTATGCAGTAATTCGCTAGTAGTACAACTACATGGTATGTTCTATATATATAGACAATATTCCAATGTAGTAATACAACATCAGTCGTCGCGACCTGATGAGAAGACTGATTTTTTCAAATCAATAGTCTCATTAGTTCGAAACTGATTGTTGTGATTCTTACACATTAGCCATCTATAAGTCAAAAAAAAAAAAATTCAAATACATTTTATTGAAAATTTCTTTTTGTTAGATTGGCAAACCATGTATTACTCTTCTGAGGTTGATGATATTGTTGCCAATTTCAACTCAAACTTTTTACATTTAGACCACACTTGTGTGCCACGTAAAATTGTTATAAATAAATGCTCTACTGCACCATGGCTGAATGCTCATATTATTAAATTAATGAAACGTAGAGATTTAGCTTTTAAAAAATATAAAAGGTTTGGATTATAAATATAATGATTTACAATCTTTTAGATTTTTTAGAAATAAAACAAACATATACATCAACCAAGCCAAACAAAGATATTATTTTGGAAATTTGAAAAACTCCAAAATAACTTGGAATAATTTAAAAAAATTGGGAGTTTCTTGCGTCACTAGTGATTTTTCAGCAGACGAAATTTTAGTTGGAATCACTAAATTTCGTGATTCCTTGGGAGTTTTGCCACTACCTGATATTAAATCTGATCATTATACAGGTGATGATTTTGTATTTGATTGTGTTGACGAAATTATTGTTTTAAATGTTATTCGTGAAATTAAATCTGATTCATTGGCTTATGATATGGTAGATTTTAAAGTCTTAAAACTTTTTATCGATTTATTTCTCCCTCTTATAACTTTAGTTATTAACCAATGTCTGACAAAATCTGTGTTTCCTGATTTATGGAAGGTGGCGTCAATAATTCCGTTACCAAAGAAGAATGTAATTTCCAATATAGAAGATATTCGTCCTATTAGTATTTTGCCTGCTCTGTCAAAAGTTCTAGAAAAAATCATGCAACGCCAAATGCAGGAACATCTTCATAGGTTTAATTTCCTAAGTGAGTTTCAGTCGGGGTACAAATCAGGTTACAGTACCACTACTGCTCTTGTTAATATTATTGATGATTTATCTGCTATCTTGGACAAGGAAAATTCGGTTGCTATTTTGGTCCTACTAGATTTTTCTAAAGCATTTGATTGTGTTAATCATATTCATTTGCTTCAGAAGTTATATTTGTATTATAAATTTTCTAATTCGGCTATTAATCTAATATACTCATATTTGAGTAATCGTAAACAATTTGTGAAGTATGGTATTGACCATTCAAATATTAGTAAAATGGTAGTAGGTGTACCTCAAGGGTCGGTCTTAGGTCCGTTACTTTTTTCTTTGTACATAAATGATCTACCATGGAAAGTTTTGAATTGCCGGTTTCATCTTTATGCTGATGATTTACAACTTTATATTGGTGGTCATTGATCACAGCTAGATGAGATAGTGATTAACCTTAACACAGATCTTAAAAATGTTTCTTTGTGGGCTAAAAATAATTCGTTATCATTAAATCCGATTAAAAGTAAGGCTTTATTACTCTCAAAAAATGATCGACATAATGTTATACCTACACTTTTCTTAGATAATGATGTTATATTCTTTGTTCCAGTGGTTAATGATTTAGGGTTGCTTTTGAATTCTAAACTTACTTGGAATGATCATATTAGCTCTCTTTGCTAGAGGGTTAATTATGCCTTGTATTCCCTTAAATTGATTAGAAAGTTTTGTTCAGTTAACCTCCGTAAATATTTAATTAAAACTTTGGTTTTGCCTATGTTCACATATTGTGATGTTATCTACGATCAATGTGACAGTTTTTCTAAATGTTTACTTGAAGTTACGTTTAATAATTGTATTAGATACGTTCATGACCTTAGGAAGTTCGACCATATCTCGGAGTTTAGGTGTTCAATTCTTGGATATGATTTGTTTCAATTATTTGATTATAGAACATCTGTTTTTATTTTTCATCTGGTTAACTCAGGTTTACCGGTGTATTTGTATGAAAAGTTAAATTTTTCCAGGTCTTTACGTACAAGAAACATTAATTTGCCTATTAATAAAAGAAATGTTTATAATAATTCTGTACTAATAAATGCAATTATCAAATGGAATAGTTTACCAATAGAACTAAAAAACATCAGTTCTCTTAGTATATTTAAGAAATGTTTATTACAATTAATTATGCAAAATCAAAATGTAAATAATTAATGTACATATTTGTAGATATTTAATTCAGTTTTTTGCTTTGGTTAATTACTTTTTCTCTTTTTTGTGTTAATGTTATAAGTTAGTAATATAATTATTGTAAATATTCATGTGTACAAAAGCATTAGCTTAAACATATTTAATAAATATTATTATTATTATTATTATTATTATTATTAAATATAAATAATGAATTCCAAAACGAAGGTGGGTCGTAAGACATCACTGACGGTTAAATCAATAAAAGTCGATATTGTATTAATTAAGGAAGATCATTTACCTCCTTCAAGGTGAATTGTGGGTAGAATAATAGCGGTGTTCCCTGGCAAGGATGACATAACACATATTTAGTAGTCAAGGTAAAATTTAACGAGTTGATAAGGCCAGTTGCTGAATTGGTCAAATTACTAATAGAGAATTAAAAGAAAATGTATGAACACTACGGTAAGAAAATGATGCAAAGATGTCCATAATTGTCTTGAGGATGGGAGTATGTTTAGAAAGATTTATAACACTAATTTTGTAAATAAATTGTAAATCACTTTGTTAAAATTTATTAATAAGTCCAGTTTATTTAAATTGGTTGTTTTAGTTGCGTTATTTAATTGATGTAAGAAATAACAAAAATTAATAAATGTTAACAAATTGGTCTAGTACTTTATTGTAATGAAAATGGGAATCGAAAAGTCGACACCCCAATCTAACCAACCAAGAGAAACTAAAATTTTATAATGTACGAGCAAATCGATCCATCCACAAGAGATGTCAATGAAGTGGTTTCAATCTTCGTTTCTTTCCCCCTTTACCTATATAAAACCGGTTTTTTGCGCCACAATAAAACCGGTTTAATAAGTAAAGGAAAAAGAAACGAGGATTGAAACCATTGCATTGACATCCCGTGTGGACGCTTAGAATAAAAGGAAAGACAAAAAAAAAACATGAAAAAGGAGAATAAGGTTGATGCTAGATTTGGTTGTATTTAAATTTGTTTTATACAAATAAACTTAAATTTGAAGTTTTAATTTTACAAGTGAAAACCCAAAGCTGAACATCCGAGCAAATTATATCACGTTAAAGTCGAAAATACAATTTTAATCACCCGTCATCGATGCAGTAAAGATTAATTTTTTTAGACAGCAGACATTTTATGTATAAATAAGACCTTTTAGATAATAATTAAGCAGAATTAAAAAAAGTTTACCACAGTATATTTATCTGATTATTTGAACCACACTAGTCAACTAAGCTAACTAACTAACTAACCGGCATTACAACTCTGCCATAAAATCACGCTGCTAACATACGCGTACAACAACCGTGCGCTTTGTGCCGTGCGCTAACAATAATTAAAGCTCTCACATCAATGGAAAAAAGGATTCAAACAACAGCAGCCATGACACAAATACAATTCAGGAACCATTAAAACTATTCGTTGAGAATGACAAAATTACGGAAAAAATCGGACCTTTATCCGTACCTCCTGATTTGACTACTGCCTAAGGTAGGACGTTAAAAGCGAACCACGAAAGTGTTGGGAGTGCTTCGACCCAAAAAAAATTATTTGGAAAATTGTATCATCTCTACATTCTATAAAATGGTGTGTCTGTGCGTAATTTTAAAACGAATGACTGTTTTTGCATGTGTGCATAAATACGAGTAAGTAATCATATCAAGTGAATTTAAAATTTTTGCCTGACCGTTATCATCAGTTTCGTCGTCCGGCTTTGACGCGAATACTGCTGCGCCGCTTGTACTGTAGCTTAATAGGTTTGTAGTTGAGAACCGCGGGAGACATATTTCGAAAACTTAAATAGTTTTTTAAATAAAACACAAATAGTTCAATTATGGGTGGTAACCAAAGGGTTTTCTCGATCCGTTTTAGTGTTCTCGATTTATTTTCATGGAAATCCAATTTGACAAATTCTAGCAAACTTTGCCTAGATTTATGTATCGAATAAAACAAATTAAATGAAAATTGTCATCGTCTTCTTAGATTAAAATTTTTCATTGATTTAAGTCAAGCAATTATGTTTTGTGGTATTCTACTTTACAGTACGAAACAAATGGTTGAGACTTGTAATTTAAATAATTTTATCTAGATTCTTAACCAAAATCATTGTTTTATAGCGATTCGGAAAGAATGCTACAGCGAAGACAGTTAAAATACAGACGTATTCTTAAAATTGAAACTATGTCTATTACAAAATAAAAATTGTGTACGTAAAGAGCAACGTCGATCTTACAGCCAGCGTAAGGAATTCATCTTCCACAATCTATTATAATTAAACAACAACGAAGGTGGCCTTACCTATAGCTAGAAGCACATAAAAGTTTAGGAATATTGTACCTGCTATATAAAGATTGGTATAATTTATATTTTACTGTTGAGTGGTTCCTTTTCGGTATGCTCTAAAATATGTGTCGCCAAGGAGCGATAATGCACATTCCCACGTAAACGAATACGTTGTCATTTAAAATAAAAAAGGTACCTGGATAGGCACGGAATTTGGTCAAAAAGCGAGTTGTTGATTTGAGCAAGAAGTGAGTTGCATTAAAAAGCAGCCCTGTCATACTCGTAGCATGAGGTGTTTTATGGACGAGCTGCTAATTTTTCAATTTGATGATATTGGACTTATTTCGATAGTGATACGTGAAGAGTAAGGTATGCCGAGAAGCTCGAGACTATTGAAAAAATTAAAGAACGAAACCAAACACATTTAAATGATAAAACGTTGTGAAAAATATTTATAAAGGCTCGTCCTGTGCTACCAGTGGAATCTTGGCATGAACTTGGCTACTATTGTGTTTGCTACAATCATATACATAAATGCTACACATTAAATAACATTTTGTGAATGTTTTATTTAAAAATTAAAATATACAGTTTTCTAAATCAACCCTATAAACCAAAAATCCCAATAAACCCTATACATTTTACCTTATATACCAGGATTGATATTGCTCAAAAATTTAGTCGACCTTCATGATTTATTGATTAAGCTTTCTTAGAAAGATGTTATGTTTAATTTGTAATCCGATGATATTATACCGCCAAATGTCTAACAAATGACTGACTTAACCTTACCCCTGTCTAAATGTTACCTTCAAGGGTAGCCTAGAACACTATCACATTTCTAATAACTGGACTGAAGTAAATGTAATATTTATACCTAAGGGGCAAAAAGCTCTCGTTGCAGTTTCAAATATCTGAGACCTCTAAGATTATCCACTTCTCTACTAAAAATTTTAGAAGGACATTTTCGAGAAATCCCTTGCACTTAAGGAATACTTCATGATAATTTTTCTGCATATAGAGCAGGCCTTTAACAACGTTAGACTAAAGGCGATCACGTAAGCTCCCTCACACTGTGTGTGGAGCCACTCAGAGGCTTGGTAAATTAAAAGCATAAAAGCAGGGTCGTGACGAGTAGCTTACGTGGATTGTCCAATAACAGATTTGTTCTGCTATTGGAGAACCACACACCACCACGAGGATGTGGGAAATTATCCCCTCTTCCTTGGAACTTCATAAATGCCCAGTTATTAAACCGAAAATGGTGTGGCTTAAAGGTGGTTGCTTATGCGGATGATATTGCGATTGGTAACTTCGGTAAATATCATTCCACCTTAAGATAACGCATGCAACACAAAACTGAGTTGGTCCTTCCTCCAGGAAAGAAACAAACTTCCTATGGTCGACCCCTAGGTTAAATGGTATTGGATTGACCTTCATTGATAGAGCGAAGTATCTGGGTCTCTGGAAAACAAACGTTTGAAACCTCACATATTAGAAAAACTAAAGAAAACCCTCTCAGGCACTGGGGATTCTTTTCATCTCATACAGCTAGATATCCTAGGAAAATAGCAGTGGGCTTAACTGTAAGGCTCAACTTCATCTCCATATGGAACTGTAACAATACAAGATACTCTTCTATTCTAAGAAACGAGAACATCCCAAATACTACCGACCATACCATCCAGTCCCCATCTTCTCATGGGATTATTTTTAGCGAAAGTCAAAGCATACTTCTTTACGTCGAAAGTAGCCCAGAATTATTTCTCTTCTCTTAACGAGATGGTAGATCAGTTAAACATTCATCTGATGTGGGTGCCAGAGCATTTCAATATTACCTGGAATGAAAAAAGTGGATTAATTCGTTCGATAAGGCAGAACCTGCCCCATTTCACGAAGTAGGGCGGATGTTGATATGCTCGCTATGAGCAACTTTTTGCTTTAAGAAGAACAACGATATGTCGTTCGTTCATAGTACCTCATGCATAATAACTATTTGCAGATCTGGCCAAAAATAGACGAACCAGACAGCTGGTATAAAATGGAGGTCAAGGATACCAAAGCCGTGGTAGTTCGAATAGTAGTGATGCTGTTTCAAATTAAATAAGTTGATGAATAAACATTGAGCTTTATTGGTTTAGAACAAAGTTTATGTTTCAAATTTTACATAAATTGGGGAATTAATCATATAGAAGTATTATAGCTTGTAACATGCAACATTACTGCGAAATCTTACTAATACAATACATTAAAATATTTCTACATATAAACAGTAATTCGGAAACATTTTAGAGTCGTGAAGTATTTTGTGAATCATTTTTGAATCATTTTTTATACAATCTATGATTATTTCTCCAATAAGTCGTTTTAATTATCAAAAAGGACAAGTTACGCCTGAGTTCTTAAAAATACTTTCATCAGTTTTTATGGATAATAGCTAATCTCTAATATTACTGAACATACATGTATTTTCAATTATTACAAATCACCACAATTTTGAATCATTATAGAAGTAACATATATATTTCGCTCGTAATTAACTTGTTCTTCAGCTCGACTTATTATTTTAGGGGAATTTATTAATAAGTTGAGTACACGGGTTGAATGTTTACGGTAACTAAAATTGCAAAATGATCGGTAATGGACTTATCCCAATCTTATATCTTGAAAATGAGGGGTTACTACATGTTGAACATTCATTACGTGTAGTTGTTGGAGAATTGAATAGTTCTTTGAGACCGAAAGTAGCGACCATGAACAAATATTTAGAAACTACCTTGAGCTAGATCATATATAGATAAAGTTTAAGTATTTACGATTTTACTTCCCCACTATAAACTTTCTTAAGTATGAGCTTTCCAGAATTGGGTGAAATTCCTTGAATATCCGAAGAATATTTCCAGAATTATGTTTGTTTTTAATAGAATAAGATTTTGAAATGTCAATTGAATTAAAAATTATTTCAAAAATTTCATTGATCAAGCAATTTAAGGTCCGTTATTTCAACTGAATCAATTTTATTTAAATGTTTTAATTTTTCAACTTGTTTTTCTAACGGCACAATTTTATTTTACATACTGTGGTTTGTTTTCGATTGCATTTGTTTTCGATTGAGGATATGTGTCAATTGACTTTATTCATTAAGCTGTGTTATACAAATTAATTTAAATCATCTGTTCATTTTCATTAGCAACCGCGACCGTAACATCTGAAACTTGTCAAGTTATGATTTCCGCCTTTGCCTTACAGGCTTCAAACACTCTCAAATTTTTACTTAGGCTTCATACTAGCATTTTTATTCTGTAACCCACTAATACTCGTAAATATTCTTTTAATTCGTTTTTTGCTGTGCTCAGGTTATACTTTTATACTCCTGTTGATGCGTATGTTGGAGAAATCATGCAATACTTACCTGGAATACTTTCTTTTCAATTGAGACCACCAAAGCATCTACACCAATTTAATAAAATAATATAAAATTGTGAATTATAAACCAGTGAAAAGGACTTGCGTTTTAATATCACAATCGATTACCCATTACCAACACCAAGTTTATTGCACCTTCTGTACCAACACCCAATTTGGTACATTTCTGGTCCTTCGAGCCGGATATCGAACCAGCGACCTATGGATTCGAGCCAGATATCGAACCAACGGATTCCGGAATTATATTGAATATTGGAGCATCAACATTAAACAACCCAACCAAATCGTTTGGATTCACGAAATACAAGGAAATCTGAGAGCTTGGAAAGTCCGCATTAATAAACCGCATGCAGATCCATCCGTCATTAAGCCCGCTAAAAACCGCAAGTATAAGCCATTTTTTTTAAAAAACTAAATAAAAAAATAAAAACATAATTTACTGGGTTTTCATTTATTATAAAACAAAATTAAAATTATTAAACAAATTTCTCGAAATCATCTATCGGTATTCGCAAAATCGTTCAAATAAAATAGACAAAACGTGTTCAGTTATAATATAGTGAAACGAATAGTGTAAATAGTGCGCGATAGTGAATCACTAATTTAAAATGGCCGATTTAATAGCTCTAAAGAAGCGCCGCGCCTACATAAAAGGAAACATGATCAAGATGCTCAAGTACATCAGTGAAATTAGAACTACAACAAACATCGAGGATGTAAGAGTTAGATTGCTAAATGTGGAACGTTATCGCACTGAATTCATGGGCATAGAGGACCAAATTGTTGCGCTTGATAACGCTGAGGTATTAGACGAAGAGTTTGAGGAGAGTTATTACAAAGCGGTATCTGGATTGAATCTGGCGTTATGAACCAAGATGGAACCTACGATTACGCAAAACGAAACCTTGGCAGATACTTCTTTAAATGGAACCTGTATGGAGGTTAGACTACCAAAAATTACAATACCATCATTCTCGGGAGAATATACTGAATGGCAGTCTTATTACGATCTATTCTGCTCTACAATACATGATAACACACGATTGACGCCATCCCAAAAATTACAGTATCCTAAGGGAACGCTACGAGGTGAAGCAGCTGGTCTACTCAAACACCTTAGTATAACTGATGCCAATTATATCGAAGCGCTGCAGAAGCTCCGAAACAGATATGATCGCAAAAGGCATACGATACAAGCCTTCATTAAGAATTTCATTCAACAGCCCAACGTAACAACACCAAATAGTGCTAACGTTCGACGATTATATGACACCTCTGATGAAATAATACGCGGACTAAAAGCATTAGGGGAAGACGCGGAATCTAGAGACCATTGGTTAATTTATATACTAGTGAACAAGCTAGACGAGGATACTAACAGGCTTTGGGCTCAAATATCAGCAGATCACGATCTACCAACTATCAATCAATTCTTCGACTTTCTCTCCAAACGAATTGATGCTCTTGAGTCTCTTAAAGGTGGTCCCGTCACTCGCTCACAACTTCTGAGCAAATCTGCAATCAAAGGTCATGTTGCTGCCGAAATTCTTAATCCAATATGTTCATTGTATCCAGAAGAACATCACAGGTTATTTGAGTGTACACAATTTAAGCAGCAATCAATCGAAAATAGAAAGGCATTTTTAGTAAAGGAAAACCGCTGTTTTAATTGTCTTAATAATAATCATAATTTGTACACCTGTAAATCTAGATTCAGGTGCAAACAATGTAATAGAAAACACCATACACTACTCCACGACAATTTACAGATGAAACCAGCTACTGAAGTCGCAACCCACAACGCACAAGAGGCAGAGGTAAACACAACAAGCCATAGTGCAAGCAATGAAATCGTTAGTTCCATTTTACCAACAGCTCTGGTCCGTATATTGGATGCACAAAACCAGCTCCAATAATGTCGCGTACTACTAGACTCTGGATCACAGTGCTCATTCATCACTGAGAACTGTGCACAAAGGTTAGGTTTAAAAAGAAGTTACGCTAAACTTGCCATTGCCGGTATTGGAGGAATTATGACTGGATACACAAGGGGTTCAATTTCGTTAACAGCTTCACCATTAAACAAACCCGAAACAACATTTAAAATTGAAGCTTTAATACTTCCAAAATTAACCGCTAAACCATCTATCATCCAAGTTACAAATTTCAAAGAATTAAAAAATATCGACTTGGCAGATCCATACTTCAATAGGGGCTTGGACATTGATATGATTATCGGCGCAGACAGATTCTTCGACTTGCTATCATCGGGAAAAATTACTACTTCAAGTCAATTAATTCTGCAAAGGACTGTATTAGGATGGATCGTAGCAGGAAAAGCAGATAACAGACAGTCAACTCAATCAATGACTGTGATAATGACCAACCCAGGAGACAGCTTAGAATATCAACTACGACAGTTCTGGGAAATTGAGTCAATCGAGCCTCCAAAAACGAATTTAACCAAAGAGGAATTTTGTGAGCAACTCTTTACAGATGTAACTGGACGTTTTAAGGTACGCCTACCATTTAAACTTGATCCACAATCATTAGGTGGTTCATATAGATCAGCTGTACAACGGATGTATTCAATGGAACGGAAATTCAACAAGAACGGCGAATTTGCGAATATGTACAAGGAGTTCATGAAAGAATACATAAATCTTAACCATATGAAACCACTATGCGGAGAAAGTGAAATAATAAAGGGATACTACCTACCTCATCATGGTGTCCTAAAGGAGTCTAGCAGTACAACTAAGCTAAGAGTTGTATTTGATGGATCTTCGAGAACTGATACAGGAAAATCATTAAATGATTGCCTTGCGGTTGGCCCAACAATACAATCTTCATTATACAAGATAATACTGCGTTTTAGAAAATTCAAAATAGCATTAACAGCAGATGTTGAAAAGATGTTTCGACAAGTACTTGTTGCAAAAGAAGACACTAGATACCAAAGAATATTGTGGAGGAACTCACCAGACACGCCGTTTACAACATACGAACTTCAAACCGTCACCTATGGCACCGCAAGTGCCACATACCTGGCAACTCGTGCATTAAATGAAGCTACAGTAAAGTTCGCACCAACCTTCAAAAACACAGTAGATCAAATCAAAAATAGTATGTACGTCGACGATCTAATGACAGGGGCGGATTCTGTAGAAGAGGCAACGAAGCTAAAAGATGAGATCAACCAAATTCTGTCAACTTCCGGATTCATGCTGAGAAAATGGTTAACCAACGAGAGACAGATATTTGACAATAATAACCACGACCATTCTATCAACGTACTTGAAATCGAGCCATTTGGTTCTGTAAAGGTTTTAGGTTTGTATTGGAATCCATTAAAAGATTGTTTCCAATTCAAAGTCAACCTTACTAGTCCACCAATAATAACAAAGCGAGGGATTCTTTCCGAAGCAAGCAGACTGTTCGATCCACTTGGATGGCTTGCCCCAGTGACCATAAAAATAAAAATATTTTTTCAAAATTATGGGTTGAAAACTTAAATTGGGACGAGCAGTTACCACAACAATTATCTTCAGAGTGGCTAGATATACGCCTCAACCTACCCAAAATCGACCAAATTGAGATAAAGAGATACATTAATACGACGAAAGAGGGGAACATTGCATTACATGACTTTTCTGATGCTTCCAAATATGCGTATTCGGCGGTGGTCTATGCCGAAATAATAAACAAGAAAAATGGCTCATCCAAAATTTGGTTATTATCGTCTAAAACCAAAGTAGCATCGGTAAAACAAATTTCGATCCCGAGATTAGAATTGTGTGGTGCAGCGCTTTTAGCAAGACTTCTGATAAGAATTAAAGACGAATTAAAGATGGAAATTTCGAAAATCACCGCGTGGACCGACTCAACAATCGTCCTAGATTGGCTTGCTGCACATCCGACTAAATGGAATACCTTCGTTGGGAATCGTACGGGTGAAATACTTTCGACAATGAACCGCTCAAAATGGAGGCATGTCGATTCCCAAGACAATCCTGCTGATCACGCATCCAGAGGAGTAGATCCAGACCAGCTAAAAATTTTAAAATTATGGTGGAAGGGACCAGAGTGGCTAGGAGATCAAAATAAATGGCCTAACAAGCACCGGAGTACAAATACAACCGAAGAAATCCGTTATCAAACACTAAATATCCAAATCTCCCAACAAAATATAATAGATAAATTAGTACAGCGGTTATCCAGTTATTCCAAAATCGTAAGAATCCTAGCCTATGTCATTCGCTTTCTTACAATAAAAACAAAACCTTCTGCCTGATCCACAGCTTTTCCTTACATTACTTGTCCAGAATTCCAAAGGTCCCAAGTTCTCCTGATTAAAAACATGCAGTCGAAAGTACTTTGCCGTAGAACTAAAATTACTTTCATCAAATAAAGAACTCTCACCATCAAGTAAGCTCATATATCTAAAACCGTTCATCGATGAATCAGGCTTACTTCGAGTCGGAGGCAGAATCAGAAACGCATCGATATGTTACAACATCAAGCACCCATTAATTTTAGAATCACGAGATGAATTAACCAAGGTTATTGTACGAGAACATCATCTACGTTATCTACATGCTGGACCCACCTTAATGATGGTAACCCTTCGAACAAAGTATTGAATAATAGGAGGCCGCAATCTCTTTAGAAAGACAGTACACAGCTGCGTAAAATGCGTGAAATATGACCAAAAACCTCTCACGCAAATTATCTGCCTAGCACACGAGTAGAGCTGGTTAGGCCTTTTTACAAAGTTGGCGTAGACTACGCTGGGCCATTTCCAATTCACTTAACCAGAGGTAGAGGTCAAAGGACATATAAGTCTTACATTTGCATTTTCATTTGTCTATCAACTAAAGCGGTACACATAGAGTTAGTTTCTGATCTAACTTCTAATGCCTATATCGCCGCATTACGACGGTTCATAGCACATAGGGGAATATGTAAAGAAATAATCAGTGACAATGGGACCAATTTTATCGGGGCTCGAAATCAATTATACGAGTTCTTTAAATTCCTAAGAGATAACGCTAATCACTTTTCTCATTTCTTACTGACAGATCAAATAACATTTAAATTCATCCCACCCAGTTCACCTCACTTCGGAGGTTTATGGGAAGCTGCAGTAAAGAGTGCCAAATACCATCTGCGCAGAGCAACTGACGGGCACATATTGACGTTGGAAGAAATGAGTACGTTGCTAGTCGAAGTTGAGGCAATGCTGAATTCCCGGCCAATTTGTGTGCGTTCAGTAGATGATATCGACTATTTAACACTAGCACATTTCTTAATTGGACGAGCCACAACACAACTACCGGCTGAAGATTATAGCGATGCAAAACTATCCACAGTATCTAGATGGAAGCTGATACAACAAATGAACCAACACATCTGGAAACGATGGTCAATGGAATATTTAACCAATCTTCAACAGCGACATAAGTGGCTTAAAAAGAAACCAATCGCAACCACAACAATCTACCTCCAGCAAAGTGGATGTTAGGTAAAGTAGTGGAACTTCATCCAGGATCTGATACTTATGTTAGAGTTGTATCAGTAAAAACATCAACAGAAATTATAAAACGTCCAGTACATAAATTATGTCTATTACCCGTAAATTGAATCACCCGATTCAAGGCGGCCGGGATGTTGATGCGTATGTTGGAGAAATGATGCAATACTTACCTGGAATACTTTCTTTTCAATTGAGACCACCAAAGCATCTACACCAATTTAATAAAATAATATAAAATTGTGAATTATAAACCAGTGAAAAGGACTTGTGTTTTAATATCACAATCGATTACCCATTACCAACACCAAGTTTATTGCACCTTCTGTACCAACACCCAATTTGGTAGAACTCCTAAATGATATATTTATGTTTCTGGCGAGATAAGCAATTTTTTTTTGTTTTGTTACTATTACTTGATTTTTAGATGTTTTTAACACCTTAAATTTCAAGCGAAGGATATTTTTATGTGTAAGTGTATTTTATATATATATATATATATATATATATATATATATATATATATATATATATATAGATATATATATATATATATATATATATATATATATATATATATATATATATATATAGATATAGATATATATATATATATATATATATATATATATATATATATATATATATATGCTGCCCGCGACTGACGATGTAGTATTGAAAGGGGTAGAAGTCGCATACAAATCTGAAAAATTTGTTATTGTTAAGACGATTAAAATTTATTTATACGACCGATACTGATAAAATTTAAAAGACAACGATTAGTAAATCAGAATAAAAAAACTCTGGCTTTTATCACTTTTTACCACGTTTTAGAAATTCGTTTAAACGTAAATCTCTTTAAAATTCCCACGAACACATTTACATTTGTTCTTCCAAAAATCTAATTCTTTCGTTTCTGTTAATAACATCGGAAACCTACTTTTTACTGTTCTTCTCTCGGCATGTGTTTTTTTTTATATTATTTATAAAGCCAAATCTAAATAACATAATTTTTCGATGTTATTCAAAAGTTAAGTTTAAAATTACAGTTCCCAAGAGTATGGAATCAGAAGTACACAGACAAATATTTCCAAATTTAAATAAGATAAAACTTTGGTATCCAAAATATTTTAGGGTACAAGGCATAAACAAACAAAAAAAAACAAAAACTAGACCAAAAAAGTTTTTATATACATAACCATAAAAATGTTAAACAAAAAGAAAACAAAAATAGAACTTTACCCTACACGAAAAGTTTAGAGTAAAAGCTCAATTCGGTAATCATCACAAAAAACAAAAATACAAGAAAGTTTACCGCATTCGCAATAATTATGTATTGACATTCGTTTTTTTTTGTGATTCAATTGTGCGTTAAATTTAAATATTTTTAAATTAAAAAGTTTCATTTTCATAAATAAACAAAATCTGAATGTACGTTTATAAAAAAATATTTACAAAGTGTTAACCAATTTGTATTATTTGTTATTGTTTTACGAAAGCTCGGAATGTAAATAAAATGTATAAAAATAAAGTTTAAATTTATTCCGGTTGGTTGAAAAACTCTTTGTGATGCGATGAAGAGATTCAGCGTATTTTGTGTTTATTTTTGTTTGTTATCGGTTTTAGGTGTTGACAACACAATCAAGACACAATGTAATAAAACTTAAGTTACATTGTTTTATAAAAGCTCATTATAATGCTCGCCTGCACATTGGGAAATTTTTTAACTTAAATATTGTTTTTAATCTTTGCACTGATATAATCTTTTGAAAGTTTCTTTTAATCGATTTCTGATAAATTTGAACATAAATTGTTTCATAATCTTTTTCTTTTCTGTTTTATCGAGTGGTTACGACCATTGTTCGTAGCAATAATATAAAATGTATTCCTATCTATTGGTGACTAAAATGTTGTAATTTGTAACAATAAATTAGTCCACATTCGACTATGAAATGTTTTGGGAAAAATGAAACGTGAACAATTATTTTAGGAAGAATTTTTTCCCAACGAATTGATGTGGGAGAAATTAATTATAGATATGGTAATAATTGAGCTCTTTTGTAATGCCAACATAATGATTGGAAAATTCTTTAAATTAAAAAAGTACTCGTACCATATTTATCATATTTAAGAGCTGGAGTATTAACTATTGTAGCAGAAAAATTACCAAAAAAAATGTGAAATCGAATAGTTGGTTTAAATTATTTCCATGCCTCTAATCTAAATTGACATTTCATTGCAAAGGTTTGATTTTGATAATTTCCTGGTAAAAGTGATAACCTTTACGCACGAAAAATATTATCATGATGTCTAGATTTATATTGGATATCGTGATATTTTAGTAAATTCGCATTCTCTAGAGTTTTTTCACGATAAAATGTAAAGTGGCAAGATAAGTTTATGTCAAAAAATATGACAAATAATTTATGGTGGATAACTCACGGCTTGGATATTAGGCTCACGTTTGGATATTATTAATAATTAATTGCAATTTTTGATATTTTGCGGTACTTTACATAAAAAAGTAATAAAGATATTTCAATTTAGAATGTCAATTTGTGAACTTATAAAAATGAACTGTTCTCGTTGAAAAGTTGGCCTTGACTTTTCAGTCAGACGGTCGTATTTCTTCCTTTTAAATTTTCGTTTACAGAATTTTAAATTATTGTACATATTGGTCATAATAGCATTAACACATTTATAATTACATTTTCGCCGCTTTAAAGAATGTCTCAAGCAAAGAATACAGGCGTGAAATTCAAAGAATTTCAATCGCAGAAAATTCGGGTGAATTTCAGGAACACAAATAACGTGGTGGATCAGATTTGTTTTAAGTTAAGTTGGATTAGGAGAATTAAGAAGACAACGAACTCTTCGAATAAGAGAATCGCTGTGAGCCAGGTATAATAGTAAATAATCTATATGGGTATTACTACTAAAATCAATACAACTCATTCGTTGACAAAATTGGGACATGCACAATATGTAAATTATAGAGTCCACTACAAACCACTTACTCTGTTGTGAATGAGCAGGGTTTGCTCAAAATGGAATAGCTTGGATGGAGTGGATTTTTTAAAACAAATTTTACCTGTACAAATAAATCAATAAATAAGAACTAAAATATTCTTTCAGCAAGGTCAATTCGAATATTTTACTCGATCGTCTTCTACCTATATTTTTGCTTAGTTTTATCTCCAGTCTTTCCACAAATGTGGAAACCACCACAACAAAACAAATAAATATATTATTTATAATTAAATGTTTAAAGTAAGAAATAAATAAATTGCTTGTTTATTTTAGAAGAAAGAATATTTAAGGGGGAGAATATCCTAAAACAAGATGGTCTGTGGATTACTGCAAAAGTCATTTTAGTTGCTCAATTTTCAAATATAAAAGTCAAGTGTCTGAATTGACAACATCTAATGGATCAGTTCTCCACATAACAAGCAAGGCTTTCAACTTGTTGCGCACTCGTAATATTTTACTTGATCACTACACTTGGACAATTAAGAAAACCGACGAGTACAATAAATATGACGACCTATAGCAAATCTAAATTAGTTTCAAGAAACAAATTTCAGAAAGTGAAATTTAATTCTAGACTCAAAATACAAATGGTAAAACTAGAACGTCCCTCCATAACTAGACCTAAATCAAATAAGCAAAAATGGTTTCGATTACTAAATTTTCGGTGCTATTGATCCCTTAGTCTCAGACACGCACAAAAATTATTGGACGGGAAACTCGTGGAGTTCGAAAAGCTCGTAGTGACTAACTAAATTTGATGGTTAAATGAGCTTCGTTGCTCAAGACGCATAGTTTTTTTTTGTAGTTTACACGAAATTGTAAAATTATAGTACGGCAATCCCGGGATTACAGAAAATATTCCAGATTCCAAAATCCGACTATTATACTTAGACAATATTAACTCGCACGAGCGAAAACTGCTAAATAGGGCAATTCGTCTTCAACAATGAAATACACTGAAATTAAGATCTGCTAACACAGATTTGATTGGATTTCAAAAACATATCAAAATTCAACGGATGAGTTGTAAATAAGATTCAGATTGTAGCTATACGTCTTTACTATACGAAGTAAAGATATTTTTGACTGTTGTAATGTTCTTTTCAAACATTTGATTTATTTTATATCTGTGTCTAACCGTACCTTGTTTTTATATCAAATAACTCCCGACTCCGACTAATTTTCAATATGATTTTTGGGACTATGTGTGATTCTAGATGGCTTCGGTGTATATGCACGAATTTACATTTCTAGAGATTATATTTTTTGAGTTATTAAGGATATAAATTAATTAAAATTCGATTTGACGTTTAATGTTCACGTCGATTATTGAATCCGCGGGAGCGAATCGAATGCGGATTGGAATATATGCTTTAAAATGGAGAACAATTGCTATAAATCAAAGTAGCCAAGTTGCGGATCTAAAACAAATTTTACTTTACTAATTGTATTAAAATCCATAGCAATTTCTATGATACTATGGGTGGGTCCGAAACGTGTATTTAATAAGAAGTGTGCATTTTTTAAACGAAGTGAAATTATCTTTAAAAGCAAATCATGTCTGAATTTTATTTTAGAAAATGTGCAATACGCTGGACAATTTACAAATCATCATATCTCAACCTTATTCACCACACACGTGAGGTTTTGACTTAGCTATTCAGCCATATAGGTGAGACCCCGTGAACATCTCTAGATTCGGAGATATAAAAGTAGAAACATTGTCTAAAAAAACCTTCTTTAGAATTGAAAAAACTTTAGTGAATTATATCACAATTTTCTCGTGTTTATCTGAAATTGTTGGAAAATTATTTGATCTTTACAGCGACACTATTAGGGATTCAGGGATTTCTCTAGTATAAATGTTAAAGATTATCTAAAAGTGTTTCAATTTCACTACAAAACAAATCCAATTGGAATATTTTTAAATTTAACAGTGTAAATTGTTGGTATTATTTTTGATAGGTATTTCACAATCATAATAATCATTTGTATTATAACCTCAAAAAATTCAATAAAATGAATTTTAACAATTATCCTTCTACAGGGAGTAATAGCACAACCCACAAATTTATTGAAGCTCGCATATCCCGGAATCACACATTTTCCGGAACTCGAAATACAGCGGCAAGAACTTATCAAAAAATAATCGACGAGTTGGGATTGCCAATTTCAGTAAAGCAAGCTAAAGGGAAATGGCAAAATTTGATCACGAAATACAAAAATTTAAAGAAGCCACCAAGTGGTATAGGTCTATCCCTGGACTACTGCAGCTAATTGGGAATATTTTGCGGAATTAGACGCTTTTATGTCTCCAAAACATAGGATTATACCGCCAATGCTTATATCGGCTACACCAAATGAATATAGGCTTAATGTAATCGTGAGCGGTGGCTCAATTGTTGCCGAGGAAATTGAAGCTAGTTGTGATCACATAATAGAACCGATTAATTTAATGGATACTTCCGTGGATACCGCTTCACAAAACCCGAAAACGCAATAAGCCAAAAGATTCTGCATTGAATGAGGTGACTAATCTTATGAAAAAAATAATGAGTTAATGGAAAGATCTGTCGTTGCATTCGAAAAATATGTTGCCTTCAAAATTACTTTACATTTTGTTTATGATATACCGAAAAATATAAATACGCATTTCTTATTCCGAAAATGCACATTTTTACACCGAAAATGCACATTTTCGAAATGCACACTAAAAATCACATTTCGGATCCACCCTATGATTTAAAATTTTGTTTTATGTTTTTCTACATGCAGTTTTCAATCCGCAATCGATTCGCTTCCGCGGATTCTATAATCGACTTGATCTTGTTCGCTTGATGTCAATATTTTTATCTTGGATAAAGAAAATGCTTAGAGAATACGATTTGAAATTGGTAAGATAATTTATCGTATAAAATTTTCAGCTGTAAAATTATCCTTACCACAACCCATAAGAACATGAACTATTGTTTGTGAATAGATGCTATTTAGAATAACTTGTATCCATAAAATTATTGTTGAAATTTAAATGAAAACGGTAGTTATGGGCCCTCAAAACCCTAATATGAATTTACATAAATTATAAGAGGGTGTTAAGTTTTGACATTTTACCGTTTTACATTTTATCTTGGAGTTAGAGAATGCGAATATTGTAAAACGGCAAGATAAATAATCGTTTACACGTTTACAAATTATCTTACTGCTTAGAGAATTAGGACACTGAAGTGTAAACTAATAATCATTTTACCGGCACAAAATCTGTGTTTCGAATTTTGTTTTCAAAGGTGGCATATGTGCAGAATTAAAATCATGCGGGCCAATGAACTTTTCGGTATTATTAATGTATGCTCAATTTTTATTATTGTTCTTACAAATTCAAATGCAACTTTACAAATAGAGTGCAGTGAGTTACTAAAATTTTTGATTCAAATGCTCAACTATGTATGATAGGTCGATCGATTAAAATAAATGAAAGATATTAAAAACCGATCGCTATATCTTTCCAGTCTTGCGCATACGCTTATTACGGAATGTGACATGTTGGTAATGTCGAAAATTCGTAATGCTATATACATATTCGTGATAATGTAGATTTTTGATTTGTTGTTATTTTTCTCAATGTTTGCTACTATTTCGAATAATACAAATAAAACATATTTTTTGTAGACTAATTTAAAGAGGTGCAACTTTATGTATGTTACGGCATGGCAAAGGGAAAATGGTTTTAATTTTTATTTTCGTTTGTAATGACTAAATCTTTAATGTGATATCAATCGTACTGTTTTTTAGATTGCTTACTGCTGGCCTTACTTTCTATGAAAGAATTAATCTGGCTCAACAACATCTCCCGAAACTGGTTTGCAATTGCATGGGAACATGAGACACGAATATCAATTGATTTGAGTTCTAAACCCTATTGAACGACTTGCTCATGCACTATCATGTAAGGAGCCTTCCGCATGTTTCATTTGATTTTTTTTTGAATAAATGAGATGTGCGAAATTGTCTCAGTAATCTGTTGCTAGACAGTATGCTGCGGAAGACGCATAAAATAATTTTTGAGTAGGAATTGGGCTGAATTGGAATTCTAACAAATTTTTGGGGAAGCGGGACTTGACTGGACCACCTCTAGTGGGTTAAAGCCAGGTTTGGTTTGGCTATGGTGAATGAAGATTCGAGCATAATTAGTTAAAATTGCCTAGCACGGCCGAACTCCAGAAAAATACATTTTTAATCCCCACCCAATTCTGAATACCTGATTTGATATTTTTTTTTTTTGTTGTTTTGTTTGGGATATGGCTATAGGTTCCATTCAGAATGGTCGGATTGTAGAACTACATCAAAAAGACACGTTATAATCCCAATACAAGCTGATCGTTTTATTGGAATCCTGGACCAGCTCTGCAAAGTAATTTGAAAGGTTATCGGTTGGGAGACGGCGGATCCATTCATTAAACCTGATTTCAAAATTTCGTCGAATTCGGCTTTGCACACTGAATTTCACCATCATTTGTTGAGAGATGGCCTAGTTCCATTGCATTATGTTAGAGTGCCAATCCAATTCTGGACATATTTGACAGTAATTGTTTGAGGAACGGTAAAGCTCCATTGTGCATGCTATACTATGTCCTGTGTAGTATAATTATATTTGGTGATTAAACGAATTCTTTGGTGACCAAAATTATTAAAACATACGAAATTTTTTTACGCCTCACATATTTTTTGCAACTTTTTTTTTTTTGCTATTTCGTGTTCGCCCAATTCAACGGTTAAATACTAATGAATTTTAGAGTTATTTTGAATATAGTTCAAATAACTTTGGTTTCAGGAAATTCTACTGTAAGTTGCGGAGTTGCGGAGTTGCAGAATGATTAAATTAATAAATGTTTATTTAGGAAGTCGGAAAATATGAATTTAGAATTAAATTTCAGGAAATTTACAGATGCTTGTGAATTAATGCTTCATTGTAATTGCTGATTGTGTAGTTTAGAATTGTGTTGTCATTTTATTACTAACGACTTTACATAGGTGTCTGTAACGGGTCGAGTCAACCAATTTTGGTTAGGAAGCCGAAAAGTATTAATAGAATTAAATTTCAGGAAAATCCCAGATGCATGTGAAATAATAATATTTTTTCTTAGGTTGCCGTTTTAAAGAAGCAATTGTTGAAGACCAATACCATCGTTATCCATTAACCTATTAAGCCTTTATCCTTCATCTAGTAGATTAGAATTGTGTGGTCTTTGTGTTACTAACTATCGGCTATACCTAGGTGGCCGATTCTGACCCACTTAACTAACATATCCAATCCTTCGGTTTTGTTATGTGTAAAAAAGGGTGTACGGTGGACCCGGCGTCATCCGGGAACTCAAGCCTAAGAACTTGGTCGTACATTCAAAATCAATCAATCAATCAATCAATTTTTCTCATTGTTTGCTACTACGAGGTTGCCTCTCAGTTTTCCAGTTGGCATTGGCAATTGCCAGTATTGTGAATGTTAAATTCACAAGATGGATGGAATGGATGAAGATTCTGTCCGCAATCAAAGCAGACATCAAAATACAAGATACAGTGATGAGAAATGTAATAAATGAAGAGGAAAAGTTATCGGTTACCCTCAGGTTCTTAGCCACTGGAGAAAGCTTTATTTAGTTAGATTATAATTCCAAACTATCAAAATCTGTCCTGTCCACATCAATTCCACAGGTGTGTGAGGCGATATTTAAACATTTAAAGGATCAATTTACAATTACTTTTTGCTAAATATATGTTTACTGTCTTATTGATATGGTCCATCGCCATCGCCAACATAACTTTTGGAGTTGATGTTGTTTGGTCAGCTTTTTTGATAATGTGGTGTTCCAAAACTTCTATTTTATTCTGCTTTTTTGTACTACAAGTTGGTTTTGTAGGAAGATAGATGTTTGAGAATGGGATGAATGTTGAAGTTTGAAGCGGCTCTTCAAAACTACTTGTCTGTTGTTTGGTGTGGAGTTCAGAAACTGGTGTTGAGTGAATTGATAGGAGGGATGTTTGAGGTGATTTTATGGGGGCGGTTTCCTTTGGCTCATTTATTTTAAAATCTGATGAAATAGATGTACTGGTATATGTAGCAATTGTTGGAATGATTCGGAAATTTATATATGAGGATGGGATGAATGATGAAATTGTAGGCGGATGTTCAAAAACAATTGCCTGTTGATTGGTGTTGAGTTCAGAATCTAGTGGTGCATCTCGTAATGACAGGAATGATCTTTTAGGTGACTCTCTGGGAACGGTTTCTTTTGGCTCATTTATTTCAAAGTGAGATGGGATAGATGTTGAAATTTCGCAATTAACATATGAATAGGTATCTTCAGAAGTTGAATGTTTAAAAGGGTTGCGTTTTTTGTAATGTCGATAGGAGAAGGTAAAGGAGAGTTTAAGGACAATTATGTTGAGCCTGAACTTTTACGGATTCGGTATTTATATATTTTTTCTGCAGCAAAACTTGGCGAAATCGGTTGAAATTGTTGGCTTTGCTGAAAAATGTTTTGTTCTTCTGTAATTTTCGAACTCACCAATTGCAATATTTTAAATTTCAATTCTTGAAACGAGTTTTCTAAGATACCGACAAAACCCTTTTTCTTTCGTTAAAGAATGTTTTCTTTGTTGTGTCATAGTTTTTGATTGTTGAAGCGAGGCGATGAACTCGGTTCGAAGTTCATGTTGTATTTTGGCCTTCCTTTTGTGGAAATATAAATAAAAATTATTAATATTAAACATCCATTATATAAATTAAACAATACAAAAATTTGTTTTTCAGTTTCCAACCAGAATTAAACATGTACTAAACAAATAGTTGACATTAGTATATGTTTTATATGTTTAAAATAGTTCAAGATATTTTAATTCATTTTCAAATTATCTAGTTGCAATGCATGGTTTTTCATTACTGAGTTCTAGCGCCGCATATTGAATGCATTACTGGCAAATGGAGAACTCCTTTCTCTTGCCAGAGAAAATGATTTTTTAGCACTTCTCAGATGTCACTATTTGGTCATTTCTTTAGGAAAACTGTTAAAAAATTAACGAAAAATAAACTAAACTGGGTCATTGAGTGTCGACCCTCCTTGGGCCCCAACCAACTTTAATAATGATAAAACTGTTAAAAAGTTTATTTTGAAATTGTCAAAGTGTCAATTGCCAACTACAAAAAATTAAAATACTGGAATTAAAATCCCAACTTCACATGCCTCCGGTAACATATCCGCATAAGAAATTGGTGAGTCTTTCTGTAATTTTGAAATAAATGTGTATTTTGAGTTTTCAAGTTATTTTAAAGTTTTGGTTTGGAATAACTTGACCGACTTATTTAGGATGGTGCCAAATAAGTCAATAAGTCGGTGATCGGAAAACACCCTAGTAAAAAAGTATTATACTATTAAAGTAGCTGCAGTGTAAATAGGGTATGAATTAATAAAAATCGACAAATAATGAATAGTAGGCTATTTTCATATCAACGTGTGCCAGTGACAAAAAAGAGCTAAATAGACCATTTTTGTTTATGAATTGTATTCTCATTTGAAACCAACTTGACAAAGCAACCGAAATATAATTAAAAAAAATTAAATTGAAATTTCAATCGCCTTCTTAGATTAAATTTATGTATTGATTTACTAATTGAAGAAATGTTTTGTTGTGGTTTTCTACTTTACAATAATATTCTAATAACGGAGCTCCGGATTGGAATCGCCGTTGTCGAATATGACAACGATGTATTATTAAGTTGCAGTTTTAATGGCCGAAACTTTTATCTTAAATAGTTTTATATGAACATTGAATTCGTTTAAAAGAAACCTCCAAAACAGACAGTGAAAAGACGGACGGAATATCAACATTGGCAAAACAAAATAACACGTACATTTTATATATGAAAGATGACGTTGATTTTACAAGCAAACGTTTAAGTAGTTCACCTTCCATTTTTAAACAAACAACGACAATGGATTTAGCTACAGCTAGAATCAATTAAGAGTCTTAGAATATAGCATGTACCATAGAGAATACGATTTGAAATTGGTGTTTATTGCATAAAATTTTCACCTGTAAAATTATTCATAACACAATCCATAATACCTTGAACTATTGTTTGTGAATAGATGCTATTTAGAATAGTTTGTATCCATAAAATTATTGTTAAAATTTAAATAGGAAGGTAGTTATGGGCCCTCAAAATCCAAATATGAATCTACATAAATTATAAGAGTGTGTTAAGTTTTGACGTGCATAAAGATTGGCACAACTTCTTACACTTACTGATGAATGGTTCCTTTCGTATTCTCTATTGTGCTTAGCAATGGCCGTGTTCTTTTTTTATTCCTCTTAAAAATACTTTCATTATTTTTGACATATAACAGTTCAAGTATAATTTTTTACGGTAAAATTTAATTAACCGTTCAGCTTAGATTTGCCTAGAATTTTCAGCATTTTCTTATTTACCTAATGTTTCAATTGTTTTGGTACGCTTTTATTCGTGACACTACTTCCAGGCAATCATTTACCGAGATCGAGCAGTTGCATGCAACGTTGTATGACATTGTGTACTAAAATTTGTTTCTGCCCATTGAAAGTGCACGATGTGATTAAAATTGTGTAAAGCTATATTAGTATACTTCTCACTCACCAGGATTAATTTCAAATGATTTTAAAGGAGGTGCATTGTCTAAATTTAAACGTTAAATTAACCCAATGCAGAGTAGTAAACACCAATAATTCTTACGCATCCAGTGCTGCTTTAAAGAAATTAGAAGTTTCAAACTTACACGGAGTTCATATAGATGTATTTTAACTTGAGCAAATAAAATGTGATTACGTTTAAGGCCTCATCGATAATCATATAACGCCTTATGCTAAATTCAATAAAAGAAATTATCTGTGCAATGCCGTCTGTTATCTACATCTGCAAAACGAATTCTGTATCCACCTTTATTACCAAAATTTAATATTTGTTTTTTAACCAAAACGATGGCATACCGGCATGGCGGCGATACGTTTGGGTTGTGTGTGCAATCGATTTTTCTTGCTCGTGGCCTTTACAAGCTTAAAATAAATATTAGGATATTTTAGTGGTTTTACCGTGGAATAGAATTTGTACTGTGTGATAATTGTTGCAATTCTTTCATGAATTTGAGCTTTAACATTTTATTTTATTATGCATGGTTATGATTTTCATTATTGAAGTACCGTGGTTTATGTTTATTTTGTGCGTGGTTTAAAATTTTAACTGTGTATAAAGTTCTACTTTTTAACATAGGTTTTCTGTCACTTTTCGAATTTTTACAAAAATTTGACTAACACAGCTAAACTACATGCAAGAAATATCCATTTTTCACAGCAACACACATCATTACCATATAAAACCTTGGGTTTAAAATTTTCAAATGTGAGACAGGAAAACGCTCCATGGAGCCGAAACGGTTCCATTATAACAAAGAAATCATACAATTTTGCTGATTCTTAATAGAAACAATAATTATCGACGTTGTCTAGATTCATTACAAGGTCGACGTCAGTTTTCTAATAGCCTACGCGGTGTAGACATTACGGCACAACACTGTCTCTTTATCGTGACCGAAAAATAAAATATAAAAAGCTTGGGAGAATGTTGATGAGTGGAAACTAAAGTGGTGTGTGTTACTAAAATTTTAATTCAAATGCTCAACTATGGTCAATTAAAATAAACGAAAAATATTAAAGAACCGGTTGTTATCTCTTTCTCGTGACAGAAAAGGATAAAAAAACTCGATGAGAATGTAAATTGCTTGAGTTTAGTAGCAAAACCTACAAAAAATTAATTGAAGTCAACAAGAAATTTAAGATGAGTATCTTTGGTAAATTCCTTTCACTCTCGTTCACTAGACTAATGGATAATTTACGTTTATCCAGAAGCCCGCCAAAAATAAAGGGTAATAAAACGATAAATTTAAATGATTTAAATGTTCAAACAAGGCAGACACCCTAACGAATGATAATGATTGTCCAAGCGCGTCCCGATTTGGACAGTTTTGAGCAGGTGTTTGGAAACTAAACCAAAATACGTTTGGTCGTAGACGAAAATGAGACTGCTTAAAGTTATCGTTCGTAGGACCTGCACAAAAATACTTACGATAAGCGACTACTCGAAGGTGCAGCCAAGGATTGCCTGAGAACAAGGAATCTGCTTACTATATAAATACATTTCAATGCCAGGAATTCACGTTGTCGCAGAATATTGATATGGTTCACAAAAGAATCGCTAACATAAGAAAAAGCCCGACGAATCTTACAAACGTTATCTCATCGCATTACGGAAAATTGAAAGGCGGTTGAGAACGAAGAAAACGCGATTATTCAGCAATTCATTGACAGAATTAAGATTATGAATCTAAAAGGCAATTCTTCTTGGTGCGGACAACCTAGATGAATTTAGGAGAAAATTACTATGCTACGAGGAAGTGAAAAAGAAAACTACTTCTAGTTTAAAGAGTATCGAGCCAACTCTCAATTTTTTGATACATAAAAGAGTTGGAAATCCAAATGTTACTATTGCGGTAAATTAGAACATGTAGACAGAGCATGTGAACAAAAGGATAAACGACCATCGATGTGATGAATTTAAGAATATCGCACGATATAAAACCAGCTAATATTGAACAAGAAGCAGTGGAGAATCGCAAAGTGATTTTAGACATTTCTCTAAATAATTGGCTAAAAAACAAATGGTTTAAGTATAGTGAACAAGTGCGAATGCGGTACTGAAGTTTCCCAAACTTAAAATGACTAAGCAATTGCAGTCATTTATTGGGATACCAAGCATATGCGGTTTCAATCTTACCAAAATTAATATCTTGCCTACGGCACCCGTATTTACACCCTACATTTACTAGACCACTGCGATTCCGGAACTAAATACAGATAACAAGTAGGTTTGGATGTTGTTCTACTTTAACAAAATTCCGAAGCCGGCTAGATGCTCCAAATATTTTATCATAGACAATTTTGTGTACATTTACTGGGATTAAGATTTAACATAGCTACCGATTATGCCGCTTTTAAAAGTATGATAGAGCGAAACGAACTATCACTGCGTATTGCGGCGTGCGTGTGGCAATTGTAGGAATTCGAATATACGTTAGAACACCAAATTACATGGATGCATTGCCAAGAGACACAGTTATCATAGTTATCGCGGAAGATGCCATGAGTAGAGTAAAATCTGAAACTATTCACTATTTTATTAGGTGTAACACAAACTATCGACCAAGTTTGGCACCAAGGGCTTGGCTTTAAACTGAATCGAGACTTCCGAGTCAAACTTTGAAACGAGCTCTTTGAACCTATTCGATTCATCCTTTATATTCACTGATTTATCGATTGTTCTAGGTACTGCAGTAGCAACATTTACAGATGATACAGCTAACCCAGCAGTTGGAAAGATATATCGAAAGCAACAAGCAAACTTTACAAAATGTAACCTGAGTTCCCGTGGTTCTTAACTCAAACCAAATTCCACACACAATACAGAGGTTGGCACTCGAAGTGGTACCGTATTTTGAAGAAGCACGCATATGTATGTTACCTATTCAATCGCTCCTTAAGCGCTGGCGTGTTTCCCGAATAAACGAGATAAACGAGATGACCACACATGCTACACAGGAATATTAACTTAACCATCAATTCCAAAATTGTTTGAATTAGTTATATGCAACAACTTTAAATCCACAATACATCAAATATCAGTAAACCAGCATGGATTTATGCCTGGTAGATCCACAACGACTAATCTGGTTGAATTCGCCAGTAAAATAATTAACGAGATATAAAAACACCATCAAGTTGATGTAGCGTACACGGATTTCAGTAAAGCATTTGATTCTAACATTCGTAATGTGGTTCTGAAGAATTATTCGCCATTTTTTCCACAATTATTAGCTGATCTATTTAATGTGCTTTTGGAAAGCGGTGTTTACCCCGATTGTATTTAAATTGCCAATATTGAAGTCAGGAAATTCCAAACTAGTTAATAATTATCGCGTCCAATTTCAATTTTGTCGGTATTTGACAACATTTTAGAAAAAATTATTGGTAACCGGATGATCGATTTTTTGTATAAAAATAATTTTTTCTAGTCTCGTCAGTACGGATTTCGACAAGGGTCTGGTACAGATTTGGTCCTAACAGACTATATATCTGGCTTATTTTTTCATCTTCGTAAAGCTTTTGATTTTATAGATCACAGTTTACTTCTCCAGAAATTACAAATTTATGGCTTCCGCGGCCTATCATATAAACTTTTAGCAAGCTACGATTTTAAATCATGTAAAAAGCTCCATTTTAGGTGTGAACTGTGGTGTTCCTCAAGGAAGTGTGCTTGCCCTTTAGTGTTTTTAATCTACATAAATGTTATGTCCAATTTACCACTCACGAATCATAATAGAATGTTTACTGGCGATACGGCCCTCTTCTATGAATCCGAAGATTGTCAGGTAGCAATGTCACATATGAGGGATGATATTATTTTAGTTCCGGATTTTCTTCATTTAAACAAAATATCAGTAAATTTTATCAAAACGAAATATATCATTTTTCACTCCCCCTACATATCTAAGTGTCTGCACATCCCAACATTACTTTCCACTATACAATTCGAATTTTTCAGTCATGAATAGTGATAACTAACGGGTGATTTTTTAAGAGCTTGAGAACTTTTTTTTAAAAAAAAACGCATAAAATTTGCAAAATCTCATCGGTTCTTTATTTGAAACGTTAGATTGGTCCATGACATTTACTTTTTGAAGATAATTTCATTTAAATGTTGACCGCGGCTGCGTCTTAGGTGGTCCATTCGGAAAGTCCAATTTTGGGCAACTTTTTCGAGCATTTCGGCCGGAATAGCCCGAATTTCTTCGGAAATGTTGTCTTCCAAAACTGGAATAGTTGCTGGCTTATTTCTGTAGACTTTAGACTTGACGTAGCCCCACAAAAAATAGTCTAAAGGCGTCAAATCGCATGATCTTGGTGCCCAACTTACCGGGCCATTTCTTGAGATGAATTGTTCTCCGAAGTTTTCCCTCAAAATGGCCATAGAATCGCGAGCTGTGTGGCATGTAGCGCCATCTTGTTGAAACCACATGTCAACTAAGTTCAGTTCTTCCATTTTTGGCAACAAAAAGTTTGTTAGCATCGAACGATAGCGATCGCCATTCACCGTAACGTTGCGTCCAACAGCATCTTTGAAAAAATACGGTCCAATGATTCCACCAGCGTACAAACCACACCAAACAGTGCATTTTTCGGGATGCATGGGCAGTTCTTGAACGGCTTCTGGTTGCTCTTCACTCCAAATGCGGCAATTTTGCTTATTTACGTAGCCATTCAACCAGAAATGAGCCTCATCGCTGAACAAAATTTGTCGATAAAAAAGCGGATTTTCTGCCAACTTTTCTAGGGCCCATTCACTGAAAATTCGACGTTGTGGCAGATTGTTCGGCTTCAGTTCTTGCAGGAGCTGTATTTTATACGGTTTTACACCAAGATCTGTGCGTAAAATCTTCCATGTCGTCGAATAACACAAACCCAATTGCTGCGAACGGCGACGAATCGACATTTCACGGTCTTCAGCAACACTCTCAGAAACAGACGCAATATTCTCTTCTGTACGCACTGTACGCATTCGTGTGGTTGGTTTAATGTCCAATAAAGTAAACTGAGTGCGAAACTTGGTCACAATCGCATTAATTGTTTGCTCACTTGGTCGATTATGTAGACCATAAATCGGACGTAAATCGCGAAACACTTTTCGAACCGAACACTGATTTTTGTAATATAATTCAATTATTTGCAAGCGTTGCTCGTTAGTAAGTCTATTCATTATGAAATGTCAAAGCATACTGAGCATCTTTCTCTTTGACACCTTGTCTGAAATCCCGCGTGATCTGTCAAATACTAATGCATGAAAATCCTAACCACAAAAAAATCACCCTTTATTAGACTGACTAGAAATTCTAACCAGTTGAAGTGCCCCCAAATTAAAACGGAATTTGGAAGAAAATCATTAAGATTTATTGGGCCGTGTATTTATGTTAATTACCTGAAAATATTAAGAGCGCTGAAAATATTTTTATGTTTAAGCGAATGATAAAATCTCATGTTATCTTCAGTTGAAGATTATTTATGATTTACGTTACCGATCATTCTTAATTAATTAAACTAAATTATATTAATTGTTATGTATTTGAATTAGTAGGTTTTAAAAAATGAGGAAGAGTAAAAGTAAATTTTCCAACATGTCGTGAATACGTGAACTGGCAAAATAACCGGATTAACCCTTTAATTAGATTATGTCTCGTATAGTTGTAAAACTGGTGCAAAAACGCCTAAATTTTTTTAGTACTATTTCTAAAAGTAGTTCATTCAGAAGATAAGCAAGTTAGTCAAAATCGCTAGATGGAAGATAAGCAAGCAAGTCAAAAACATTCCAATTTCTTTTACAAATTATTTGGTATTTTCTACTGTAACGGACTGTATCTAAAAACGATCCTTATTGTATTACATACATTATATTTTAGTATCCCACAACAAAATTTATTATGATATCGTACAGCATTAAGACGATAACAAACAACAAATCCTTAGTTCATTACAAAATCGTATAGTCCATGTTTTATACCAAATATATAAAGAAGGTATAATATAATAAATTTTTAAAGCCACAAAAATATCATCTATAAGAATCTAATCGATTTACGAGATTTTAATACAGCTCCTGCAATCGAGAATAAACAAATTTAAAAAAAAAAATTAAAATCAAACCAACGACGATAATGGTTATGGTGTTGTACTAATATTAAAGATGATGATGGCGATAAAATTATTTCATATTTAATGTGATTTTAATGGAGATTAAACAGTCCCTGGATATATATTTAGTAATTTTGGTACATTGGGAGGATTTTTTTTATCAACAGTCTCTTGAGCAGTATTTTTATATTTATTTATTATTATTTATGTATAATGTATGTGTTGACGACATAAAAATCACAACATGCCTGAAGAGTATTATAAAAAAAATCCCTGGCTTAAATCGAAAAGTAAATTTTTTTCGAAATTATTCCCATAAAAAATATTATACACTATACGCAAAACTATACTAAAAAATTGAAAGATTTATTTTATGCGGCTTAAAATTGAAAAGGATTATATGATGATGAGATTTTAAAACTTTATCCGGAAATTATTACGAGTATATAAGTTACGAGAAAAATCATTTTGTAGGAGCAACATCAACACAAAATTCATAAAAGTTTGAGACACAAGTGGATATATTTTATTTAAATAGAGTTTTTTTCATTATACATTTCTCTAATTATCATAATTAAGTTATAAATTTGTAATACTTACAACTACCATATACGAGTAGACATAAAAATATTACGTACCGTAAATAATATGATATGACTATTCAGCGCAAAAACAAAATCCAAATTTAATTAATTTTCAAATTATTTTATTTACCATATATTCTTTTAAGTAAATGGAAGCTCATTTCTATCATCATAGTTCGTGTTGCCAAAAGGAAAAACTAACTTAGGTTACGTTCTGATTTCTGCTATATTTAAATATTCCGAAATATTTTTATACATTTGCATATTTGCGTTGATACTTTTGTATAAATTAAGACGACATAAATGGAATGAACAAAATAAATTTATTTTATTATTGTAATATATTTTGTTGCAAATAATTAAATTAAATGTGGTTTTTAATCAAAAACTTGCGTCTGTTCGGAACAGCTTATACCCCAAACGTAAATATATACTAAATATTTTCAAAAAAAAAAAATATTACCAATATAATTTACCAACACTGTCAAAAATCAACAATTTACTAATTAAACGAATAAAAATAAGCAGCAGAAATATTATTATGATGTCATATATTTTAATATTTTAAATAATGAAAATGCTGTACACATATTTCTGGTGCATTTGATATCATTAACTAGAAAATTAAAATTAATTAAAAAAATATCAAAAACAAATTTAGTGTTTAACTGTTTATTTATTTTAATTAAAATATTTTGATTTTAATTTGAATAATGAAACATAATTTTGACAAAATACAAACTATAACATATGGTGGTTAAGTGCCAGAATTGTATGTCACAATACTAGTTTAGTAGTAAAATAAATAGGGCAGGGTTGGTCTAAGATGACGCTCCAAATACTGCACTCCAAAAATAGATTTTTAATTGAAAAACGGCTTCGAAGGAGAAACTGGTTTTTTATCATAGAGAAAGGACTTATTGTATGACGTTATTTATGCCAATTGATTTGAGGAGCTTTTAAATGTTTGCCGTTTTAAATATCCCTTTCATTTTATTTGAGTTTGCACTTTTTGATATAAAGTTTTTGATGCAGGTTCAAAGATCCAAATTGTTGCGCAATGGCAACTGTCTAGAAAGGATAGTTTTCTCTTTTATAGCCTTCGCCGTTAGTAGACTAAGTAGATCCTCCGTAACCCTTTGAGCCATAATGTTCCGATTCCGAAACAAAGGGTTTGACTAATTTTTCCATAACAAAATATAGTTCAATTTTTTTCGTTCAACTTTTATATTTTAGCTCTACTGTGTCTCTTCTATTTATGTCTATTTATGTTCATTTTATCATTCTACTGCGCATGTCGTTTAATACCAAATATTTTAAGGCGCCGGAGTGTTAGTGCTATTGTTTAAGTGCGTTTGCTAAAATTTTGCGGTACGTCAATATCAGTTTCATTTAAAATAGTGGCATTTATTATCTTTTAATAAAAATTGTGCATTACATCTTATAAAAATTAAATAATACTGATAAGAAAATTCATGTTCCAAAATTGGACCAAACGTACACAAGACTCATGTTCCGAAGACTCATGTTCATGTTTTTTTTAGTCGCAAAATTGATTTCACTAACATCGGACGTAAAATAAAACAAACGAAAAGTGCAGTGTTAGTGCTTTTTATTTTGTTATAATATATAATATAAAATTGTAATTTAGTGAGTGATAATGTGAACATGAAGGCCCTTTGTTCCCCAAAAAAGACTTCTTCGAACACCGTAAGCCGAACGCAATCTACATCAAACTTGAACCAGCTTCATGTAGAAAATTTAAATATTGCAAGTACAAGTGTAAATCAAGTGGGTAAAGTTCAACATAGTCCAAAGAAAACACCTATACAAGTGATTAAAAGTGCTTCTTCGACAGAATTAGTTATACCGCCGTTTAAAAGTATAAATCAAAACAACGAAGAAAAAATTAATTCATCAGCAAATGCAATGCTAAACGAAAACAATAAGAATGAACTCAGTGCGACGAACTCTAGTGACCGTGGTCAGTTTGAAAATAATCTAGTGCAAACGGGATTGGATAGGTATATCACTGTCCAATCTAAAAGAAAACGTAGCCCGAGATCTGCTCAGTTTGCTGGCAGGAGCAAAGTGACACGGATTGAACTAGGTGTTAACCAAATACCGCTTAACAACCGATTCTCTAGTTTAGAGGTCGGTGACCTCAATAGAGCGCCGAAATCGAAACCTGAGAAACCGCCTCCAATTTATTTAAGGGAACCATCTAACAATGAACTGGTTAATAAAATCGTATCATTAACAGACTCTAAATTTTATATTTCTCCGCTCAAAAGGGGTAATATAAACGAAACAAAGATTCAAACCTTCAAAATCGATGGCTTCAGAGCCCTAGTCAAACATTTTGACGAAGTTGGTAAAAAATATTACACATACCAGCTAAAAATTCAAAAAGGGCTCACTGTTGTGCTAAAAGGAATTGAAAGCTGCGTGGATGTTAGCGACATACAAGCTGCACTTGCTGCGGAAGGTTTCCATGTCAAATCTATTGGTAATATAGTAAACCGTGAGAAGGTACCCCAACCAATGTTCCGTTTGGAACTAGAGCCAGAAGAAGAAAAGTCAAAAGGAGTTCACAAGATTTACAACCTAAAATATTTGCTACATCGCAAAATAGTAATTGAAGAACCTAGGAAGAAATCAGGACCAGTTCAATGCATAAAGTGAAAAGAATACGGACACACGAAATAGTCACCAAACCTGCGAGTGCAAACACACAAAATTATAACTTGGAGACGTTTGACAGCAGTTTTGCACAGCCAGGTGTTTCTTATGCAAACATCCTAAAAGGTAACAAACCGAAACCCAAAGTTCGTTTTAATGAAGAGGACCTAAATATTCATACCACGCTAAATAAATTAACCGAGACCATCCAAAGTTTCATGACGATGATGGAAAGGCAAATGAGCATGATGATGCAAAATATGAATACGCTTATGCAAATAATAGTTAAAAATCAAAAATGACAGTTCTAAAAATAGCTATTTGGAATGCGAACGGGCTTCCGCAACATAAAGCTGAGGTACAGACCTTTCTTATCGAACAAAATATAGACATCATGTTAATATCTGAAACACACTTCACCAAACACAATTTTTTTAATATTACCGGCTATTCCGTTTATGACACCAAACATCCGGATGGAAAAGCACACGGCGGCACCGCAGTCTTGAAAAAAAGAAGGTTAAAGCACTACGAGCTCCAGAAATATGCTAAAGATCACATCCAAGCTACAACTATTTGTTTGGACGAATGGTCTGGGAAATTTGTAATATCGGCTGTTTACTGTCCACCGAAACATGCAATTAAAAAACAGCAATTTATCGACTACTTTAATCAGTTGGGAATCAAATTTCTAGCAGGAGGTGATTACAACGCTAGACATGTGCAATGGGGTTCGAGGTTGACGTCACCCAAAAGCAACTCTACGAAGCAATAAACGAGAAAAACCTAGATTATTTATCATCTGGACATCCCACTTATTGGCCTACCGATAGAAAGAAAATTCCTGATTTAATAGATTTCTGTGTAATACGAGGAATAGCACGCACCAATGCTCAAGTCGTTGACTGTTATGATTTATCATCAGATCACTCACCAATAATCGTAACACTAAGTATGCAAGCATTAAAAACTGAACCACCCCAACGTTTAACAAACAAACTAACGAAATGGGTTCTGTATAGAAACATAGTAGACGTAAATTGTCATCTGGATGTCTCACTGTAAACACCAGAAGATATCGATGCCGCGATAGAAAACTTAAGACAAATAATGGAAATGGCTGCAAAAAAAGCTACTCCGGAGTACAAAAATTCGGAAAAAATAGTAAGCTTTCAAGTAACATTCAAAAGTTATTGGCAGATAAGCGGGCGACTCGGCGGCTATGGCAGCTGCACCAATCTCCTTTTCATAAATGGAAATTAAATAGAGCTATTAAAGCTCTAAGAGAAGCAATACGGGAAGAACACAATCTTGGAATGCAGAATTACCTAAGTGAGCTCACAGCAACAGAGAAAACAGATTACTCATTGTGGAAGGAAGCAAGAAATTTAAAAAGGCCAGAGCTATCGAACCCACCGGTAAGGAAACCAGATGGTCATTGGGCCAGAAGTGATTTAGAAAAGGCTATCGCTTTCTCTAACCATCTACAAAAAGTATTCACTCCAAACGAAAAAAATAATGACTGCGCACTACCACAGTTTACGAGGGACGAGTCGAACCCAAATCCAGTAAAATTTAAATGGAAATGCGTCAAAACGGTTATCAAAACCAGGATAAATCCTAAGAAAGCTCCAGGCCATGATCTAATAACTGGAAAAATGATCAAAGAATTACCCGATAGATGTATAAAATATATAACATATATTTTTAATGCGATTATGGGATGTGGATACTTTCCCCAAAAATGGAAAATATCTCAAATTATCATGATTCCTAAGCCAGGTAAAGACGAAACCCAAGTCTCGTCGTACAGGCCAATAAGTCTACTTCCGATAATTTCAAAGCTCTTTGAAAAGATGCTACTAGAAGAATTAATACCTATATTAACTGTAGGTCGCATTATACCAGATCACCAATTTGGATTTAGAGAGCAGCACGGCACAATAGAACAGGTGCACAGAATTGTAAACACAATTAAGCTCTCCTTAGAAGAAAATAAATATTGCTCGGCAGTTTTCTTGGATATTGCGCAAGCTTTCGACAAATTATGGCATGAAGGATTAAATTACAAAATTAAAACTCTTCTGCCTAGACAATTTCATGCAATTCTTGAAAACTACTTAGCCAAATGATGTTCCAGGTGAAACAAGGTACGGCCACTACTGATTTAACCGAGATAAAGGCAGGAGTACCGCAAGGTAGTGTATTGGGACCTGTGCTATACTTGTTGTTCACAGATGACTTACCAATAACTGAAAACATAATCACTTCAACTTTGGCTGATGACACAGCTATATTGTTTTCACACAAAAATCCTCAAACAGCATCGAGAGAATTACAAGAACATCTGCACAAAATAGAAGATTGGCTAAAAACTTGGCGGATAAGGACGAATGAATGTAAATCAACACATGTAACATTCACCCTGAATAAACGCACATGTCCGGCAGTAAAATTAAACAATATCACAATTCCTCAACAAACAAACGTCAACTATCTCGGTCTTCATCTCGATAGAAGATTGACATGGAAAAAGCACATTGAAACAAAACGTAATCAACTAAAAATAAAATTTTCTAAAATGTACTGGTTCATCGGAAGAAAATCGAAACTCTCTCTAGACTGCAAGGTTCTACTATACAAAGCGATCCTAATCCCCATATGGACATATGGTATCCAACTATGGGGCTCAACTAGTGCCTCAAATATAGATATTGTACAAAGAACGCAAGCAAAGATACTTCGTAGCATGACAAATGCGCCCTGGTATATTCGAAACAGCAACATCCATAGAGACCTAGGAATTAAAACGGTTAAAGAGACAATAAAATCATGCAGTCTAAAATACCATCTGAAACTGGAATCACACCCTAACGAATTAGCTAGAGAACTACTAAGGCAACCGAAATACAAACGGCTTCGCAGAGCAGATCCTCTAGATTTAATCAACTGAAATATTTAATAATTACACGCATGTTGAGTTTAAGTAATTAATAATAATTTAAAAATAAAATACTAATACTAATATTAAGTACTAACATAGGTTAACGCTTAAGTAAAAAAAAAATATAGTTTTTCAGAATTTCACACTTCTTGTTAGTTTCGTATAAACAAAGATTCAAGAATAAAGCCTCTGGCAATAGTTACAAAAAAAAAAAAAAAAATGGTCCGATTTTGGAATATTATATTTTATGTTCGGAAATTGGGACATACGTTCACAACGTCAAACAACAAATATCATTTTATATTTGCTGTTAAAAATTTGTTCCAATATTATTCAAAGATCACTTCAAACATAAAACCGAGTGAAAAAAGTAAACAATTATTCACGTTGGATAAGTTGGCGGAAATTTTGAGTGGCTCCAACTCAGAATTTGGCTTTTCGAGCGATAAAGAAGTTCAGGAACCCAATTTGGTCACTCAAACGAATTTCGATGATATTCCATTTCCTTGCTTGGAACATTCTAGTAGATATATAAATTTCTCTAATTTAGTGTTAAATTTTAATTATTTATAAATTTTAGAAAATTAATCTGATGATAAACAATTCATCATTGATGATGATGTGTGTGTTCCAATCAAGAAAAATTGAATTCGAAAAAAGTCAAATATAAATGGAAGATGATCCTATAGCAGACCTTGAGACACCTCTGATGTACTTTAGCAAATATTGCCCAGATGATTTCTTCACAAATTCCGGGTTTTATACAAATATGTACGCCGAACAATAGTCTATTCCGGGGTACAAACATACGAATCCCGACGAATTAAAAAAAATTATCGGATTACATATTCTAATCGAATGGATTCTCTTTGTTTCTCCCCGCCCACGTTTGTTCTGAAATTCATTACTCAGTATTCAGCTGGTTCTTAAAGCGATGAATTATGCCCGTTTCTACCAACTCAGCAAAGCCAAATCTATTGATAAATTTTACAAACTAAAGCCCTTCAGAAATTCATGTCGAAGCAGATGCTTGTAACATGAGATGGAAGAATATTTGGGTATCGACGAACAAATTGTGTTTAATAGCTAATAAACAATACGTCAAAGGGAAACTGTACCCTTTGGGTATAACAATTTATATGTTGTGTGGAAAAAGTCAACCGGTCTCCAAGAAGCGAATATTAAAAATTTCGGATACAGCAACGCAATTGTGTTACTTTTATGTAACTGTGCTACAAATATTGGACACAGTCTGTTCCTCGAATAATTATTTTTCGCCCTACGCGTTGTTAGAAATTCTTTAACAAAACAAGATAAACGCAGTTGGAACAGCTCGAGTGAACCGATTAACAAATCCGCCGTTTCTTGAAAACGTACATTAAACAGACAGTAACAGAAGTAAAAAATAACACAGAGGACTTGTGAGTAGGTTCGGAGTGTAGACGATAATGTGGTTATGGTTAGACGGAATGATGATAAGCTGGTTCACTCGACATCGAATTTTATGTGTATTGGTACAAAACGACCGGTTCGAAGATGGGATAAATCAAATAAATCCCACGTGTTAGTATATCAGCCTGAAATAGTCACTCTTTACAATGAAAATATGGGAGGAGTGGACTTAGTAGGTCAGCTAATGAGTTATTAGCCATGTTTTAATATGGGAGCACTATCCGGCGCCGAAGGGAAATTTCTACTGAAACTGTAGCTATTTATTCACAAACGTGAAAAAAAAATACGCGTTAAAACAAATATTTAACGACCTGAAATATACTAATTAATATTTATGTTGGCATGACGTTTTAAAAAATAAATCATCTTGCTGCGTTTTCTAATGGTTTAAGGGTTGAAAAAACAAAGGAAATTTAAAATTTCCGTTTGAAATGGATAGTGCTCCCGATAGCGTCTCCCGATAAATAGGTAAAGCAAGATATTTTTTTATCGATTTTTAACTAAAAAATTTAATGAAAAATCTTAGGTTAGAATTAAATAAATTAATTATATGCAAAAATAGCGCGCTAAATATAAGTATTGACATAGAAAATTGCGTGCTAAAGATACAGCTATCGGGCGCTAATAAAAAAGCACTAATATTTCATTTTGTGGATTTGGCCGTGTTTTCAGTTGGATAGAATATAAGATCCAATGTAAACTAAATAATGCCCATGCGAACAAAATTACGGATTTATTAAATTTTAGAATACGTTTGGCACGAGTTCTTATTGAAACGTGCACTACCACAAGTATAGTACAACGTGGTAGGCAATCAAATAGCGGGTAGATTTTTCAGCCAATGAAGCGAAATCGCAGTGAAGTACGACCGATTGATGATTTAAAATATGATCATGTCGATCATTTGCCCGCAATATGATCAAAAACCAGAGATGCAAACAGCAGCAGCTATAACTCCCATTGTTATTGTGAAAAGTGCATGGACCATTTATACCATAATCTTGATCTAAATTGCTTTTCAGACTTTCACCGAAAGCCTCAAAATCCTAAAATTTGCGATATTTGTAAAACCAAAGACTGTACTTCAATATTAGAAAGTTTGAATAATGAATTAATTTTAGTTAATTATGCAATATTATATTTATTTGAAGTAATTACTTGGTCATTAGGTGTCAAGTAGTATTTATTATAAAATGACTGACTCAATTAAATTGAACTTAAACGTTTATTTTGTAATTTTATGTTTGAAGTAAAACATATTTTTACTGCCTTAAAAAATTCTATTTTAATGTTTTTCATCTTTTGTGGCAATTTGTTCCGATTTCGGAACATCCTGAGGAGCCTTAACCCGGGGCCCGGTAAATTTTTTCTTCCACATTTCAAATATACGTCCCAAATATAGCCCAAAAAACACGATTTAATTTTTTTTTGTCAGTTGGACATTCATGACTCAAAGGGTTAAACTCTAGTTTTACAAACAGTTATCATAACTCTATAGCAGAAGAAATTTAAGATAATTAAATGCCTTTATTAAAACTTGTTAAAAGAATTGCAGTCTTGCAAGTCAAACAAGCAACAGAAGCCTTGGGGAAAAACATAAAATACGAAAGTTCATGTCCCGAGATTAAAATAGTTAGTGACTACACGTTTTGGCTTGCCTAACTTTTTGCCGTATGTTGAACATTTTAAACGAAAAATTATATATGGTGACGATACACGTGCGCAAGTGGGTTAACGCGGCGATATACTACTGGAGTTCTATAAAGTATGGAGTCGTTGAAAGGTGGGGGCTGTGTGAAAGACTGGCATAGTTAATTGTCAAAATTGGCGTGACTGCTTATCAACAGATAAGAAAATGAGCCTCTCCGTGAAAACTTTGTAGCACTCCCCTGCTCCACAGTAAATCACCAAAGTTTTCCTTTGAAATTTTCTCCCGACATATATCCGAGAACATAAGATACAAAAAGTTACGTACGCCCACTTCGAATTTGGGAATCAAGTGGATTAGAATATGAATTGAAAAAATTAAATTTAGTCGTAACATACACACAGCCGCACAATTAGGCGAACACAAGTAACACTCGATTTATTAAGAAGAAATAAAAGAACAGACAATATATATTTGTTATTTTTATTTTTCTAATTTATAATCTACCGACCAAATGTCAAAGTGGTTAAAGCTTTGGCGTTTGGATCGGGAGGTACCGGGTTCGAATCCCGATAGGGGCAGGATGCAAAGGGAATTTTCATCAACAGATTACGATCTGTGATGAAATGGAACACATCTATAACCCCCTGTCGGAGTGCAAAACTCATGGGCCGACCCATCTTCCATACCAGTATAGGCTGGCATGGAGCTATGCAATGTGCAGATTGTGATAAAATCGGTCATATAACGGCATGTCCTCGAATTGGCCGACACTGGCGTACAAGTAAGGACGGAAAAAGCAAAACCGCGAAAGAGTTGGGAGAGCCTTGGCCCCAAACAGATTGCAGAGATAATATAAAATAAAAATTATAATCTTTAATTTTACGGCTGTGTTTTTCAACATTTTAATTCCAAATTTAAATTATTAACAATTAACTCTTTCAGTGGTAAGGTTTTTTTTATGTAATTGTATTTAATATGAATTAATTGTATAATGTTTGAATATCAATTCATTCGCCATTAGAATTTGAAGAAACCCCACTGGTGTCGCCAGGATTGTGACAATGATCGAGAATGAGTGAGTGATATGATACTTACCGCCAAGTGGTCAAAAGGTTCGGTCTGTTCATCGATACAGGAAATCAGGTTCTTACGAGAGAAAACGAGGGCAAGGCCGAAAATATTGTACTGGCTCCAGATGTGAGCGTTTCATTGCCCTGAAACTTTGAGAAACAGGCGTCAAAGAGCTACTCAACCCTGTAATACTTTAGAAAAGGTTCGAGGAGAATGAATAAGGGAAAGTACTGTGAGACGAAGGCTTAAAGAAGTCGTCTTGGGAGGGGAGGAGGGGAGGGTCATATTTTGTTCACAGACGAGAGTAGTTTCTTAGTGAGCGCAATGTAACATTACGACAACCATCGCTTATGGTGGTGGCTCAATTATGGATTGGGCTGGTATTTGTTTGGGTGCCCATACAGAATTAGTGATTATTGATGGCGAATCCCTTACAGCTGATCGATCTGTTAGAGATATTCTGCCAGAACATGTGGTACCAATTGCCCAATTTATTGAAAACAAGTTTGTTTTAATGCCCGGCCGCATACTGTAAGCTCTGTAACGACTTTTTTGTCTGAGGTTGAAATAAACAAGCTGAATTGATCTGCAGTCTCCAGATTTTAACACGATAGAGCATGTCTAGGACATGCTAGGGAAACAGGTAAAAGCTCCAAATCCTACAGTTCGAAAGACAGAAGAACTTCGAAATTTTTTCTTGGACGAATGGGAAAATTTATCACACAAAACGATATACAGTGTTATCAGAAGTAAGCGTATTTCGATTATCACAGTTTTTCACAATTTTTAAAAAAAATATTAGAATTTTTTTCTACATACAGATGTTCATTCTATCACCTATCTTGGATATTCCTAAATCAACGTCTATTTGAGTTTAAACAACTTTTTAACTTTTTTGTTGTTCCCGTAATTGTGTCGCTATTTGTGTTACCGTAATATTTCACAAATCTTGAAAATTTATTTTATTATTAAATAAATGAAGAAATATCGCAAATTATTTACATGTACAAATAAACCTTTCACTTTAGCATCTTTCGTTTCTGCATTAAAAATGTAAGTAATCCCTCAAAAATGACCAAACATAAAATGAAAAAATTCCTAAAAAATTGTTTTCTTAGTCAGAAATGTCCCAATTCAATATAAATATCTGGGGCATTTTTGTAATTTAATTTTGGACCAGTTTTTCGTCAGTTCTTCCAAATATAGCCATTTAATTTAAAAAAAACTTTACATTTACACAATACAGGGTCTTACTGTCGGATAGTGTTTTGCTTTGAGATATTATGAAAATGCAGATATTACACATCAGACATTAAAACACCCAGTTGTAACTTTTGTCTGATAACAAGAATTATCCTAATTTAAAATAAGTTGATTAACCATAATAAGCTCTAACAACCTTGGGTCGAGCATCACTTTATTTTTTAAAGGATAAAGTCATGGTTATGTTTTTTAAACTTTTGGTTCTGCTTTTGGTTTTAAATTACTTTCAATTGTTCACCACACTACCAGTTCTACCATTGCTCGGTCCCAACTCTTACTTTATGTTTGGGTTAAAAGAAAAATTAATCGTTTGGCTGTTCCACTACGAAAAATTCAGTTCACGGATTCTAATGTAGATGGCAGTATTGTAACTTATATGCAATTCACATTCAATTAGAGATAAATGTTGATATACTGATCTTAACTTTGTTAGTTTTTGATATTTGTCATATCAAGTTGCACCGCCAACTGAAATTTCAAACATAAATTATTTTTATTTAAAAAACCAATCGAATATTTTCAGTTTTGAGTTTTATCTGTATATTAATGGGGACTTCGTTAAATTTTATTTTTGCACGAGTTCAATACTAAGCTTAAAGCAATAACTGAGTCCATTATTTCGTGCATTATTTTTACTCCAACCTTATTGCTCAGAGTGGCCACACCCCTGTGGTATTACAATTTAATTAGGCATGTACTGGCTCTAGTGAAGTCATTTATGTGCCCAGTGCCAATTCTCACGGTTCATTACATTATCATTTGAAAAGTTGTAAATTGTATTTTACTAGAGGTGAGCATGGACAAATCCGTATGATATCTTCTTATGAATGAATTATGGTTATAATACTTTTCGACCACCTTCTATTGAAGGCCTTCCTTTAAGAACTTATTTACCAATCAATTTAAGGAATTCAATCAGTCCAAAAGATAATTAGTTTTAATAAATTCATATTTCTATACCAGTAATTAGTTTCTATAATGTTAATTCGCATTTAGATGTTCACAGATATTTATTTCGAGTATTGAGGGATCTGTTCGTTTTCGGGATCAAACAAGTTTCGATAGTACACTTATATACAGGGTGTCCCAAAATTGGACGATCAAACGAAGCAGGGTCCCCTATCACCCATTTCCAACAAATTGGAACTCATGGAACTCATTTCCAACAAAAAAAACCAAGTAAAGTTTTTTCGAATTGTTGATGGTGCAAAAGTTATTCCACTTTTAGTGTTTTTTAGAGAAATCGCATCTACCAAAAAATTAATTTAAAAAAAAACAAGAGTTCTTTTGTTTAACTTTCTGTTTTAATACGATCTAGAAGAGTATGCCTTTCCAATAACATCATTTTTGTAAGCTTTATTATCTTCTGTCAAATAAAAACAATGATGCTGAAAAGTCTCTTTGTTTCTTAAAATATTGTTGTTGGTATTTAAGTGACGCCAGCTCGAACATAATGTACTACAGAAAGTTGACCCACTAACAGAAAAATATGCAACACTAATGCGGATTTTAAAATGGTATCATATGGAGCAGTCACAACAGAATGTTTTTTATCAATTTGTTTCACAAAATAAGTCGTGTTTATTAAAAAATGCACTTAACAAAATTTCGTTTTCTAATCGATGCTTTGTCAGAAATAAAACAAAATGATAAACCCAATGGTAAATTAAAGAATAACAATTTTTTAAGCAAATCGAGTAGCTCGAATTAAACAAAATTTGTGGAATGAAAAACATTTTGTAATTCATGTTAGTAGTTCCATGCATACATACTCGAACGTTTAAAATTAAAATGTCAATAAGCTATGCGACTCACTACCACCTCGAATATGCAGAAATGCATTTCATTTATGGCTTATGTAATGGCAACGCCCGAGCAGCAGTCAGAGAATACCAGAGACGATATCCAAAAAATTTGAGCAAGACTTTACATAACCATTGTTTTTATTTGACAGAATATAATGTGGCTTATAAAAATGATTTATTGGAAAGGCACACTCTTATTATATTTTATTAAAAACGAAAGAAGGTTTTTTTAAATTAATATGTTGATCAACAATTCGAAAAAACTTTACTTGGTTGTTTTTGTTGGAAATGAGCTCCCCTATCACCGTGTCAACCGTCAACATTTAAATATATTTTAAAATAATTGTGATCAAGATGATAGATGATTATGTAGTAATCATAGTTTCGTCCAATTGCACAGACGAATCAGAGTAATGCCATAAAAACTACTGATGGGAAGATGACTGTATGATTAATCCAATAAGCACACGGCTAAATTGTTCTTTACAAATTTTCACAATGAATAATTCAATTACATCTCAAAAATGGTTCATGTGAACTTCAACGGTTCAGCAATTACATATATATGTATCAATTTACAAAAACAATTTGCATATACAACTTGACGATATACATATCTAAATAAGAAATATTCATACAGCTAACCCCTTAACCCTACAACAGCTTTAAACAGAATAATCAATTCAAGCATTATGATTCCCATTTGAAACCATTTTCAAATAAAATAAAATAAAAATTGAAGAGTACACTGAAGGGAGGAGTGATAAAAAATGAAAAATTAAACAGCCGAAAATAATTGATTGACTTAGTTTGAGACTCTCAACCTTGTATACAAGATAAAATAAAAAATAAACCAAAAGCAAATATGATTCATCAAATTGAAAATAAAACATTCTTTGTTTGTATCAAACGACGACAAATAACATATCCTTTCACATCAAAAAACTAAACACAAATATCCTTTTGACCTAAATCACATAAAAATCGAGCTTTTTTTACCAATAATCGTATATACCGAACATAAATGGGTTTATGCGTGAAATATATTCCGCCCTACCGAATACCGATATAGATAAAATTATATATCGAAAAAAATATATAAATGCTGTCAATTCAAAATTTATTTATGTAGGTACATTTTGTGTGCTTTGGGTGATTTAAAAGCAAAAAGCTCGAATATACAAAATAATAAGAGACGGAATTTTACATTTAATAAAAATGCCAATATTAGTGAATAAGGCGTACATCTGTACAAGTACCTACTATATAAATTGTACATGGACTCAAACAGCATCATTAATTATCAATTTAATATTTTAATTAAAATAAAATTTATTTTAATTATTCTGTATAAATATTTTCATCCCAATATAATTCGCATGTATTGTCAAGCACACCGACCATGTAACTGTGGTACAGTAATTAGATTGAACAAAAAAAAACTTCTCTTAGCATTCTAAACATTTTATTCGTATGGTATGCTAATTATTTGTAATTTAAAACGTAATTCATTTTTTTGGTGAGTAAAGCTTTATTATTATTGACATTTTGTGAAATCAACCCAAATAAAAAAAATTCAAATTGGATGTACAATACGATAGACCAAAAAAGTTTTCGATTATAATTAAACTTTTTTGTGATATATTTAGATCTAGACCAACTACTAATAAAAAGCTCTCGATTCATTGATTTTGATTAATATTCTCTAGAAACTTTCTACTGTATAATACGATTGTATATATAATATGTACCTTTATGTTTAGATATCTAATCTAAATTTAAAACAAATTTCGTATTGACCATAAATGAAAAATAAAAATACTTTGTCTTTTATCAGTACATAAAAGTTTCCAAAATATCAAAATTTTGTATGTAATCTTCAATAAGCATCTTAGCTTCTGCAATGACATATTGTGATTGTTTTTCTGATAAACAATCGATTTTTTTGACTTGTGGTGACCACACCAACGCCTAAGAACAAAATTTTAAAATAGGGGTTTCTTGCAGCACGTTTGTAGCAATAATTTTATGTGCGGCTCGTGTTGTATACTCACTAACACAAACGAAAAAAAATTATTAGGGTCAGATTTGTTTTCTTGTTTTTACGTGATTAGTATGAAAATGAATTTTGCCAAACATTAAACGCCTGAGTAAATGTGGAGAATTTTACATTTTGTTCCAAGACCTACTAGAATTTAAAAATTTTCTATCCGTTTCGCTCAAGCATCCAATATAAAATGAAAATAATTTTACACTTACATAAATACATGCCGCATTGAGTTTTGAGTGGAGAGGCAAGTGGTACTTGAGTTTTGTTTAAAAATGCATTGTGTGAAAAGGCTAAATACAGCTTTCCATCCATATATTGAGCACAACGCATCATGTCAATAAAAAGATGCATTAAACGAGTGATTGCCAAAATTGCATTATGTTCTAGATCGAGATTGTTTGTAGTTTGTGATAAAGTTAAACATAACATGTGTAAAGTACACATTACCTACTTTACATATGGTACATGCAATTTCGTGAAAAATAATAAACAATTTAGATCAAATTATTACAATTTCGGACACTCGATTAATATACCTTTTTAGCGATCATGATGTGTTGTGTAAATTAAACTGAAGCAGCACTTGCCTCTCCACACAAAATTCAAGTGCGGCACTTGTCTATGTGTGTGTAAAATTATTTTTATTTTATATTGGATGTTTGAGCGAAACGGATAGGAAAAACAAAAAATACAATTTTTATAATCTAGTAGGTATTGAAGTACAATAGAAAATTCCCCACAATTCAATTTCAAACTAATCACGTAAAAACAAAAAAAGATCTGACACTAATTTTTTTATATTTTCGTTTGTGTTAGTAAGTGTTCAAATGCATCGAGGCAAAAGAAATGATATTTACAACATGTCGACAGAGGATTCCCTCGGATCGCAAATTTCATCAAACAAAAAATTATTTTTTACTTAAAACTGAAGAAAGTGAGGGCTGCTAGATTTATTGTAGTTTTAAAGTGATCAAAACCTATCGTGGGGAATTATTATTTATTACGACAACGCACCATCTCACAAGGCTATCATTTTGAACGAATTTCTGGCCAAAAACTCAACAAATACCATCGAACAACCACCGTATTCACCAGGTATGGGTCGCACTGTAAACAAACTGACAGATCGCGCTCTAGAGGAAAGTTGTGCCAACTTAGCGACCAACAAAAAATGTCCAATCCCTTTATGCGGGCTTTTTAAAAGGCTATTTGAACAACACTGCCTTCTCGGCTTCACATAAAAAACTGATCATCCGACTATGTAATTTGGTTTATTCTTGCAACAGCGACGAAAAACAACAGTCTTTCAATATCCCGTTTTGAACTGAACTTTTAGCATACAGGGTGTTCCCACAACTCGGCCATCCTAGTTGACATCGTCTCGATGTCTTTCGTCTTTTGGCTCCCTTCTTTCGTCTTCTATTATACGTCTTGATTTTCCGCTACGTCTTCGAACATCTTTGATTGACATCTTTACTTTTCGTCTTATTCGTCTTTTTGTATTGGTAAGTATACGTCATCATCTTATGGCTTCGTAGTGGGTAAGTTACATTTTTTTTTTTTTTTTTCTATAATGAAAATTTATTTATTTCATCACTCCTTTTACTTATAGGTTGTTATCATCGACGATGAAGTTCACTGGGCGGAAGAAAACTCATCGATATTCACCGGCATTTGTTCATTTTCTACACTATCGTCATCCTCGGAGTCGATTTCGGTTTCTTTCAGCGATGTTCTCCACATTTTCATGTTGTCTGCGCTCGTAGTAGTGTTTCGTGGGCCAGGAGAATCGCCGATTTTCTCCACATCATATCGATCGTTGGCCTTTACAGAAGTTATTTTGTAAGGTCCTTGGTACTTGGGGAGAATTTTTAGACTAGCTCCAAATTGCGTCTTCTTGATAGCTATGATATCATTCAATTTGTATATGGTTGCTTTTTTCCTTTTCTTGTTATAATCCTTTCTATTGTCCGTTTGTATGTGCTCTATTTGGCAGGATGCTTCTTTCCGCAGAGTAGTTCGCTCCTCGTCAAAGCTGTGGGCTATTGCATCTTCAATATATTCGTTAAGATGAAGATCTTCCTTCACTCGCATTGGGACTCCGAATAACAATTGGAAAGGACTCATTCCTATCGCACGTTGCCAACTAGAATTAATAAAAGTTTGTAAGCTATTAATATACTTATACCAACATTCTGGGTTCTGCAACGACATCTTCGTTAGAGCTGGTATTATTATGCGATGTATTATTTCCACTTGGCCGTTCTCTCTTGGAACGCCAGTTGTAATCAATACGTGAGAAACGTTCTCCTCTGAACAATTCTTCTTAAAATCATTCGAGGTAAAGGCGGTCCCTCGATCTGTAATTATCCTGGCTGGGCTACCAAAATTGGTTTTTTGTAGTTCAAGCTTTTGGACTACTTCGCTTGTTGTCAGCGATTTCACAGGATACATCCAAACAAATTTCGTGAACCCATCAACTATGACCAGGATATACCCATATTGCTTTCTCGTTGAAGTCATAGGCCCCAAATGGTCAATATGATATGTCGACAGCGGTAAGTCTGCTTTTGGTATAGGATTCAAAAAACCCTCTTGCTTGCCTCCCTTTCGTTCGGAGAGAATACAGGGTACGCAATTACGGATTACATTTTGAATTTTTCCCGATAAGCCAGGTATGTAATATTCTCGTTTGAGCAATTCCATTGTTTTTTTATATCCGAAGTGACCTCTTTCGTGTGTGTCTTTAATAATTTCGTATTGCATTCCTTTAGGGATGCACAACATGTTGCAGCCATCATATTCAATGCGATAGACCACTGCTCCATATAAACAATAATTTTCAACTGGTCCCTTCTCTAGACATTTCTTTAATAATCGGAGATGCTCGTCGGTCCGTTGAGCGATTTTTACCTTCTCAATAAATTCGTCAACAATAACAGCAGCTATTGGGTACCGACTCAATGCATCTGAGTGCCTCATCTTCATGCCGCTCCTGTGCTCGATAGTATAATTAAAGTCTTGCAGGAACATTGCCCAACCGACAATTCGTGGAAGCAACTCCCTTTTCTCCATTGTAGCTTTAAAAGCGGCGCAATCTGTAACAATTTTAAATTCGATACCTAGCAGATACACCCGAAACTTCTTCAATGCGTTTACTATGGCTAGGACTTCCAACTCGTAGCTATTATAATTTTCCTCAGCTTTGTAGTTCGCTTACTGTAGTAATAGACAGGATGATACGACTGATCTTCGCTTTTCAACTGCAGTAATATAGCTCCGAAGCCCAATTTCGAAGCGTCTGTGTGGAGTTCAGTTTTTCTTTTAGGGTTGAAAATATGAAGGACTGGCGGAGTAGATAGACGATTTTGCAATTCTCTAAAGGCTTGTTCTTGTTTGGGACCAAAATTAAACTTTTCATCTTTCTTTAGCAGCTGGTACAATGGTCGTGCAATATCAGAGAAACCTTTGATAAATTTGCGAAAATAACTCGTTAGTCCAAGGAAACTTTGTAGACCTTTTATATTCTGTGGTTTAGGAAATTTCATGATTGATTTAGTTTTAGCTACCGAAGGTTTTATTGTACCATCTGTGATGTCGTAGCCTAAATACTCGACACGCGTTGATAAAAATGAACATTTTTTCCACTTAATCATAAGCCCATATTGTGCAGCCGTCTTGAATACTTCTTTTAAAACAATTATGTTTGATTGGAAGTCGATGGTTGGAATAATTATATCATCCATATAGACTGCGATGAGTCCTTTATCGATTAATGGCTTGAAAACTACATGAATAAATCGACTAAATATTGCTGGTGAAGTGCATAGCCCGAACGGCATACAAAGGAATTCATACTGGCCAGACGGAGTTACAAATGAAGTATATTTTACACTTTCCTGATTGACCGGTACATGAAAGAATCCATTTGTGAGGTCTAGTGTAGAAAAAACACCCGCGTCATGTAACTGATCAATTTGATCTTCAATGATCGGTAAAGGGTATCGATCCATTATTACCCTCTTATTTAACCGTCGATAGTCTACGCATAATCGTTTAGTTCCATCCTTTTTATTTGCTAGTACAACTGGGCTAGCGAAATCTGAATTACTAGGACGAATTATACCATATCGTAACCATTCCAGAATTTGTTCATCCACGACTTTCTTTTCCGCAGGTGGCAATCTCCTTGGTGTTTGATAAATAGGAGAATCGTCGTTTAAAACTAGGCGCATTTGTACAGGGCATTCTTTAACTTTTTTTGGTACGTAATTCATTACCAGATCATTTATTTCGGAGGAATACTTCTGGTTACCGATATTCAAAACATTTTCTTTAAAAGCACAGTAACAAGACAACAAATTATCGAACAATTTGCTGATCTTGATTTCATGATCTCCTAATTCTATCTTGGTACCATGAAGAACATCATTGCCTACAATTACACTAAGACCTGGCATACTTTAATCTGGTAAAATATGAACACAAGCATCAAATAGCTCGCCATCAGCTTCCAAAAATCCATCAAATGTACCAGTGGTAACCATTGCTAAGTTGCCAACACCTTTAATAGTGGTCCCTTTCCATTGAGCTTTGGACTTCCCATGTCCTCATAAGTACTCTTAGCCACACAAGTTATATCGCTCCCTGTATCAATCAAGGCTTTTACTTTGAAGTTATTTATCTTTAGGTATTTGAAATTTCTTCCGTTAAAAAACTTTTCGTCATTCGACACGGTAGTGGCAGATCGTGAGGTCGATGCTGGAATATTCTCGGATTTGGCTGTATTTGGTTTTTTTTTGCCACAATTTGGGGCAATATGCCCAAATTCATTGCATTTGAAGCATTTTATTCCTTTCCTACACTGTCGCCCACTATGACCCATTATACCACAATTGAAACACCTTGAATTTCTTCTAGGAGGTTGATTCGATGGAAGCGCTGCTTGATTTCTGCTCTAATGAGTTATACTAACTTCGGAACTTTGTTTCGACTTAAATTTCTGGTAGATCTCAAGCTTGTTCTTGAACTCTTTTACTGAAGTTGCGCCATATAGCATTGCTTTGTTGACTTCTTTATCAACAATCCCATCAATAACTTTTTACAACACACAAATTTTTCCAAATCGTTCCATTTCATAATAATGGCCATATTCTCAAATTCCTCAAGAAAATTTTCTACGGGATAGAAATCTGAACCACTGAACGTTTGCATTGAATCTAAAATATCTTTAAGATTCATCCGACTGACTCCTTGGTTATCATCGCCACTAGCAGTTGTTGTACCGTTGTATGGTCCTTCATCAAATTGGCTCGCTTCTCCGTCATTAAATTTATCTTTTAGTTGTTGATTGTCTAATTGAAGCCGTTTGATTTCCCTCATTTGCTTGACCAGTTCACGATCTTTAACTTCTTGTAACTGCTTTGCATTTAACTCGCTTTGCACTTGTTGTACATGAGTTTCAGATGAAACACCCTTTCCCATAAAAGTAGTTTGCATCATTCCTATCAGTTCATCAAGTTTCTTGCTGACTGATAACGATGTGTCACGATGTGTCTGTTCGCCTTTCCTCTTTTCTTTTTCGACATTGATGTGTTGAATATATACGCGTAAACAATAACGGAATTAATTTCACCTTGTGAAGCAGTTTTATAATTTTTTGTTCGTAATCACGTTCTTTATCGAAACATCTAACGGTTTTCAGTTATTCACACGTTTTTCCAAAACTTTTCTTTCTAAACTGCAGGTTTTCGAAACGGTTTTCTAAATTTTAGACTAAACTTTCGAGTCACTGTATTCTTATCACAATCACAGCATATAACTTTTGCTTCACAAATGTTTAACACTTATATGTTTCCACTAATGTTTTCGGGTTATTTTATGTTCTCAAAAACACGAACAAAGACTTTACCGTAATCACTCAAACACTTGAAACGGTTTAAAAAAGTTTTTGCAAAAATGTGCTTTACATATAATTATAATTTCTGCCGAAACGTAATTTACCAATTACAATATAAAATACGTATCCTTATCACTATGAAATCACTTGCTGCGTTTGCATATTATAACGTAAATTTTAAATTGTTATAATTTACAAAATTATTGACACAACACGTAACAATTTATTAACTCACGACTAATGGGTATCCGCATTGAATCGCAATCCCGGTTGAGCCCCCAATTATTTGTAGGAAAAGGCTTTTATTTTAAATTAAAACTACAATCAAAAACTTTACAACTTGTAATTTTATTTTATTTGAACAACACTGCCTTCTCGGCTTCACATAAAAAACTGATCATCCGACTATGTAATTTGGTTTATTCTTGCAACAGCGACGAAAAACCACAGTCTTTCAATATCCCGTTTTGAACTGAACTTTTAGCATACAGGGTGTTCCCACATATATATATATATATATATATATATATATATATATATATATATATATATATATATATATATATATATATATATATATATATATATATATATATATATATATATATATATATATATATATATATATATATATATATATATATATATATAATCTATAAATCTATTAAAACGGAATATCTCTATAAAATCTCCGGAGGCATAATATATTTCTAAAATACAACACATCAGATATAAAAGAATGTTCTTCTACTATTTTAGTATATAATACAAAACAGTTACCAGGAAAAGTGGGAATCAAACTTTTGTTCCAATATCATACAAATAACTTCCTCTTCACATGTAACAAAATCACAAAGTTTAATTGTTGGTATTTTCCCTTGCTCTACAAACATACTCGCATATTATACAGAACGACAATGTAGATGACGATGGTAATGATGATTATAAAAAATAATAACAATAATTAGTTGTTATATTTTTAGTTAATGACAAGAAAATATTTTTACTTTTGTGTATGTAGTTTCATTTACAAACAATTTTCAAAGATTGTAGAAACACAGAAAAAACGAATTGATTTTATTACGCGGAGAAGAGTGAGCTGCATTCATATGAGTTTTGCAAAAATTAAATTTTTCACAAGATATACCAGAGGCACCTCTATATAAGAGCCAAAAGATTCCATCGTTTTTTGTCGTACGTTTTGAATAAAATTGAAATTTTGTTTTTTCTCATAAGATTCAATGTAAATTAATATTTTTTGAAATACATTCTGGTAAATGAAAACTTAAATGATCAGTTTCAATGTCAATAATTAACTCAATATTCAAGAACTTAAATTTAGAAATTTAAACTTCAGGAATTTCTAACGGTAAACAAATTTATTTAAGTATACGTAAATAACATCAGGCCATAAGTTTGGAGTGTTCTAATCATAAAATTTTTAACCAGATGGTTTCCAAGATAATATTAATTTCAAAAATTCATTTATATGAATAAAGCATCGAAACCAATGCGAATTGTATTTTTACGACGGCGATTACTAAATCAATCAATAGATGTCTCTACGTATAAATGTATAAAACAATTTGAAAAAAATTGTGTTTCTTTGTGATTTTAGAAACAAAATGATCATTGATTTGATCATCAAACAATACATAAAACTGCTGTTGAAATAAACCCGGATCTAGCTTCTACGGTATTGTGTACTTAGTTTTATTGAAAAGTAAAACGTTTGGTCTGCTTTCAGTTTGTTCGGTGATAAAAATATAGCCGCTAACACTAAGAAAACCGAACTATGTGAATTAAAACAAACTTGCAATTCAAAAATGAAATAAAAAATAAAATTTTAACAGATTCGAAAACAAAAAGCGGAAAGTAACTTCTTTGTTACTGTTTTACAGCAACTAAGATTGCAACTATCTTATAAATCGAACAAAGTTTTCAGTGCCTAATCTGTATTGTGAATAAAAATGAAATTGTTTTTTATTTTTATGCATTCCGTTAAATTGTTAAATTAAATAACAAAATATAATTTTCAACTAGTTAATGATTTACCTCCTCGTTCTACATAGCAACAGTCTTCCCCATAAACAACGCGATCAGGACACGTTCGAGTCGTTCGATGTTTATGAGGTTTTCGGGATTGTCCGAGGCCCCTTGTCATTCCTTTGTTCACGACTGTTTTAAATGTATCCTCATCCAAAACAACGACATTTTCTTTAATCATTTCAGGGAAGTGGTCCGCAGTTGTGAACGTTATCTTTTCGTTAGATTTATTAATCAAATATAATGCTGGTAACACTATTGTCTAAAAAGGGAAATCCCCAATTTTTTTATTTTATTACGAATTTGTATGAGAAAAATTTATTTTGTGTAGCGTGATTCAAAGTGTGGGGTTACCGTCGAAACAGGTAAGAATTAGTATATATTATTTTAATTTGTGCTGTGAATTCTAAGGTTGTAAATTATATGTTTGTGATCATAAAATAATAATAAGTTCATTAAAAGAAATGTCAAGAAAAGTTGTGTACTCATTTGAGAACAAAATCTTTCGAGGGTGGCGTCCTTATTTGACAGGATGACGAACAAAGTGAATTGATATTTGAAACTGCGACCGTTGTAGCTACCGGAAATGACACGGGATCGGATGTAAACATTGAACATACCGGTTTAAATGAAGAAATGGTTTATACGAAAAAAGCCGATAGGCGGTGGCGTAGATATGCGTTTGATGTAAATATTACCGATTGTTCACCGAAAGATGATGTTATCAATTTTTCACCAGCAAACTATTTTTTCGTTGTATTCCGAGGAAGATGTTTAGTACTGTTAGTAGATATACTAATTTGTACATCCAGTAATCAAATATATTAAACTTCAAGGAGACCACCACTGACGAAATGGTAAAATTTTTTGGAATTCATATACAGGGTGGCTGAGACCAAATGTTACTAACTTCACTCTGCTGTCATTTGTGTAGTTGTCATTTTCGCGCGTCAATTGTTTGACAGATTGAAGTTTGGTTAGTTGTTTACATGTGGTCAACAAATAATTGTTCTAAATTAATATCTTCATAAAAAAATCGTAATGGAATTCAAACGTAATAGTGTAATTGCACTTAATTTGGGTGGTAATTCACAAACAGCAATAGTTCGTCAGCTCCAGCATTTGAATGTGAATAAAATGTTTGTGTATCGAACCATAACTCGATACAACGAAACTGGTAGCATCGCTAAACGCAACAGAGGCGGTCCTAAAAAGACAGCAACATCAAAAGAAATGATACGAAATGTGAAGGAACGAATCCTACGAAATCCTCGTTAAAGTGCCAATCAATTAGCCGCACGTCTACATGTTTCACGATACAGCATTCGAACCATATTGAAAAATGAACTACACTTGAAGGCCTACAAGATACAAAAAGTTCGGATCTTACGGAGGCACAAAAAAAAGTTAGGCTTGAAAGAACACGAGCATTGAAGGAAGGCCTTGGCCGAACGTGATGAGATTCCAAAAATCGTCTTTTCTGATGAGAAAATTGTCACCATTCAACAGTATGTGAATAAACAAAATGATCGTGTTTGGTTAGAGCACAAGTCCAACGATAATTTGGACACAAGAGTTGCCATGCGCAAGCAATCACCAGCTTATGTTATGGTTTGGGCTACAGTGACTGCAGATGGACGCACTCCTCTGGTTTTCATCGAACATGGAGTCAAGGTAAACCATGAGGTGTACCGCCAAAAGATCCTAAACGATGCTTTGCTACCTTGGCCACGTAAACACTTTGGTACGAACCGTTGGACATTCCAACAGGACTCGGCACCGTCACACAAAGCTCGAGCGACACAGCAACTTTTACAAAATTGCGTTCCGCGGCTGATTTCGTCGAAAGAATGGCCACCATATTCACCAGACTTGAATCCCATGGATTTCTCCATATGGTCCATTTTGGAGAGTAAGGTGTCCACTAATAAATACGAAAGTGTTGATGCATTGAAGTCAGCTCTTGTTCGAGAATGGAATAAAATTCCGCAAGCTCAGGTTCGGTCAGCATGCAATGCTTGCTATGGAAGACTGAATCAAATAATCAGAGCCAAAGGAGGTCATATCGAGCAGTAACATGTTTTTCATAAAATGTAATATGTTTTCAACATATTCCACGAAATTTCAATAAAAAATAATCAAAACTAAAAAAATTACAGCGTTTTCATTTGGTAACACTTGGTCTCAGCCACCCTGTATTAATGAGGGGTCTTAAGTTAAGCAGACTTTCGATGTATTATGACGAATATTTTGAATTTGATGCCGCCAAGATTGTAATGAGACTCAAAAGATTTTATCACAAAACAAATTCAAATCCTCACAACAAAGATAAATGTAAGTTAGTTCGACCGCTAATTTACGAAGATTTAGGGAAGATCCCTTACTGCTCGCAGTGGACGAGCAACTCGTAAAATTTAAAGGGCGTGGATATAAAGGTGTTCGCGCTCTGTGGGAAAAGAGGGTTATCATATAATTTTTTTATTTGCCAAGGCTCAAATAGAGAAATTTCCATAGCAAATAAAAGCACATTTGTATTTGACCAAACAGCTGTGCTATAACTAGCTAAACGGATACCGCTAATTCACTTTTCTTTGATAACTACTTCAGTAGTTATCAATTATTTAAGAGACTAAAACAGTTAAAAATTAATACAACTAGTAGGATAAGAGTTAATTGGTTTGCGCATCTTTCACACATAAATGAAAAGCAGTTAAATTTAAAAGGGCAAGGTTCTTATGATGAAGTGACCAGCTTAGATAGTATCATGTGTATTGTGAAGTGGTAAGACACTAAGCCAATTTATTTAGCATCAATCTGCATGGGTGTCGGAGTTGAAAAATCAGTAAGCCGATGGGACAAAAATGTTAAGACGTACGTGCATGTGAAACAGCCAGGCATAGTAGCCGAATACAATTTTGGAATAGGAGGAGCGGACCTTTTGGATCAATTAATAGCGTATTGTAGTATTTTTATAAAAAAAAATCTCATTTCCAGGACCTCTCGGTTACCTTGATTCGTTCTATAAAAAACAAATGGATGACCTTTATAAATCTAGATTACACCTTGCCAAGATTTTGATTTCCACCAATCAAATTTCACAAAAGAGAGGTCGAGCATTATCCAATCAAAATGAATCGATGTCAATTTCCAGCACATCAAAAACAGTTACATATGAAGTTCGCCCAATGAGCGAGTTCCGTTTGGTTAGAAGAACCATATTCCGCTGCATGAAAACACATTAAATGAATCATGATGCGAATTGCTAAAACGTCTTGGTAAATCAACGGCTTATTGCACAACAATAAATATTATATTGTAATTGAAGATTGTAGGTGGACGTTGTTTTTATGGTTAAGAATAAATTTTATTTTATTTATGTTTATATTTTTGTTGTTAATTTATATTTATTCTAACTTTTATTTAATATTTATTGAATTATCTGGATGCATAAATAAAAATTTTTAATTTTTTTAAAATTTTTGAAAGCGATTTTATTTTTAACATTTACAAGACCTTTAATGGCATTTGAACCCGTTTGTGGACACATTTTAAAGCCCAATTTCTCAGCGCTCGGGCTGACGTGAAATTTCATAATACAACTCAAAAAACAAAAACTTTTCGATGGCTAATTAATATTTTGTACTGAAAGGGTTAAAATAACATTTTTATGTTTTAACTAAAATGTTACCGACCAAATGGCACAGTGGTTAAAGCTTTGGCGTTTGGATCGGGAGGTACCGGGTTCGAATCCCGATAAGGGGCAGGATGCAAAGTGAAATTTCATCAACAGATTTCGATCTGTGGTGAAATGTAACACATCTATGACCCCCTGTCGGTGTGCAAAACTCATGGGCCGACCCATCTTCCATGCTGGTATAGGCTGGCATGGAGCTTGCAATGTGCAGATGGTCTTAAAATCGGTCCTATAGCCGTACGTCCTCGAGTTGGCCGCAAGGCGTAAAGTAAGGACGTTAAAAGCATAACCGCGGAAGAGCAGGGTGAGCCTTGAGCCCCAATACAGATCGCATAGTTACCAATAAAAAAAAAAAAATAAAAAAAAATAAAAAAAAAAAAAAAAAAACTAAAATGTTGCTGTTTTGGATGAGGAAAGTGTTTTAATGTTGATTTCCTTCTTATATTTTTAATATTCACGGGAGGGAACGTTTGGATTACGGTGTGTTGGACAAAATATTTTGACGGATAGATTGCGAATGTAAGGTGGTGACAGTATTGTAGTTTTGGTTTGAATAAAACATTTGGATTTTTGGCCCCCACACCGAATTCGTAAGAAACCGTTAATTACAGAATATAACATTGGTATTCTTGAGTAGTCCATTTTTGATAGCTGGGTACCCGTGAGAACATGCAATTGAGTGTTATTTTTTGGAGTTTTTGGGATCGTTTTTTAGGAGGAGTGGAGCAGTGATGATGAGTTTCTGATGTTGCATGCACTTATTAGAGTTAGATGCTGAAATATTGTAGAATATATCATTGCAGGCAGCAATAATGATATAATACCTACATTATACACTCGTATGAAAAGTTGAAGCTAACAATAAGTTTGTCGTTAATTTAATGTTTGTAATTCATCATATTGGGGATCTGTTTAGATTGATATATTAATTTTCAGTTGAGAGCAGTAAATTACAGATTAATTACCTTTTTCTGTATTACTATCTCGTAAACTGACTTAAATGGGTAAGTTAATGGATTTTGGAAATCTATAGCTCCAGCCGAGGAAACTAAATGCTATAAATTGAGCATACATTTTGTTTGCGGAAACTTTGTTTTATTGTGTAGGTTGTAGTCTCCGATTTAAGAATGTAAAAAAAATCGTACATGTGGCTCCCTCTGTTGGCCTTATATCCTGTGAGTCCAGTTTTTAACAACTTGCGAATAATTGCCGCAATGATATGTTTTAAAGCTAGAATTGTCTCTGGATTATCCAACGGCGTCAAATTGCAGCGCCGCGGATACCAATTGACATCTCCAAAACGGCTGATTATTCGGTTGTCAAATTTGGGGCACAATAGATCGATTGTCGGTCAGTTTGTGCGGCATGAGGCGCCATGTTGTTAAAAGCAAAGATTGTTCACATTCATAACGTCGATTTAAGGCCATAAAAAATTGCTCCGCATGGCTCTGTAACGATTGCCATTGACGGTAACGGCGTTGCCAGCAGCGTTTTCGAGGGAAAATGGAGCAAGCATGCCACCACTCCAAAATTCGCCCCAAAAAGTTACTCTTGGTTAATGCATTTGCTTCTCTACGATTATGTGTGGCTATTCGGAACCCCAAATCTAGCAGTTCTAGCTTGTTTACATAGCCCCTGAAACGGAAACGCGCTTCTGAAAAAATGATTTTTCGAGCAAAATCGACGCCATTATGAAGCTGGTCTATGTCCCACGCAGAGAACTGATATGGAAGCGAAAGTCATTTGCTTTAATCTGGTGAATAATCGAAAGTTTTTGTGCAGTATTCTCCTCAGGCTCGATGGATTCTGTCCTACACTATGGACCGCAATATTCTCAAACGTGCGCACTGTCCGAGCTCGACGACCACTTCTGTCATCCAATAGCAAACATTTCGCTACAGCAGTTCCGCTTGGCGCCCTTTCCTGACTTTAAATGTTTTCAATGTTTCGAAACGTTCCTCAAGCGAAAACATAATTGTTACGTGCCGCGGAATGCCAGACTGACGAGCTGTCAAAATTTCAAGCAAATCCTTCAAGGAAGTGATGATTTAAAAACAAACCAATAGTTGGCCCACCCTTTACTAATAAAGTTAAACCTCGGAAATTTATTACTTTACTTAGTTTTAATTTTTGAATCTTCTAGATCTATTGTATTTCTTGGATTTAATCTAATTTTGAGTTTCGGTAGAATATAAATTAATATACGTTTATGGTTTAGGTAGACATTCAAATGAATTACTTTAACTTTCCGTTGTTCGGAGCAGATTTGGTCGAATAGGCAGCCGAAAAGTATTAATTAACTATTTAATTTCAGGAAATCTCCTGATACGTACGAAATAATAATTGTGTTTTTATTCTAGGTAGCTTGCTGATATAATGAAGCAATTAATAAATAGCTCATACCCTTTCTTATAGTAGATTAGAACTGTGTAGTGCAAGGTGTCATAGAAACATTAACTGTGGTGTATTCGCGAATTACTGCATTTGTAGTAAAAAAAGTTTGTGATTATATTTTAGCGTAAAGACCGTAATTTTCTGCTTCCGTTAAAAATCTACTTCTGGTTTATCATTTTGCTTGACGACTATCAGCATAAAACCACAAACAAGTGTAATTGAAAAATACTATGTAGATGCGATTTAAATTACATCCGCGCTTATTATATTTATGTGTACCTCTTTGTAACAGTACCAGATACACAAAACACTTTTCGTATTTGTACTGTACTTAGAGAATCTACACCTTAAAAAATAAAATCAGCATTTTGTGTGGTATATAACTACGATTTTCTAGAATTAACAAACATCTAGAAAAAAAAGTGCTATAGATATTTATAAAACCGCAAATTATTATTTTTTGTGCTGCTGTTCCCTATTTTGCATAAACAACTATCAAAAAAGCTTTATGAAAAAATGACACCTTATTCGGATATTTTTGTAAACAAAATGTTCAGTATTTTTTTTTCTCGACTATGTGCTTATCTACGTGTTGGAAGCTTTTATGGTATTTTTTTATCACAAACAAAATATTTTTTTTGGCAACATAAACCGACTTTTCGAGAAAAATATGTAAACACATTTACGGAAAACAAACCGAAAAATGATACTCAAGTGTTGATAGTCGGATTGGTTTGTTTAGTTGTTGTAGTTGATAGCAATTTTTGTGTTTTAATCCAAAGTTGGATTCCTGTTATCGGTTTATTACGCTATATGCATAAACACAGAAGAAAAAATCAAATAAATTGGAAAATAACATTTTGTTTGTTGTGATTTTCGTGTTCCCTTAAATCGTGAAATTGATACAGAAAATATTCGCTTTTTGAAAATTGAGTTTTGTTTGCTTTTATCTCCAGTATCATTTTCATAACATTTTAATTAATTTTTGGTGCGTTTGTTTCATTTCTTCAAGTATTCAAGCCACGGAAAATGTTTAACAGAAAAGACCAATGTTTCAATAAATCAATCATTGTAATATTGTTCTACCAGTTGTACAATAAATATTAAATAATAAATTAAAAGAAAAAGTTTTGTTCAGAATAGTTGTCCAACAATGGATTCGACGACAAACTTTTTGTTGTTTCGTTGTGTTATGTAACAAGCTTTGTTCAACAGCGACAGCCTGACAGCACCTCCTACAGTACCTAAACTTATTTGAACATACAAAAAAGATTTTGTTGTAAATTTGAGTTTTGATTACCAATCATCACATTTTTGATTGTAGCAAGCCCGTTCCTTTAAACCCATAAACTTAAAATGTTCAAGTTGGAATAAATCTACAGCAAGCTATAAATCAAATACGATATACATCATACTCGTATAAGGGTATTAAACTCTGATAGAATCAGTATAGATTATAAATTAGCGCGTTGAATCACCTGTGGCACTATTCTGGCAATTCCCCGGGAATAGGGAACTGGGGAAAGAATTTATATGCAATTTCTGTTCAAATATTATTTTTCCGGCCTACTGAGGAGAAAAATTTGATGTAAATATTTATAAATTGGGAATAATTTTTCCATATCTAAATTGGCAGGGCACATTATTCCCCAATTAATTTTGTTTTCAAAAAAATCAACACTAACATTTTACCTCAGCATGCCAGAAAAAAATGTTTAAATAAAAATTTCATATAAAATCTTTCCCCAGTTCCCTATTCCCAGGGAATTACCAGAATAGTGCCACTGCATTACAAAAACTTAGGACATGGAAGAAACATGAAAAACGTATCCAAAACTTTAGTTTAGTAAAAATATTACTTCATTAGATTTAGAAGGATTTACGTGGAAAGATCGTTTAGATCTTTACTCGAAACTAAAATATTTCTAACTCTGATGAGGGCACCCTACTCTATGTATACCTCTTGGCACCGTTGTAGAAGATATCTGGATTTTTGAAAAAATATTTATTTGTGTGTAATGTCATTTACATTGGTGCTTAAAATATAAAAATCCCAAATGGAAAATTATTTGTATTCTAAATAAAATAAAACTTCATATTTTCAAATAATTTTTAAAAATTATCTTGTAGAAAAGCATTGTGACAGGTTTAATCTAAAACTGATAATTAAAATTCGGATTATTAAATACGCACGATGCGATACAAGTACAGGAGGTACTTCAAAATTTGAGACGTCAAAATGGTAAAAAATAACAAATTTAGTGAACCAACCCCAGCAACAAACAGACATTTCATTGGCCACAGTGATTGCCAAAATACAAAATAACAACAGCCATCAACCCTGTTGCAAATATTATAGATCCTGATACAAAATTTTTATGTATTACCTAAACAACATTCAGGCAAGTCAAGATACAAACCAAGAAAACACATGTGGAGATTAGAAGGACCGAGTTGTAAATCAAGACAAACAAATGGAGCTAGGAAGGATTATATTGGAGAATATTTTAAAACTTCAAACAAACTATCATCCACTTAATGGTCACCTTGACAGAGAGAAGAAATATAACCCGAGAAATTTACGACAGAAGGCCTAAAGCTATGCGAAGCACATTATCAGCAGGATTGTCGTTTAAACACCGGCGGGCGTTATTTGATACGAATTTCTTGCCAACAAAATATACCATCAATTGGGGCAGTCTAGCAGCGACCTCTGGCTAAATTAATTTACCTAGCACAACGTTAGACAGAAGTGTACAGAAGAGTAGAAACGAAAAAAATATAACAAAACACGGACTAATAAAAGTACATTTGGATGACCATCGACATCAGAAAATATTATGGAGTTATGGTGGTTTTTAGTCAAATCATCCTATAAACCGCGGATTGTGTATTTAAGGATACTGAGACCAATCAATTAAGCATGTACATTTTTCGGTGGAATGGTCTTTAATTTATCTACGAGAGAAAAGAATCCAACTAGCATTAATAATATTAGAAGAAAAGTCAGATTAATTGGAAATGAAACAACACGTAAGGGGGCACAGCCTGGACAACAAGTGCCGGGCCCGTTGCACACTTGAGCTATGATTTTTGACGGATGTGAGCTATGTTTTCATTTTATAGCTTCCCATTGTGGTTTCGAAAACTCAAATGCGCGAAACATTGTAGATAAAAGTTAGGATCAAACCAATCTGAAAAGCAATATATTTCGATATTTTATTTTCGTATTGGAGATAAATAATTAGCTGATATCGCTCCCAAAATGAGCGATTTGAGCTATGTCTCTGTCCCATAAGTTTCAATATAGCATTTAAATAAATCAGGGTGTACGAGTAGCTTGAGCTGAGCTCCAGGAATTCGGTTTCACTTATTTCAGCTTTGTAAAATAACCCGAGAAGCTGTGATCTCAAGACATAGCTCACTTCGCTAGAAAAACATAGCTCGTGCAACGGGCCTCATCCTTGAAAATTCATATATGACGCACTCAGTTTTCAATACCATCAAAAAGATTATGCGTTATATGATATGCGTTATATGGTTATAATTTAAAATGGAACAGAGACAACACTTAAGAAACGAAATCTCCGATCTGATACATCAGAAAGTGTGACAAATAAAAGTAAAATTAAACTCATGTTTCCTTTTCTACAAGGCGATGTCTTGTGGTCGAGTTTAATACACAACCTCTTGGAGCTACCATGAGAAGCATTCGATTATAATCCCAAGGGATCATCCAATCGCTAAATTATTCAGTGAAGCTCATTAATAAATAATGAATGCTTGGGGAAACACAATTAACTTTGGCTCACCTAACAAGACATTTCATACAGGAATATACAAGATGTCATCGTTTACCATGCCTGGAAACCCATTTTGAGAACGAGAATCGGCTCCGCGGAGTTCCTTCTGATTCACACAACTAAAGAAAACTGGCCAACAAATTTAATTGCTATATTTACCCGCCATTTATCGCGGAACGGTGTGAATGGCTCGTGGCGTGCGCGCGCTTGCTTGACGGCAACTTACTTGCGGTGACAGTGCAGACGAACTGAATAATGAATAAAATTTTGTTTATTCAGTAAATTTGCTAACGTTCTTTCTACGTTTGTACCGTTGTGTTACTTTTTGTTTTCGTTTGGAATGTTCGTTGGATTACACAAACCATGAGTGGAGATTTGAAAACGAGAACAACCGGGTGGCGGTTTAGTATCATGCCATTAATTTGTGTGGAGTCAAAAGTACGTGTTTTTGGTTGAAGTGTTTTTAGTGAAGAAAGCTTAAGATAGACAGTCCGCACATAAATGGTACACAGTGGTCATTCGAGCAACAACTACAAACAAATATACCTTTTTGCGTTCAACACATCTGAGAATTTAAACAGAGTCGAGTATACCAGAATAAACTGATAATAAAACGGAACGATTTAACAACCAGAAGTTTTAATCACAATTTGTACCTGCTACAGGCAGCGTGGCGTTCTTCTGGCTCTCTCACAAGACAGAACTGTTGTGGCATTAACAACTTGTATCCTTTCTGCTGGAACCGCTTCGCTACCCAATTTACTTGCTAACCTAAAAAGAATTAATAATGGCCCGAGGCCGTTTTTTCTTATGAGTATAAAGTAAACCGGATGTTGCTTTATAACCCTAAATCTTCATACCCACGGTTGATTCAGTCACAGGTTCGGTTCATGATACCAATTCACCATTTCGGAGTCATGTACCATATTCAATTCCCAGATGCTAACCTGTTTCAAGTGGCGCCCAACCTGGAGTATCACATCTGTTCCACAATTAATTAAATTTTTTATAAAGGCTCCTCATTCCTAATGATGCTTAGGAAAAGAGAGGCTTATGACACCAAGTTCAAATTAAGTAATTTATTTGAATACTGAGATCACTATTTCAAGTGGAGTTTAAATGCGGGCATTTAAATGAGCCGCTGTCTCAAATGATGCCAATACATCTGTTAAAAGTTAGTTTTCGGTAGTTGCTAAATGGCATACTGTCTTCATTCGAGTATGACCAACAATCTTACAACTCGATACAGGCAAGGGTAAATGGTGCGATCGTTGGTGTAATGTGCGGATCCTTTTCCCGGCCGGAGAAGATATGGAGGTATAAAGGACTGCACATTCCCAGGCAATTTGGAACTTCATTTCATGTTCCAATTGGCTTTGTAAAATTGTCCCAACAGTTTTCTTTTGTTAATTTCCCTTCCACTCCCCGACTTGAACCGACGAGTTATCGTTCCTACTTGATAAAATAAGAATCTGGTCTCGAGAACCGCATATTGGCATAATAGATGTCGGATTATTACGTATCAGTTTAAGGCTTGACACCCGCACCATCCAATCCCTCCCAATATAGGATAGAAATCTGGACTGTAGAACGAGAGTAAGACCGCTGGCATGATCAAGTAGGTATTCTGATAAATTTGGTCTTCTTACTGACAATAGAAGTGAGGGGCCAATTAAGAGTAAGCTTGTCAAAATTAAATTAGTTTCCTTTCTTTGTTTGGCCCAAGTGATGGAAATTTTCCCGTTAAACCATCTACGCCACCCTAGGTATACACATAGGCGATGTAACGGCAAAATGGCAGGTGGTTTTCCAAATATTGGTATTAATTAAGGCCTTAGTATAGAACAAAAAAAGTTTTATAATTTTAAAGGAATAAAAGTCAGCTCAATCGGCCTGACCAAGAAGAATTAAAAAGACGGCGCAATTCCTAGTTAAAGGACTACTAGATTTAGGGTACAACGGAATTAACATATTAAAGGTATATAGGTTAGGTAGTAAATATTTATTTAACGTAAAGCATGTTTTAAAAGCAAAGAAGAAGATGCAGGGGCTAACGATATCATTTCTGTTATGTTTGGGCGTGTATCAAACACAGAAAAAAATATAGAATATACATGAAGTTTAAGAACAATCCAGGAATATACATAAAAGAGCTAGTTAGAGCCCGTCTCACCCTAGGCTATTGGAAGTTAATTTTGTATTACGATCTCAACTACTGGCATGAGTGGGAAAGCATCGTCAGCCTGATAAATCGACAACAACAAAACCGCCAGGAGCCGCCTACACTGAGACAATGATTCAACCTTAGAGATTAGTAATTGACGGAATGTAAAATCGAGTTCGTAGAAACCTTTATAAATGTTCAGTGTCCTACACCAACGTTAAGCTGCACAATATGAAACAACAACTATTAAGACTAAAGAACTATTAATTCTGGAAGTAATATCGGTGTAAGGTAACATACACCAGAGTTACATCAACAGCAAATTGATCACGCCATCGCAGCTACGACTGCAGCTGGGAAAATTGAAATCATGGGTACCGAAGTGTGTACACTTTCGAAAATATTCATAACACTGCATGCAACACTAAATTTTCAAGCAGAGGCTAATCCGTTTTACATTGTAAATTTCAACATACCAGGACATACCATTTAAATTATACTTGTCAAACAAGAGGTGGAAGTTGAAGAAGAACTTGAATCTATGAGACGTAATGATACACCAGGTACTCAGATTGCAAAATGCCTTTCTCAAAGGATATAGGGGATATATAAAGTAATCCTTGCTGACCAAAAGCAGCTGACGTCAGTGCAAGAGATCAGTTGTTTAGCCACTTAAGCACAAGCAACCGAAGGAAAGACGATCTCACTTTCAGAAGCTTTAGTTTGTTCACAAATTGAAGCTCCTTGTAACAATCCTGAAGTAATAAAGCAATCTTGCTGCTGATATCCTATACAAGAAAACATATTTCTAAAAAAATTAAATATTTAATTGCTTTTCCAGAAAACCGATATGCTCGTCCAACAATTTCAGTTTATTGGTTTAAAAACGGTACCTGTAAAATTCAATTTTCTATAAGTAAAAATAATGTCGATGATAAAATTATTTTCTATCTAAACATTTAGGGCATAGAAAATATTAATCTAATTGTCTATAAATATATTATCAGGGTTTACACAACAGCAAATTGTTAACTTTATAATGAAATATAAATACAATAAATTTTAATAAAAAAAATTAATTATGTATTTTAAAATTGATTTTTGATTATCCTGAAAAGGGAAAAAACTTTTTATCTTAAGGAGGAATAAAATATTGATAATATAATTAAAATTTATGATTTTTGAGATATAATATCAATTCATGGTTTTATTTACGACTATAATATTTGGATAAATCTCTTGTTCTCAAAATGGTTAATTGATTGATTGATTGATTGATTGATTTTGAATGTACGACCAAGTTCTTAGGCTTGAGTTCCCGGATGACGCCGGGTCCACCGTACACCCTTTTTTACACATAACAAAACCGAAGGATTGGATAGGTTAGTTAAGTGGGACAGAATCGGCCCGGTTACAGACACCTAGGTATAGCCGATAGTTAGTAACACAAAGACAACACAATTCTAATCTACTAGATGAAGGATAAAGGCTTAATAGGTTAATGGATAACGATGGTATTGGTCTTCAACAATTGCTTCTTTAAAACGGCAACCTAAGAAAAAATATTATTATTTCACATGCATCTGGAATTTTCCTGAAATTTAATTCTATTAATACTTTTAGGCTTCCTAACCAAAATTGGTTGACTCGACCCGTTACAGACACCTATGTAAAGTCGTTAGTAATAAAATGACAACACAATTCTAAACTACACAATCAGCAATTACAATGAAGCATTAATTCACAAGCATCTGTAAATTTCCTGAAATTTAATTCTAAATTCATATTTTCCGGCTTCCTAAATAATTGAAACATTTATTAATTTAATCATTCTGCAACTCCGCAACTTACAGTCGAATTTCCTGAAACCAAAGTTATTTGAACTATATTCAAAATAATTCTAAAATTCATTAGTATATTTAGGACAATATATATATAATATAATAAAATTATACTTGAATAAAATAAATGTAAAGTAACGATTAGTATTAACTAAATTAATTCGGTTCTCATAAAACAAATAAAATAAATCGAATCCAGGAAAGGCACGCACGGCCTTCCTAACTTCTAAGTCTGTTGATTTGATGGATTTATTTATAAAAAAATATTTATGAAAGTCACTTGTCCTTGTCATCCCTAATCTAATACAAATATGTTTATTTATAAAAATAGAAAATGACCAAACGAAAACTGGTTCCAAAAACAGCTAATCTGGAATCTGTAAGGTAATGTATTAATAATGAATGTTTTTCACGGCTTTAGAATCCCCAATACCTAAACAAATTCAACCAAAATTAAATAAAACTATTAAAGTAATCAGGAATCTGTAAGATAACAGAATTAATAATAAGTAGCTAGCACATCTGTAGGATCCATGATAATCAAATAACTCAATTATATGGTTCAATGCTTTAATTATAAAATAAATAAATCAGAAAAAAATTACATACATACATATATATATACATACACACACATATACATACACACACACATATATATATCTACAACAGCATTAAATAAATTATAAATTATATAATCGACATACGTCGATAATTATTTGTCCAACCTAGAACAAGTTAACCAAAACCTTTACCAATTTACAGTCTTCCAAATAATCTAGAAAAAAATTTAATTAAAAAGTGCATGATCCCGAAAAACTATCTTATACATATAGCAAATTTGACTGCATTTCAAATGTACTCCGTAGCTTCCATGTAATTCCAAATATTCAAATATTCGCAGAAATAGCAAAGTTATAAAGTTAAGCCAACAATTCCAATTCGATCACAGCCGCCTACCTCTACATGTCCTAAACTAGAGTTCCAAAATTCGTTAAATTATTATTTTCACGTTCAAAACAAGAATAATAAGAAATTTAAGAAATTTAATTTAATTTTACACTAAAACCTAAAATTCAAATTAATAAATTATTAATTTATACTTCTACAAGGATCTGTATATATGAATGCGATAATACGTTTTCCGCGGAACCAATCTACCGTGTAAATCGGAGGATGGGTGTATATGAATGAATGAATTCATCTGTCAAGGAGAAAACAGGAGAAAGTACAGAATAACCATGATCATGCTTGTTTAGTTTCTATCCAATTTCGTCATATATTTATCCCCTCAAAATTTTGTTTTATGTATTTTATTTGTCTATTTCCTGTTTATTCTTTTTTAGTTGAAACATGGAAGGGATAAATTATAAAACACTAAGCATGATCATAATAATCTATTCTCAGTTCTCACTCACGCAACAAGCGCAAAAACAAAAAATAGAAATGTATGTATATATTTAATATACTAAACCAAAACATATAAATGAAATGGTATTTTATTTTACGCTCCTCTCTTAACACGTTTACGCAAATAGAAACAGTTAAATACATATTTTATATAATTAAAATTTATTTCGGAAAAATATGAATTAAAATAATGAAAAACACTTATCTTAGGCATCCATTGGAATCAAAAAAGTCATACATATTGAAGATTTACATACACTGCGTACGTTGCGTTCAAGCAACGGTATCAAAATACATATAAACGAAAATTGTTATGTACATATTCTATACCATCACAAGCGCACCGTACACAGATTAAAATAAATATACAATATGTACAACTATTCACTTCACTTATTAAATTCACGCAAATTATTATTGAAATTATTATTTATTAAAATTATCAACTATATCAATATTATACTTTTTATTAGTTAATTAAAATACATTTAAAATAAATTATTTATTTATTTAAAGGGGAGACAAAAACACGTCCTTCCTCTACGACGATCAATCGCCGACCGTCTCTTGTTCTCAAAATGGTTAATGAAACAAAACCCTCGACCTCGACCTTAACAGCTAATCCAAACACAAAAACGGAAAATACATTTGACCTTAATAAATTAACAGAAATTATAACAGAAATCGTAAACGAACAGAGTCAGGCTCACAATAATATTAGATATGACATAGACCAAACAATAGAAGACCGCTATAAAGGAAATCTCACAGATCTTGACAAGATCCCAGATATCGTGAAATGTATTCGCGAATTCTCAGGGCAACCTGGAGAATTCGGGTCGTGGAAAAAAAGTGTAGATAGAGTGTTACAAATTTACGAACACCTTAGGGGTACTCCAAAATATTATGGCATTTTCAACGTCATACGAAACAAAATTGTAGGTCATGCAGCCGTAGCTCTAGAGTCTTATAATACCCCATTGAATTGGCAAAAAATAGCTAAATGCCTTACCCTGCACTACGCTGATAAACGTGACTTAGGCACTCTTGAATACCAAATGATGACGTTGGTACAAGGCCATCAAACTATTCTAGAACTTTATCATCGAGTTTGTCAGCACCTTTCATTAATATTAAATAAACTATCTTCCATGGATATGGGTCAAGAATCCATGAATAATTTAACAGAAAATTATCGAGACAAGGCGCTCGATACTTTTATTAGAGGTTTAAAAGGAGACCTGTCGCGACTATTAAGCATTCGTGAGCCTAGTGACCTGCCTCAAGCACTACAGTTATGCATAAAATTGCAAAATATGGACTATCGAGCGCAATATGCTAATCACAGTGCGCAAAACGTTCAACGCAAGCCACCAGTGCCCCCACCTCCTTTCATTCGAAAGAATCAAATGCCTATGGCCGTTAACGGACCACATTACTTTTTCTCACAGCTCCTTCACAACCCTCAAACCTCGTTCGAAAGAACAAAAATATTTCAACCTAATCAACCCCAATTTGGGTATCAAGGCCCACCATTCCCAAGACCACAAAATCAACCTTTCAGACCACAATTTGGATATCAAAATTATCCACTAGCATATCCACCTAAGCCACAACCAAAACCGACACCTATGCCAGTAGACGGCAGTGGTCAATCAAGACATGTAAATGACATGAATCGGCCACAGAATGTCCGACACACCATAAAAAGACTTCTATTCAACTCTTCACAACAACATCATCATCCAAACAAAGCTCAAAGGGTCTATCAATATGAGCAATTCAATGAGGATCCTACCATCCAACACTATCAAGACGAATTAGTCGAGTACGATTCGCAATATGAACAAACTTTAGTGGAATACACAGACGCGGAAAATATTCCTCAACTGAAGGAAGATGACCCTACAGACATTTTTGAGGAAGAAGGAAACCCCGAACAACTTGATGATATACATTTTTTAGATTAAAGAGTTCTTCGCTCCCATATCTAGAACATCGAGCGAAGAACGGCAAAATTGTACGGTTTTTAATAGATACGGGATCTAATAAAAACTACATTCAGCCCCAATATATTCGTAACCCTATACGGAACGAGAAACCATTCATGGCTAATTCAGTAGCAGGGAGTATAAAAATCACTCACCATGCTATGATTGATCTATTCGGTCCTGAACGGAAATTAAAATTCTTTATTCTTCCTAGCCTAAAATCTTTTGGGGGAATAATCGGTAACGATAGCCTTAAAGAACTTAGCGGTACCATCCATACAAATAGGGGGTTTATGACCATCTACCCTAATATTAAGATCCCACTTAAACAACACGTATCGGATTCTGTAAACACCATCAACGTAAGAACCGCACATCTCAACACAGTACAGATCAAAACTTTAGATAAAATAATAAAAACCAATCCTAACTTATTCACTGAACCAGAGGAAAAGCTAACGTTCACAACCATAATAAAGGGAGAAATTAGGACCCAGACTGATGAGGCAGTCTATACTCGGCCCTATCCTTACCCTATATTTCTCAAGGATGAGGTATAGAAACAAGTACAACAATTATTGTCGGACGGAATAATTAGACCATCGAAATCACCCTATAACTCTCCAATTTGGGTCGTACCCAAAAAAGAAGACGCATCGGGAGAAAAAAAGTATAGGATGGTCATCGACTACCGCAAACTAAATACGGTAACAATCCCCGACAAATATCCAATTCCTGAGATTAATGATATTCTAGCGAATCTCGGTGAAAATAAGTTATTCACTGTTTTAGACTTGAAGAGCGGCTTTCACCAAATCCCGCTCAAGGAATCGGATATCGAAAAAACAGCCTTCTCTGTCAACCATGGCAAATATGAATTTACTAGGCTTCCTTTCGGCTTGAAGAATGCACCATCTAAATTTCAACGTGCTTTAGATGATATCCTTATATGACATAGTCATATTCGGAAAAAACGAAATCGAGCACTTTCAAAACATCGAAATAATATTCGAAGTTCTTGAAAGAGCTAACCTTAAAATTCAATTGGACAAATGTGAATTTCTAAGGGAAGAAGTTGAGTTCCTAGGATTTGTCATCAGTGAAGACGGAGTCAAAACAAATAGGAAAAAACACTAAATTAGCTAAACCCTTGACTGCACTTTTAACAGGGGAAGATGGACATGTGTCCAAAACGATTTCTAGACGTAAACAAATTCAATTTAATGAGGAACATATCTGTGCTTTTAACAAAATAAAAAACTCTCTTACCTCAAACGAGGTCATATTATCATTCCCCGATTTCAAAAAAGAATTCCAACTGACCACAGATGCCTCAAACTTCGCACTAGGTGCAGTACTTTCTCAAAATGAAAGACCGTAGAAAAGACATTAGATAAGACAGAAGAAAACTATGCAGCTAACGAAAAAGAGATGTTAGCAATAATTTGGTCTCTAACTTCATTAAGGAATTTCCTATACGGAAGCAAGAAGGTTCAAATTTTCACAGATCACCAACCACTTACGTTTGCCCTAAGTAACAAAAACAATAACTCCTAGATGAAAAGATGGAAGGCTATCCTGGAAGAATATAATTATGAGTATAAGCCGGGCAGAACGAACGTGGTAGCAGACGCTCTCTCAAGAGTGACAATTCCCACTGAGGCGAATGCAATAACCTCAACGCAACACAGTGGCGAAAGTTCTGCACACGATCTCATTCCAACGGTCGATACTCCTATTAATGTTTTCAGGAATCAACTGATATTGAAGACAGGAGATGAAGATTCATACCAAGTCCAAACACCGTTTCCAAATTACTTAAAACATACCATAATTAAACCAAATTTCACTCGTGCGGATATAATAAATATATTCAAACGACATTTAAATCCAAATATGATAAATGGCTTAAATACTACCGAAGCTATTTTGGGTATAGCCCAAGAAGTGTACCCAGTACACTTAAAAAACTATAAAATACGGTATACGAGCAGAATAATAACCGATATCACGAGCGAAGCGGAGCAAGAAGAAACAATCTTAGCGACACATAGACGGGCCCATCGCAATGCCGATGAGAATAGAGAGCAAATCATCCAAACTCATTACTTCCCAAGGATGAATAGTAAAATTAAATTACTGGTCAAACGATGTACTACATGCAAAGAGAATAAGTACGATCGGCACCCGAATAAGCAAGTGATCAATGCTACTCCTATTCCTAATTATCCAGGGCATACCATCCACATAGACAACTATTCCACTGAAAACCAACTAGCCCTCACAGCAATAGACAAATTAACAAAATATGCAGTTTGTAAGCCACTCAAATCCAGAGCGATAGAAGATATCTTATTTTCCTTTAATGTACCTGAAGTTGTCGTAATTGACAACGAGCCATCACTCAGCTCAAATACAATCTTATCCATGATGGAAGACTCTCTAAAAATTTCTGTATTCAGGATCCCCCCCTTACAAGAGTGAAGTGAATGGACAAGTTGAACGATTCCACTCGACCCTTTCAGAGATCATGAGGTGTTTGAGGGCCAAAACCAGTAGAGCTATTTTTCGGACGAAGTTCACATGTTTCCCCCGAAGAATTCGAGCAGGCACGCCTAAACGGCATAGAGAGGCTCGTACAAAAACAAGAACAAGTCTTAGAATATCACAATAAGAGACGAAAACCTATAAAAGTATACCAACCAGGTCAATCTATTTACGTAAGGCAGAATGTTAGGTTAGGTTCAAAACTAACAGCCAGGTATAAACATGAGATAGTGAAAAAAAATCAGAATACAACGGTAATAACCGAGTCAGGAAGAGTTGTGCATAAAAGCAATATTAAGTCGTAACGTTGCTTTAATTACAGGTACGCGATACGCGCTATTTTAGCAGAAGTACAATTGCTGGACTATTCAAATTCTCAGATTATTTCCATCAATAATGGTAGAGGTAAGATCCAAGGAAATTTTAAATTAATCCATGTGATTGAGCTAGAGAACCATCAGAATTTCATAGACAGGATGCGTACCATACTGAGTACGGAAATCACGACTGTGCATCCTTTGTATCCATACTTTACCAACTGACTATATTACAAACATTACTGGACGGACTGAAACCGCATAAGAACAAACGGTCTTTAGACTTTATGGGCACCACATGGAAATGGATGAACCATCGAAGCAAAACATCGATGGTGCACATCAAAGTTACCAGTGGTAGGCAGTTCTGGATACTTCCATAACATCGGACTCTGAACATCGGTACATTGGTATTATAAATTAATTAATATTTTTCAGATTTCGTTGTTTTAGATAAAATGTGCTGGTTTACATTAAAAATGTACAATAGCTTCTAACAATACCGATTGAAGAATCAACAACACAAATCTTTTCGTATTTCTTTTTAATTCTGAACTAAATGCGGTACTTGATCGCATTCGAGGTGCTAGATATGAAATCTTTAACTTTAATGGTTCGGCAAAATTACCATCGGTTTTGAAACTACTTTTGTGTTACTATATTAATTCAACTTAGAACGTAAACAATTTCAAGAATTCGGTTTATTAGAATAAAATCCCTGGAGAACGAAGAGTCCCTCTGATAAACAAACAAATTTGTTATCTCCAAAATGGGGGTTTTGGGAGTTTAAGCCAGCCAAATTTGTCTTGGAGTAGGAGTGTCTTCTGAATTTCTCCGGGAATCTCCCATAAACCAGCACATTAAGTCACACATATAGTGAGATGAGACTAGGTCTTATCTAATAGAAAAATACGTTTGGTTTTTCCAAATTGGGGAGTTAAGGTGTTTAGGACAGCCAAATTTTCCTTGGAGTACTACAAATCGAGCGTATAATATTCTGAATGTTTCCGGGAATCTCCTATAAACCAGCATGCTAAGTGGCATACATATATAGTGAGATGCTACTAGAACATGGGGTAGATATTCAATCGGCTAGCAAGCAAGCAATATGCTAGCCGAAATCCTGGCTACTCAATCAATTTTACCCCTTGGTAAATTTGAATCTCAAATTATATTTTTCAAAAAAATTTTGTTTTTTTTGGAAATGCACAATAAAATTTGCGCCTTCAAAAGATTAACAGAACAATTTTTGAATTATATTACTGTGCAATTGCAAAAATAAACAAACATTTAACGAAAAATGTAATTTGAAATTCAAATTTCCTTGGTAAATTTGATTGAGCTGCTTGCTAGCCGATCGAGTATGTATCCCCATATTTAATAGAAAATCATGTTTATAGCTAACGTAAAAATAGTGTGAGACCAATGGCACTTTTTCAGAATTGTCTGGTTTTTTGTAACACAACTAGACATGTTAATAAATAATTTGAATTCCAATAATTTTTAATTTTAATTAAATTAATTAGAATTTCATATTTCTAATTTTACGTACCAATAAAAAATCAAATAAACACCATTTTAAACTAAAAATATTTTTTAATATAATTGGGCCTGAATCTTTTGATACCACAATTATATTTCATAACATTGCTAAAAGAAATGGCGGAAATGTCACGAATTCGTTGTAACAAATTGTCAACATTTAAATGTAACGAATTCTATACTCGTATATGTTTAGAATTTTATCGTATTCACCACTTTCAAAATAATATTACTAATACGGATTATCCAGGATTTTGGAAATTCCCACTATGGTTCTCTCCATTTAACTTTAGCTCTTGATGATCATTTACGCTTTACCTTTAACGGATTTTAAAATTACCAATCCTAATTAAATGTTTGGCTTTATTTAAATAAGTCAGCAGTCAAATATATTGCTGATATAAACGTATACTCCTATGCGACGGAACAAAATGTTGTTCACCGAATGATTGAACAAAATATTATTCATATTTCTCAGTAAAGGTTTTTTTAACAAAATTTAATTTAGTCGGCCAATGAAATTTTTCTCCTAAATTTGAATGCGCAATTACACTGGATTAAAAAAAATAACAAATAAACATTAAAAACTGAAATCAAATTAGTTTTTCCTCTAGGCAAAAATTACGTCCGGAAATGTTGACGATAAATATGCAGCGTCAGTTTTTTATAAAATTGTAAATACATAAATTTTTTGATGTAATTGATATAAAATAAACTTTTCGCATGAAAGCTCGCGTATTTAGTACTGGTTATTTACATAGTATTGCGACAAATTTTGAAAAAAACAATTTTTAAAAATGTTTTATAGATAATAGATAAAAATATTTCCTAGAGTATACTATAAATTATTGATGAACGAATAAAAATGTTCGTCTTCATGTTAAATTGGCCAAAAAATAAAATATAAATATAAGATTTAACAATTTTTTATGTTTACAATCCATAAACATCATAAAAGTTTTTATAGTATGATTTATGCGTTTTTCCTAAAGCACTGTATGTTAACTGATTATTGTGTATGATGTGGTCTCCAATAAAAAAAACTATATCTACTCATATTTATAAATGTATACGGCTTAAAAGCTTTATTTGATGTAACAACATTTTGCAAAAAAAAAATTAGAACATAAATCAATTTTATCTTTAAACCAAGTGTAATATGCCACTCGACACTATAAAAATGTATATACTATGTTTGTTCATATGTGCTAGATAGACACCAACATAATTGAAGAAGTAATATTTTCCCACTTGAATATTTTACACATGTTTGGTGTCAAACGAAAATGTTAAATTTTTGCTCATAAATAATGTATTAAATTAAATCGTATAAACATTTTTTGTGTTACACAACCTATTTCTTAATTAAACTTTCTGAGCAAAAAAAAAAAAATGTCAAATTAAAATAAAAACTCCAAAGACAATATTTAATTACCACTCTATTAGATTAAGAAATGAAAACCACTAAAAAATAATTAAATTTACATTTAAAACCAAAAAAAAAACAAGTAAATTTATAGATTGGGGAGGTAAATACAAATGTACGTAGTTTAATCGACAAGTGTTTAAAACCATATATTCTCGAAAGTCGTCTCAATACCATATAAGGGGAAAAAGCTCGGGGAATATAAGCTTATAAAAATTCATTTTCAGTTACCCCAATAAATTTTATTTCATGCGAAAAATAAAAATGGATAAATTTGATAGTCTTTCAGCAGTACACTGTGCTGTGTATATCAAGTAGGGCTAAATGTTTCCCTATTGATAATATAATTTTTCTAATTGAATTCTTCGTTACATATTATTTTGGAAGACAAAATGTTTACAATTTTTTTTTATGTATATTCTGGTTTTTATTATCATCATGAGATTAGATTAAATAAAATTTTTTTATTTCCTATACTAAAACAAAACAAAAATTTAATTTAATTCAATTAATTTGATTTGGAATTAATTTGCCAAAATACATATTTATAAATGTATATGCGGCTGGAAATGGCATTGCATTAGTATTATTATAAGGGACATTAGGTTTTACGATTTGTCTATTAATCGAGACAACTTAATCAAATTTGTATAGTGGTCACTGGTTGAATTGAAGGAAACGTTAATATTTCGTTGGTGAGCGCAGTGTGATATGATAAGAGACGGACAGGCCAACCATAATGCCGATCCTAGGTATGTAAAGCACATTCCTGGACTAAGCGTAATCCAAAGGCTGTTAAATTAATATTAAGCTATTAAAAGCACTCGGATTTATAATGCAAGATTCATGTCTTCCTAATACCAGAAATAAATACACTTGAATTCAATTAGAAAGAAAATCTAAAATAACAATCTATTGCAAAAGGCCTTTGAAATGAGTTCATTTAATTGATAAAATTGCAAATAAAGGGACCTTTTGCTCAGAAATGTTGCCTTCCCTAGAATTTTTATGCGTTAATATAATCATAAGTAATAAGTAAATATAAATTTAATTTTTAATTGCCTTTTATTATTCACGTTAAAGCGATTTTAAATAATAAAGATCTCCCAAAGCAAATAATTAAAAGTAAATTATTCAATTTAATTCAAAGATAATCTCATAAATAAATATAATCATTTACCACACTTTGGAATTATATTTTTTGTAAATACAATAAAGATATACGGAGAAGTCTCGTCTTCCCTAGTGCCCACGTCATAACCAAATATGTATTCATATTGACAACTATAAAAGTTGAGGGTGGTGACATCTAGCAACAAAAAAATAAAGTGCATACCAGAAATAAAGAATTGACATTTGCACTTTGTATGGAGTATTTGTATGGAGATGCGTGGAAAAAGGTTGGTAAATTTTTCTTTTTTTTTATTTAAATATAATATAAACATGAGTAGTTTAATAGAAATATGTCCAAAAGTGATAAGCTATTAGTTGTTAATATTTGTTTAATCATTTGGCTGTGATACACAATGTCATTGCAAAAGCGGGATAACGCCATGAAATTTGAGTTGCCTCTCATCAAAATTATACTGTAGTTTAGTAACTCTAAAAGACCCGTCACAGAAGGTGAAGAAATTTTTAAAGCTGGGATGGATTCAAAATATAGGGACCAAAATTTAAAGCATTTTTAGTGGGTGGGGCAAACGTCAAATTTATCGGTACAACCACACGAAGTTAGAATTCGAAATTTATTGGCAGTGACAGGTTTGTGGAGATGTCGGCTTTCCTGCAAAGCCGGCGAGGGGGCAAAGTGTCAGCACGTTGCTGTTTGCCTCCTATACATCAATCGGTACATAAATACAGTTGCGCATATTTAATTCCCTTTAATTTTTATTAGTATACCTAGTTATCCTAGCCTAAAAGGAATTAATTGCACGAAGATCAGACAGAAATGGCGAAAAATTAGTTCGTCCATCTCTAAGAAATATCAAGGAATGGAAGCCGGAGCAATGTGCCACGTGAGAAAAAAAACTAAGATTACCGATGTTGTTACCGAAACGCAACATCGTGAAATATTTTCACTATTTGGAGAAAGTAATACAAGTGCCCGGTATACTTATTAGACAAATATTATAAGTATTAATTTTTATTTTAGCGCAAGCGTGTTCGGAAGCAATTCGGTTATGTCGGTATGCGATCATCCTTTCCGCTAGCTGGCAATGAAGTAAACTCAGAACAATATGCGTTTTTGCAAGGCATTATAGACCAATTAACATTAATTTTAATTCACGAAAAATTATTATAATCTGATGAGTTTTTTTTAATAATTTACTGGACCTTACATACAAAACGCAAATGTCACTTTTCTATATCTGGTATGAGCTTTAATTTTTTCCTACCAGTGGCACTATTCTGGTAATTCCCCGGGAATAGGGAACTAGGGAAAAAATGTATATCATATTTCTATTCAAACATTTTTTTTCCGGCCTACTGAGGAATAAAGTTTGGCGGTTTATAAATTGGGAATAATTTTTCTGTACCAATTTAGGCAATTATTCCCGAATTAATTTTGTTTTCAAAAAAATTAACACTAACTGTTTACCTCAGTATGCCAGAAAAAATTTGTTTAAATAAAAATTACATATAAATTCTTTGCTCAGTTCCCCTACTCCCAGGGAATTGCCAGTATAGTGCCACAGATTTACATACAGATGTCAATGATTCAAGGAAGAAAACTTCAAAATTTAAATAGTGACATCTATGACAATAAAATGTAATTTATCTAGTAAAGAGAAAAAAAGGTATTCATTTCTACTTTTATTCTTTAGGACACAGAGTTTCATATTCAAAACAGATGACATCGCGTTTGGTTTGTAAAAATTTAATATTCACTTCCAAAATTTTGGAACCAATATGACCTGGAAAACTATAAGAAGGCACTTATTGAAAAAACAATGGGAAAAACTACAACAAATAATATTCTACATTTTATACGAATTGACTACATACCGATTATCGACATTGTCTACCCAAAAATCGACGCCTACATGTAGATAATTCTGAAATACACGTAGACAACACTGTTGGTGAGTGAAATCATCAAATCTTATTACACGACACCGATATCCAATGCGAATTAGAATTTAGCTGGATAAGGTTTGAATACATTTAACCATCTGCGATCGTTCTATTTATGTTTGGCTTACTGTAAAAACACATGCGTCCTATGATTTTGAGACTACGTTCATTAAACGTATTTTGGGATTTTATATGCCCACTTGTTTCCCCAGTCTTGTTAGAAATTGAATCAGGTAGTATTTCACCTCCTGTTAAATATTCTAAAACCATGGTTAAATTGATGAATTTCAAAGGGCTTGCTGTACATGGCTGTATTGGACATTTTTGATAATTTGCAACTACCTAGTTCCTCTATATTTCCATAAAAAACCTAACTAAAAAAGTGCGAAATTGAAATTTTTAATTTATGTTGTTTTAAAAGAATTATTTTATTTATTTTCCTTGTATAAGAATGGACAAGTAAACAATATGCAATAGTTTCGCAATGAAAACTAATTAACGGGTTCTTTTTGGCTTTAAGTGTGAGTTCAAAAATCGAAGTTATCTTAAATTTCTTCCACAAATTCTGCAATAAAATTTTTTTTAAATACTCTGTTTCTAGTCGGGGGGCTGAGTTAACCCCTGAATTAACGTTTACTCACCCCACACTACAATTATTTATATTCCTGTGGGCCTATTCTGGTAAATCCCCGTGAACAGGGAACTGGAGAAGGAATTTATATGTAATTTTTATTTAAAAATTTTGTATGCCAGATACTGAGGTAAAAAGTTAGTGTTAACTCTTTTGAAAACAAAATTAAATTGGGAATAACTTTCCCTGCCAATTTAGCTATGGAAAAATAGTGCCACTGCAAACCTGAACGTGCTCAAAATGTTTGGTTTGTGTATTTTAAAAGCTTATAATTCAGTATTGATTTTTTCACCAATTTTGCAATGTGGAGAGAGGGCGGTAGTCATATTAAGAAGGTCCTCCGCTACTTATGTTGATGTGCTTGTTGGTACACGCCATCAAACAAACGAAACAAATCCTCAAAGAAGCAAAGACACGATGCACCGTGAACCGTGGCCCGAACATTAGTAGATAGGCCGCCTGTCACCAATTTTTACTATCTTTTTACTAAGTTTCAATTTTTACTATCTTTGTCTATATTTCGCCTTCGTGCTACATTCGATTTTGTTTTGATAGGCTCCGTAATTGGTAAATTTTTTGCTGATTGATATCACATCTGAATTCCGTTGACGCAGCTCGAGCGCTGTCAGTACAAACACCATAAGTGAAATGCATTTCTGCATATTCACGGTGTGAATAAACGATTGAGGTCGATTGAGTACATGTATCGAACTAATAATATTAACGTCATGCAACGCAATACAGTACAGATGTTAAGGTTACCTAAGCCTATATTTTGGTGATTGTAGCACTAACCGAAATGGTAGAAACAGTGTGCAACTTAAGCTCTTAAGTCTTCGCTGGTTGAGGCATAAGTTGGCGTTTTATGTGTTTTAAAGTTGTGTCAACTTCTTTTTTTTATAATCGAAAACGTTTGAATGCTATTTTTTTGGTTAAAGAACAAAAATGTAAAAGTGAATGCTAAAAATCCTAAAAAGTACAGTCGACGTTTTTCATGTGCATTACCGTCTTTTGTAATGCATTATAATAAAACAAATATAGTCCGCAAATCTCGAGTTGAAAAACTTACGATCGGAACCGGATATCGAAAGATTATCTTTCGGTTTCTCAACACAAGAGCCACGAATAATACGAAAATTGTTTTACTGTGTGATTTATCGAGGGGAGGTACTATGGCGACGAAAGTATTTTGTTCAACACACGTCCCTCACTCATTGCTAACTCTTCACTCTCAAAGACAGAAATGGCACGAGCGAAACACACCGACGATATAATCACAGCAATACAAACGCTAAGAGCGGAATGAAAAAGAATGAAAGACTTGCACACGTCAAAGCGAGCTGTACAAAAAAATACCTAACCGCTTAAATAGATTTAAAAAAAAATAATATCCATGCACCACAGCTTAAGTCTCTTCAAGTAAAATTAACCTAAGCGTTTTGTAAGTTTTAATAGTGCAAAAATAGTTTTCAATTTAATTATTGATTAGAAAAAGAAAAACAAAATCTAGTTAAGCGCTTAGCAAAATCAGAAAATTAAAAAAGTCTTTCTTAATCATATTTAAGTGTTTAATGCTTACAGTGTTTCATCGTAACCGACTAAGAAACTAAGATAACTTAGGGAAATTCAATTTAATAGTGGAAATTCCGTTATAAGCAGAAGTAAGTATCAAATTCATTTAAGCTGTTATTGCATTTGTTTATATTAAACAAACCGTTCCTTAAATTCATTTAACATTCTAATTGTGCTAGAAATGATCTTATTGCTGTACTAATGACATGAGATAGGAGTCCGTCTGTCGAGGAAACAAAATTACGTCCTGGCGTTTTAAATAGTTAAACTCACTCGAAAGTGAGATTTTAATACGCTAACATTTTGGTGATTCGAGCCCTGGCCAGAACAAGAAATCATTTGTTGCTGGTTTTGGTTCCACGGGCCTTATTCTTAAACTCGGTGGAAATTTCCGCATTCGGAATATATAATTTGCTTTAAGATTCTTTATTTATATTATTAAAATTTTTCGCCGGCTATTTCAATCATATTTACGAATTTGTTTGCAGGTTTTCTATTATTTATTTCCCTACTAAGGAAATAAATCCGTATCGATTTATCCACTCGGAATTTTTCCCTTAGTAGAGAAGGTTAGGTTAGGTTAGGTTTTAGTGGTTGCTAGCGCACACATAAGCCAGTTTTGGTGGTACCACAGGATCCGACATCATTAAACTCCGTTTAAAACCATCTAGTGCTATTCACATAACGTAAAAGATTTCGCACATTACAGCTATCGATATCAGAGAGGCTGACCATAGTGTATTTGCCCAAATGATCAAGTCTTGTGCCAGCTATGACATGAGCATTTGCCAAAGCAACTGCTTTCCTATGACTCGCTGCTTACAGCACAGAATAGGCCTTCCTACATATTCTCTCCTTGGTGCCAGTTGGAGAAACATATCGTACCTTGCTAATTCGTCTGCCCTGCAATTTCACTCAACGCCAGAGTGACTCGGCACCCAGACCAACTGGATATGGAAGAGTTCGCTCATCTCGTTTGGAGATGTGTGACAATCCAACGCCATCCTTGACGCGAAGGCAACTGAATCCAGTGACAGAATGGCCGCCCAACTGCCCACATAAACAGTGATATCAGTCAACGATATTACACTATGCTTCAACCAGTTTATGACCTCTTCAATCGCTGTTTCTTCAGCCTGCTACACGCTGCAGTAATCAGGGAGACGAAAGGATAGAGTCGCATTTAATTCCCAACAAATCATATCAGCTCCCACCCTACCATCGAGCTTGGAGTCCTCGGTGAAGAATTTAGCTGTATCGTGGAGACCGCGATGAGGCATTCTTCCAATCCTCCTTAGAGAGGAGAATCACCTTAAAACGCTTGCAAAAGCACAAAAAGCGTGTTATATAATCCAAATTCACCAGGTCATCCCTCACAGAATTGACCATAATTGAGTGCCCCTTTTTCAGGCACTTCCACCCCGAAATCGCTGACAGTTACCGATAATATCCAACGGGAGAAGGTACAGCATGACCTCTACAGCACTAGGGAGGTTGTTTTCAACACCCCACTAACAAATGAGTAAAAAGCCTGCCCTCTGCACCTTCGCCATCATGTTCATGTATGATAATTTCTCCAGAGCTGGCTACCATACACTCACACCATAAAGCAGTAAGGGCCTTACAAGTGCCGTGTAAAGCCGCCAGTGCACCAGCTCCGGTTTCAAGCCCCATTTCCTTCCAATGGCATTTTTGCAAGAGTAGTGTGGTGGCCGTGTGTGGTTTCCAACTGAGCTCACTGTCGAGAAGAATCCCTAGGAATCTCGCTTTATCAATAAGGGCCAGCATAGTACCATTTAAACTTGGTGGACCCATTACGCGATATTTATATCTCCTAGTGAAAAGGACGAGCTCTGTTTTAGATGGATTAATCCCCAATCCCCATTTGCTGGCTCAACCCACAGTGATTGATAACGCATTCTGCATCACATCTCTGATTGTACCCAGGTGCTTTCCCGAGACAGCTATCGCTACGTCATCGGCATAAGCAACCATGCCGTGTCCACGGGCTGAGCCTTATGATACGCATGTTGAGACTGTGCTCAGTTTCTTGGTATAATTCCCAAACGAATATGGACATCCGTTCGGCAGAAAAGATGACTGAGATATTGGTCCTTAAGTCCTTAGGGTTGCTGTGCGAGCTTCTACCTTCATTCGGGATGAAGATCACCATAACCTCCCTCCATTTCTTCGGGATGTACCCCAGCTTCAGATACCCTTTGAATACAACATCCAGCCAGGGAAATAAGACCTCTGAGTTCTTCTGAATTTCTGCTGGTACAATCCCATCCGGACCAGCTCACTTAAAGGGCTTCTTTTAATAGAATTTAACCATTTTATCTTCTTTTTATTCAGAATATCCTCTGTACACAACAGCTGGACGCTGCAGTCATCTCTAGACCCGCAGTCGTCCAAAGGTCCAGTAATCGACACATTCTCACTTCCCGGGAAGCTAATTACCATCAAAAGATCAAGAGTCTCTTCGCTAGAAACCATCCATTCTCCATCCGGTTTTATCAGATAGCCTGGGACAGCTGGACTGGTAGAGAATCTTTCTTAAGTGCGAGGTATCCGAGACCCCGTGCGAGGTATCTGAGACCCCTTCCATTATAACACAGAAGAGCCCCCATGAATTCCTTTGCGCCTTCCTTGTTTCCCTTTTGTATACTCTGAGGCATTCCGTATGGAAGTCCCAGACTTGATTTTCTCCCTCGATCTTTTCGCTCTATTGAAAGCGGACCCACAGACTTTTCGGCACTACGCAAGTCCAAGGCCCGCCAAACAAGTTTTCGCTTTCCCCTCAGCTTTGTTAATGGGCAAGCGCTCCTCACAGAGGTATTCCAAGCCCTAGTAAGAGTACCCACGATTGAATCCAGATCACTACTCATGTCGAGGATTCCTGGGACTCTAGATGGAATACTGCCCTCCAATACCTCCCTATATACGCGCCATACTGTCCTCCTGGGATTTGTGAACACGCACTGATTTCTAATAGTTGATAGGGGAATAAATAATAGAAAACTTGCAAACAAATTTGAAAAGACAATGTATCCGATGAAAAATTCGAATAATATAAAGAATGTTAAAGCTAATTATATTCCAATTTCCACTGTGTGTAATATCGAATATTCACTTATCGAGCGAATAAAGAAAAAACCTCTGTAAAAATTCACCATCCACTGGTACCAGCATGAGTTTAAAGTACTAGAAACGAAAACAGCTGATTTTTATAATTTTTCCTGGCTAAATAAAATAAATAAATTTATGTGGCAGAACACTAATTAAAATGTGGATAAAAATTTCTTGGAAAAATGTAAAGTGGCTTAGATATACCAACGGAAACTTTGGAATTATAAGTTAAACCGTGGGGATCCTTTTCAACAGTTCAATTATACAAAAAGAATGCAAGAATGAAAACTAAGTGCTTATTCAATTGTGATTGCATTATTTAAACAAATATCTGTGTTTTTTTACTTATGGTCGAAATGTGTAATTTGATGAATTAATTTGAAATCAAAATGGAGAATAAAATTTATGAAAGAAACGTTTTTAACGTCTATATTCAATAATAACAAATATAATATAAACTCAATTCGATTTACAGGTTATTTATTACGAAAAATCGTTTTGCATTAATAGCTCCAGGTGATTTAAGAAATCAAAATAGAAGTAAGCTACATCATTCGCAGTAATCGCTTAACTTTATCTATGTTTTGAACGAGGCAAATCTGTTACACGGATAACCGCTTAAGTCAGTTATATTCAATTTTCGTCTAATGATGTTTCTAATTATACAGCGCTCTGGCTGGACATGCAAAATAAAATATCTGACAAAAACTACTGAAATCTACTGAAAAATAACAAAAATTAGCTTAAGCGGTTATACCTTATGTGTACAGCATTTTTACCTACACTTTATCTCATGCTTATCAGTTTCATTTAGAAACTAGTTATCATTGTTATGGGTAGAAGTGTGTATTTTACAAGCGTTTCTCAGATGAAATTGAATACTTGGATAATATAAAAATTAAGTACACAAAATCAAGGCGAGTATGTTAAACAGCGTCAAATTTTTCTGGGCAAAACATCCCCTTCACATTTTCCTGCGACGTAAAAAATGTTTATCTCGCATCCAATTTTGAGGCAGAGAACCAACTCATGAATGTTATTCAATTTATTTTTGCCCAATAAGGAAGATTAAAACTGAATATTTTTTTGATATTTACGATTTTTTGATATTCTTTACAAATCTTTAAAATTTTGTTTTGTGTGTCCGTTACTTTTAATTATGTAGACCGCAACGATGATTAGAATACTATCGATTGTACCAACATAGTGAAATAAAAAACATAACGATGATCGAACTACTTCTAATAACCAATTTCTCTGCAAAAATTTGATGAGTGTTCACGCAAAGTCGCCACACAAATCGCCACATAAATATTAAGAACGATACCAAATAAATGGTTTAATTAATTTAAATGTAATATCATCTGTGTTATAAGGTCGTTTCCTTTTGTCTTCAAGAAAATTTAAAATATACTTAACGTTCCCTCTAAATTACGGACAATGTATTACGTAACTCCTTACTGCGATTTTAATTTATTAAGTCCATTAAATGCCCATAGCTACAGATTGACATTTTCAGTAAACCAACAAGTAAACTGAATGTTAATAAGTGTCATTTACCCATTTGCTTACCCTTTTTAAATAAAATATATTTTCTAATTATTTTGTGTTAGTCTGATAAAATATGATAAATACAAAAATGTTATATGCTAGACTCTACTAAAATATCATAACATTCCTGGTAAGTGTATTTCAATTAACTGACTTTAAAGCTTACAGTCTTTGAATTTACATTTTCACAGGTCGACAATATATCATGTATCATGATTTTATGCCACCTGTAATTAGTAACCAGTTCACAAAATTAGATAAGTTTGGTAAACAGTTTCTCGTAAAATTAGTTTTATCCCAATATAAAATTGTCTGCAAATTTGAACTTTTATTATTTTAGTGACACCAAAACTCACACCACCCAAAAATAAAACAAAATGTTTAATTATTTTTGGGTGGGTTTATGTGTGGTGTGATTTATAATGAAACGAAAAATCTTACTTATTTACGTAACACCTAGACTGACATAAATAATTAAAGGAATAATTTTTTAGTTAAAAACCGGGTTATTTATGTAAATGATACAGCAAATCTTTTATGATGGCAAACATTCAACAATAAAAAATAATAATAATTGGTATAACCTAGAAATACGCCAGCCAAAAGTGGGCGACGAAAATTGTGTTTATTACAGATAATCAATGTACTCTTTGTGCAGAAAATAAAAATTTAGGGAGGAAATTGAAAATTTTCAAATAAATTCCTATTATGTGTACTTCCTGCTCTACATAATATTTTAAAGCTTATACATTTATCACATTTTGCCGCCACAAGTTTAATATACAAAATTGATAATATTATCGTTGTACGTACAAAAATTTATTAGGTACACAATTTTCCTCAATAATATATACGGTAGCAGAACCGGAAGTAAATAAAAACTTTGAAAATCTATAAATTATTGCAAATAATTTATTATTTTATTTAAAACTAATAAATTATGGCATGAAAACAATTATAATTTGGTTAAAGCATAATAAACTGCAAAATTTGGTGTCTAGACTCTATATAGATGTAGCTAGTTCTGGACGTTAGTCAAAAGCATAAATATATTTTGGATTGTGTTTGTACAAGTGTTTTGCTTTAATTATAAAATCTATAAATAACGATAAGCTCCAAAAACTAACAAACGCATTTAATTTTCATCTCCCAGAAAATAATCGGAAACAGACTGAACTTGAATACAATGGCAAAAAAAAAATCGGAAATATTATATCGTTGCTTGTGCTGGCGTTCGAAAAGTATCGAATAAACAAAATAAACAGTGCAAATGTTTTTATTATTAATTTCTATTTTTAAATGAAAGTTTATTTGAAAACTGAAATGCGAAAAAAACAATTATCTGTTCAAAAAATATCAAAACCATCTAGCAGAAACAACAACAACAAAATATATATTCTTGTCTCAGACATTTTCTTTTGTGTATTCGAATAGTATAATGGGGAAGTGGGTGGAGGAAAAAACAAATAGAGAACAACTTTAGTTTTCAATTTTTTTTCATGCATTGTGCTTTTGTTTTAACATTACAGTTGTTAAATTTGTTTTCAATTTTTCTGATTTTTACCGAATGTTGTTTATGTTCCATTGCCGCTTGCATACTTCTGCTGCTCGAATATACAACTCGTCGTATTGTTTTTATAGTTACGAAAAGTGTTTTGACTGAAATGATTGAGGAAGTTGAAACTGCAAAAACTGTTTAACTTTTACTCTGGAAAATTAAAAATTGAATATTATAAAAAAACGCTTGGTGCTTGGGATTTATTTATGTTACATTTGTGTTGCAGTTGGGATACTCGTAGACTTTTCTAATATATTTGTTTTATTGTACACGTTTGGTTTAAATTTCTATTATTTTTTTTTGTTTATTTTATTGCAATCAGAGGTAGATAATTATAATGTGAATAAACGATTTGTGGCGCTGAACCTTTCAATATCTCTTCTTTTAAATAACAAAACAAAAAACACAAAGGGGAATTACTGAATTTTACTGCGATGCAGTTCTGAGAAGAATTTAAAATTTTTAATGAAGAAACAGACGAGTTCTTTCCAGCTCAAAATCCATTTTAATCGTGTAGAATACACAGATAACATATTTTTATCTAATATTTATATTTCAATCTAGAAACCAAAGTTTGTAAGGATTGGTTATGAAATGGTCTAGTTTAGCCCAACTTGAACAGAACCTAAAAAATTTTTTCCAATACTAAATTCTACTTCATCGTAATTCGTTAAAAAAGATGGAATATTATTAAATTTCAAATACCGAGCTCCTTTACTTCAGAGATCAATCGATTTGTCATAAAGAAGTTATCAATTATCTTTTATTATAGTGCTGCCACTTGTGGCGAGTAGCGGAATCACTTATTTTCCGCTGGCAAATTTCTGCTACCGTTTGATTTTAATTGGTTGTCTCAAAAATGAAGGCAAATTTGTTATTCATTAATTGTTTTCAAATTTTTTCTTAAAAGTAATTTCACTATACAATCAAGAAGTCGCTGAAGTTGGCCCGAAACATTATCCCGAAACGTATTGTTAATTTTTTGTAAGCTTCTTCGCTAAAGTGTAGCGAACTTGAAAAATATGTACATATTGAAAAAGTTTAGTATCATTCCGAAAAAATTATATAAAGGGTGATTTTTTTGTGGTTAGGATTTTCATGCATTAGTATTTGACAGATCACGCGGGATTTCAGACAAGGTGTCAAAGAGAAAGATGCTCAGTATGCTTTGACATTTCATAATGAATAGACTTACTAACGAGCAACGCTTGCAAATAATTGAATTATATTACAAAAATCAGTGTTCGGTTCGAAAAGTGTTTCGCGATTTACGTCCGATTTATGGTCTACATAATCGACCAAGTGAGCAAACAATTAATGCGATTGTGACCAAGTTTCGCACTCAGTTTACTTTATTGGACATTAAACCAACCACACGAATGCGTACAGTGCGTACAGAAGAGAATATTGCGTCTGTTTCTGAGAGTGTTGCTGAAGACCGTGAAATGTCGATTCGTCGCCGTTCGCAGCAATTGGGTTTGTGTTATTCGACGACATGGAAGATTTTACGCAAAGATCTTGGTGTAAAACCGTATAAAATACAGCTCCTGCAAGAACTGAAGCCGAACGATCTGCCACAACGTCGAATTTTCAGTGAATGGGCCCTAGAAAAGTTGGCAGAAAATCCGCTTTTTTATCGACAAATTTTGTTCAGCGATGAGGCTCATTTCTGGTTGAATGGCTACGTAAATAAGCAAAATTGCCGCATTTGGAGTGAAGAGCAACCAGAAGCCGTTCAAGAACTGCCCATGCATCCCGAAAAATGCACTGTTTGGTGTGGTTTGTACGCTGGTGGAATCATTGGACCGTATTTTTTCAAAGATGCTGTTGGACGCAACGTTACGGTGAATGGCGATCGCTATCGTTCGATGCTAACAAACTTTTTGTTGCCAAAAATGGAAGAACTGAACTTAGTTGACATGTGGTTTCAACAAGATGGCGCTACATGCCACACAGCTCGCGATTCTATGGCCATTTTGAGGGAAAACTTCGGAGAACAATTCATCTCAAGAAATGGCCCGGTAAGTTGGGCACCAAGATCATGCGATTTGACGCCTTTAGACTATTTTTTGTGGGGCTACGTCAAGTCTAAAGTCTACAGAAATAAGCCAGCAACTATTCCAGTTTTGGAAGACAACATTTCCGAAGAAATTCGGGCTATTCCGGCCGAAATGCTCGAAAAAGTTGCCCAAAATTGGACTTTCCGAATGGACCACCTAAGACGCAGCCGCGGTCAACATTTAAATGAAATTATCTTCAAAAAGTAAATGTCATGGACCAATCTAACGTTTCAAATAAAGAACCGATGAGATTTTGCAAATTTTATGCGTTTTTTTTTAAAAAAAAGTTCTCAAGCTCTTAAAAAATCACCCGTTATATGTGGAGAATTCCACGTAAAATGGAACCAAAACGTTAATTTTAAAAACAGCTTTCGAATTTTTATGCTGCCTTTTTTCCGACGATTTAACATTCTAATTCAATTAATAAATGCAAATTAATTAAAATTATTTAGCTTTATGGAAGTGGAATAAAAAAATGTAAACCCCTTTTTCTGCAGCTAAAATATTCAAAAAAATTAATCCGGTTTTCATCGTTAATTTGTCAATGTATGTATGATTTGTCGAATAATAATAAGATCCAAGTTAGTCTTGAATTATACTTCAAATAGATACGGTAAGTTCCTTGTTTTTATATTTCATTTTTTTAATTTGAAATTTTTTTCCGGATGCCTAACAAAATATTACTATGTTTTGTATAATGATAATTTAAATATTTCAAATATTCTACAAATTAATGTAGCTTGCAATGAGCGACGATATTTTTCTTTTTTACCAAATAATTTTAAAATAAATAAAGGTAGGCGATAAGAAAATGTTAGCCATTGGGACAAAATTTTCTGCAAGAGAATACAAAATAAAAAATTGTAGCTTTAAAGTGGACACGGAATCGTTCCCAAAAATACTATTTAAAAAGAAAACAGGACGAAGAAAAATATAAAATATTTTGAGAAAAAAAGCGAAAGCTTAATAAAGAATACCGCGGTCGACAAGCAGAGAAAATTGCTAATAATTCGGAATTATTGACTATAAGAGAGAAAAATCAAAAATATCGGTACAATTTAAGATAAAGGAAGCAAAACGTTGTGGATTATCGAGGAGCGGATTACAAGTGTCCCCAAACTTTAGGCGAAGCACTTGCGAAAGTAAGAAAGGCTTTACCAGGTACACAGAATCAAACGGCATTCCAAAACCGCAATCCGGTCATAACATAGGTTTAAATTGTGCGTGAGTTTTATAACAAGAATGATATAAGTCGAGAGCCACCATCTAAAAACGACCTAAAGTCGGTGAAAGACAGCCAGGGAAACCGAATTTTTAAACATATCAGGCACATGATATTTAGCATAAACAAGGCATTCAAATTATTTAAAGATGATAATCCAAATTGTGCACTATCAAAGATTTTCACACTACGTCCTCCAGAGGTATTTATTATATCTAAAATGCCTCATAACGTTTGTGTTTGTCCAACACATGCCAATATCCCTATTGGCGTTCAAATTAAAATTCAAGCTAAAATAACAGTTTGGCAGAAACTTCAGGTTAGTAGTGTCGAATTATTTAGTGTCTAACAATACAAAAATATGTTTATTATATATTTTTTTAGGGGAATCACAATATATCAAAGTAAATAATATTTAACTTTCACTGATTTCAAAGTACATTACAGTTTCATAGCTTTTTTACACTTATTATTTGATTTAATTAAGTTTCATTCGTTATGTTTATTATTATTTGATAGGGATAGATATCGACTAATACCATTAATTTTGCTAAGGCACTACAAGGTAAAATGAAATGTTTTAAATGTTCTACCGTATTTCCAAACATTGAAGCAATTAAATTACATTTCAAGTTCTGGCATAATATGGAAAGTGATAGTATATATGAGTGTTGCGAAACACCTTGTTCACAGCCATTTAGTAGTTTTAAAGCATTTAAGAAACACGTCAAACACAAGCATACTACCTTTTGCGCTGATTATTCTACAGAGCCATTTATTTTAAATTCATGTAACGGCAACAATGAAAACACAAGAATTTTTGATGATGAAAACAAGTCGCGTATTGAGATATCAGAGCAGGATAACAGACTTATTCCATATTAATTTTATTCAAAATTTAGTAGTTAGCCAAATTACAAATGCTAATTGTATGCAGTTCGAACTCGAAAAAATTAGTGATGATGTTGAAATTAAAGAAAATATTAATCGCCTAGCAAAAATATTACTTAATCCATTTTCAAATTGTGGAAGTGATCATATGGTTTTAAAAACTTTATCTGATAATGGATTAATAGATAAGCTTACGATATTTTCTATCAATAGTGAAGTTGGGATTCTTTACCGTAAAGGTAAAACATTTTATGAAGAAATAAATACATTAGGAATATTACTACCTTTAAAATTTCAATTTAAGAAAATTATTGAAAAATACTATGAAGAATATACTAATCTTGTATTAAAAAACGACAACATTAAAAATCTGTCAAACTTTCTCGAAGGTAAATTATGGCAGGTCAAGAAAATGAAATATGTATTCCGATTTTCATGTATTGTGACAATTTTGAAATCAATAATCCTTTGGGTAGTCAGTCTCAAGCAGTAACCGGATTTTATTATAGTTTTCCATTGCTGAATTCAAATTCTAAGCTAGAAAATATCTATTGTGCTGGTTTTGTAAAATCAGCGAATTTAAAATCGTTTGGTGATAGTGCCTGCCTGAAGAAGACGGGCTAATAATTGAGACATCATCAGGTTCCGTTAAAGTAAGATGTATATTAGGTCTATTTTTAGGTGACAATTTGGGCTTGAATTCTCTTTTGGATTTTTCTAAATCGTTTTCAAATAATTACTTTTGTCGATTTTGCAAGGCGTATAAAAACGATACTCAAAAGCTATTAATCGAAAAACGCGATTTACTTCGAAATATCGAAAACTATGATGAAGATGTTGATAAAAATTGTTTACAAGAGACAGGAATATATAAAGCATCAATTTTTAATGAAATTAAGTCATTCCATGTTGTTCAAAACTTTGCTGTAGATCTAATGCATGATGTGTTTGAAGGTGTATGCCATTATGATTTAAGCCATATTTTATTATATTTTATAAATCAAAAATATTTTACGCTAGATAGATCTAGCGTAAAATATTTTTGATTTATAAAATATAACGATAGAAAACAACATTTCAACTATGGAACTATTGATATTGGTAACAAATCTAACCCAATTAAATTAGACCATTTAAAATGAAACATCATTCACTTTCTTCCTTTAATAATAGGAGATTTAATTCCTACGGTAAATAAAGTTTGGAAATTTCTATTATGTTTAGTTGAAATAGTTAATATTCTTCTCTCAAGTAGTTTTACAGACAGATCATTGTCTCATCTTCGAAATTTAATACAAAATCATAATTCAAAATACATTTCATTATTTAATGATACTCTGAAACCTAAATTTCACATGCTGACTCACTATCCATCTATTATCGAACAATCTGGTCCACCAAAATATTACTGGTCGTTTCGATATGAGGCAAAGCACAAAGAGTTAATACGCTCGATCAATAACGTCTAGAAAAAATATTGCATTGACATTAGCTAAAAAATATCAATTTAAATTTGCTTATATTCTTTTGAAAGATAAAGAATCCGATCTTCATGTGGATGAGAAACATCTAATTAAAACTGATTTTTGCTCAAAACTAGATACAATTTTTGGCCTTGATGAACGTGATATAAAATCGTACAAAACAATTATGTATAAGGGGACAGTGTATAATAAGGGGTATTATCTGTTCAAACAGGAACCAAATAAGAGCCTTTATAAAATTTTAGAAATTTATGTAGTTCAAACGAACTCTGGAATTATTTTCCGTCTAAATGAAATTTTAATTAAAAGCTTCGATAGGCATATGTTGAGTTATGAAATAAATAATAATTATGTAAACATTTCAGAAGATATTGTTCTAAATTTATCAGATTTTAAATATCCTCCAATAATACCAAAGCAATTGTTTTAAAATTATTAAATTCATTTCAATAAATCCCGAACCTATATAGCATTATTAAATATTTATAAAAGATATACAACGGCAAATTCTACAATACAACCCGATTACGATTTTGAAAATATCAATATTTGCGAGTTACCATTAACTTACCATCAACTACAACCAATGAATACAAGTTTACATATATCTAATACAACGCCAAAATATGCTAGCCCTGAAATCGACGAGGAAGATGCAAAACAGTTATTAGAGCATTTAGAAGACTGGGGATTCAGCTTTTTATATCAATTATTTTTAGGTAACATACATCGATTTATACATACTAAAATATTATGGATTAAATCAATTTAAACTAATTTTAATTAAACTAATTTCTTTTCCATATTAAGATGAACGAATCGATATTGAGGCTATGAAGTCATTGAGTACCAACCACTTGCTAAATCTATGCTCAAGTGGGAAAATGCAATTGGGAATAGCAATTAAATTTGAATCTAAATTAAAGAAATGGCAAACAATGGAATGCACAACAATTTCTACCCTTTCTGACAAGTCAACTGACCAATTACCTAAATATGATGGCCCTAAAGAAACAGTGCCACAAAAGAGTGTTTCCTTAGAACAAATTTTAACAGAGTCACCTAAAGGCAGGCTCATTCTGAACCACTATATGACCAACCCAAATTTAAATGATGCATGCAGAGCAACCATCCTGGAATTAATAAACCATTTTTTAATACAGAAGGAAATAAAAATGTCCAATGAACTGGCGAAAAATATTTCATTGCAAATTATTGACCAATTTCCTTCAGAAAACCTGGTATGAAAAAATATTTAATATTCAAATTTTTAATTAATAATAGATTAATACATTTTATTACAGGACATGTATTATATTAAGCAACCCGGAAAAGCTGCAATATCGAAAGTTTCAGCAAAATATTATAATGCTCAAAGATCCCTCAAAAATTGTGGCATAATCGGAAAACGGGTACGAATCGCGCGGGTATAAAGAATTAAGAATAAGGAACGAGCAGTGTTTACAGTTAGGTAAGTTTTATTTAAATATCATAATAATAATGCAATTAAATTTATTTGCTAAACATGTGGATTTCCCTTAATTCTAGAACCTGAGGTCAACCATCAGAACAGCTTAACCGAATTAAAAAAGGATAACTGTAGTTTCGCTGAAGGAATCGATATTCACTTAATTACTGAAAAAGAAAATAACCAAAGCAAAATCCATTTAGAGAAAAGGTGGAAGAATCTTCCTTAAATTCCTAAATTACATTCACTACACTATTTTAAAAAGACAAGTGAAACGGAGATTTCGGTGGCCTTCACGGTAAAATCAGAACAGTCCCGATGACTAACATACCATAATTATTTTTTGTTGTATTAAGTAAACGAGATTAAGTACCATAATATATTTCAAACCTTATCTAAGCTAAAAGTTAAGTTTCATATTCGTTTCAAAAGATCTCGCCGAAAAATTATGAAATTTGAGCGGGTGTCTAATTATTAAGATTTTACGGTCTCAGTGACTAACAACATGATGTACATAATAAATTTTCATTTAGTAAGTCAATATCGATTATTGAAACTTAACAATGTATCTAAACGATGTATGATGCATGAACCTGATTTACTGGCGAGACACTTTTGGAAAAAAATAGTTCTTTCTGGGCTAGTTTAACAAAAGGAAAAATTAAATGGTTGATACATATCCCGATGACTAATATGGAATTTCCCATATATAAAGTGTGACGCATAAGTAACGTTATGATTTAAGTAGTGAAGAGTTTTTTTCGTTTTCTTTCAGAATTAACTTTGAAAAACTTGGGAAATTTATTATGGAAAGACTCAGCATAGAACAAAGAACCAAAGTTGTTCAATTTTATTTTGAGAGTCAGCATTCGATCATCCAGACACAAAGATCATATCGACATTTCTTTCATGTTCGAAATGCACCTAGCGCTTCAACAATTTAGTGATTGGTTAAGCGTTTATGCTGGGGCGAATATTATTTATTAACATCATCATCGGTGTTGTCAGATCCAGCATTAATCCAAAACTGATTAAGATTTGGATTTTAGAATGACATTCTAAGTGGTGGCGAATGTGAAGATACTGAAAGCAATTGTAAACGGCGGTAATAATCATCATCGACAATACTGGAATTCACAACGGGCGTTAATCATCAAGACAGGTGACGTGGATTATTCGTAATCACAACTACATGAAAATGATTTACAATACACATACATCGCAAGATACAATAAAAATAATAATCTCGAGCATCGATAGACAAGTATATAAGGGCGAGCAATTCGGGACGCAGACGCAGCTGCAATTTAACCAACGAAAAATAAAAAGTGAAAAGTAAACAGTGCAAGTTAAAAAGAGAACAGTTAGAGCGAACACAGTAAAAACGATTTAGTGAGCAGAGCAGTAAATAAGTGAAATACGTGAGTTGCTGTAGAAATTAAAAATGTGGAAAATAAAGTTTGTAACTTGAAAACCGCTGAATTTTTATTTACAAAATGGAGTAAGAATCTACATATATCGAACGCCCGAAATTCGTAACAATTGGTGTCAGAAGTGGAATTTTGCACACACCAGCAATGGTTAAAAACCTAAACACAAATACATCACAGCAATTGAGGGAAAAGCTCCAGAGCCTCGGGTTTTCAACCGAAGACAATAAGAACGAGCTGCTTTCGAAACTGCAAAGCCATGGAGGAGGATGCTGAAGCAGGCGGACGAAGATCGCGACAATCATCACCGATGCCAGGACCATCGGATATTCCACCAGTTTCCCTAAACGATGAACGGAAAATCCTGCCTTGCGAAGAATAAGTTAGAAAAAAGGCAACCGGAACAATGGATCAAACAGAAATAACCTTTTCATCATTACAGTCAGGACAACATAAATCAACCTTGGGCATGGGAGATACGATGAAGCCGCTGTTAATCCAAATGAATGAACAAAGTGCACAATTGGCCGAACTACGAGCGGAGCAAGGTGGTCACCTTACAGATATACGTAAACAGCAGAGCGTGCAGAATGAACAACTGGACAAAATCCAGCGTGTCCAAGATCTCCAAGTTAAAGAGCTAAGAGGGGAGATAAAGTCTCTAGAGGTGAAAGTCGTCAGCCAGGTCAAGAAGTTTGAAAATAAAATTAAGCAAATGGAGGCACGCCTCGAAACAAATACATCGCAAGTTATTCCAGATGATCAGCTAAACAAAACATTTTCAACCGAACTAGTTGCTGGAATTAAAAGGGAAATTTTGAAACCTCCGACACTCGATGACGAAATCCCATTCGAAAATTTTAAAGTGCTAGTTCCAAGCGGCAGTGCAGCACAATTGTTGGGGCGCAGGAGAGCGACTCAACATTTTGGCTCTACGTGGGAAAGCTACAGATATCTTGCAAACCGTATCCGCAACAGAAAGGAGGTATGGACGGGTTATGACTGACTTGGAGCTATGATATGGGCAGTCGCATGTCAGAGAACTATGCAAGATTCAACTCCAAAACAAGCCACAACTACGTGGGAAATGCCTGCAAGACCTAGAGAGGGAAGTAACGAATCTGGCGCGTGAAGCATTAGGCAATGCACCTGCAGATGTGTTGAACGGGCTACCAGTGGACGCTTTTATCAGTACTGTCAAGGATGACCATCTAAAACTTCATTTAAGAACCAATACTAGAGGTAAAACCATGAATTGAGTTTTGGCGATAACAAGACAAGAGACATCGCAACAAACATTTGATTCTAGCTCGAATAGTGCAAGATGGCTTAAAGCGAGTTTACGGCCAGAGAAAAGGAGCGACGAATTGTCGTTACAAATGGAGTAAAGATCCTTTGAGGAGGATCAGCAGTCGTGCAAAGGTAGCACGCATTAGAGTTGAGAAGGAGGTGTGCTGGAATACGGCGAGGCAGAGAAAGGATCAGGGACATCATGAGTCGACCGATTTGTCCAGCAGTAAGAAGCCACAAAAATAACGTAGCTGAACAACGACGACGAAGACAAAGATCGATCCGCAGTCGAGAGCAACAGCACGAACGCCAGAAATAAATCAGAAGCGCAATACGACCAGAGTGGGACATTTACCGATTTTAGACGAAGTGACTTAGTGTGGTTGAGTTTCAGAAAGTGAAAAAGCAGATCTAAAGATGCAACAACGAGATTGGAAAGATACATACAAAAGTGTCAAGAAGATACCAGTCTCATATGTTTGATGGCCAATAAAACACAATTCTAGAGATATCTGTGCAAATTTGGATACAATGGTATTTCGGCGTTATTTTTGAGAATTTTTAGAGATGTGCGGTATGTCGGTGCGACCCTCAGGGAATTTTATATCGAATTTACAAGAAAATAGAATTATGACAAGTGTTCGTAGTCTTGTGGATGTTTCATGACCATTAACACATAATTCTAAATTGGAATTTATGGAATGAGAGCGAATCTGATCAAACATTACAAATTATAAGATTAATCAAACTTATATTGGCTATAGGTGCGTGATATTTTACGTTCGTCATAAAATAAAATTAAAATTGCTTCAACCAATGCGTTTCACTTATTACTAGATTTTTTCTGTATAAATTAATATAAAATGAAACAAACCCTTTATTAGGTTACTGTTATTCATGAGGCTTGAAATCGACAATTAAACATTTTTGAAATCATGATATTTTGAAGAATGTTGACATTTCTATTTAATTATTCAAGATTATACTTGCGGACAACTAGTATTGTGCCATAACATCTCATATACCTAAGGATGTGTTAAGATCCCTAGCGATATCTCAGTAGGCCTAAGAATTTTTATTATACTCGTAGTGGGTCGTAATACAAAATTCTATTAATTGTCCCCTTCCTTAGATTACAGCTCCAGATTATTTTTCTAAATGACATGATCCTCAACTAATATCTCATCCTGAGGTTGTGATAAAATCTCTAGGGATATACGTTCGTAAGGTCTTAAATGCCTAGTTACCAGACCCAAATTATTTAAAGTCTTCCACGTTGCCAAAGTTAAAATTGTTTTCTCCGAGGTGTGAGGTTTTACTTGGGCCCCAACTAAACGAACTTCGTTAACTTGGTCGAATAACCTTGGAGGTTTTGCGCTCTCGTATGTAGTGACACAATATGTACAAGTCAGGGTAAAACTCTGGAGTTTATGATAGTACGCTCTATAATTTGATTACTATTGGTATCTGGACAGGCGAAAATTAACCGATTCTAAATTTTATATTCATTCCAATGATTTTCAAATTTTGTTCGTTTGACAATAACATCAAAAACCATACTTTTTTACTATTGAATAACCCAATTGGTCTCGTGTAACCAGTGCTGTATAATGTATCTACCTCTATGTACACTGAAAATTTCATTTTTTTACAAAACACAAATAATTGATTTTAAATTAAAGTATACGCACAGTGGAAATGTTCTATTGGGATTGTTATCTAATTTAATTGTGTACCAGGATCTATTATACATTACATACTCGTACTATTGTTTGTTTAAATAAAATCATGTACATAATGGGTCACCTTTCACGTCAGTGGGGTTTAATTAAATTTATTCCCAAAAATTTGAAATTCAATTTCAACTTGGATTTCCCGCATTGCTTGAATTTTGTTTGGTATTATTAAATTAATTTTCAATTGAAATGTGCGTAATACTCGCAAACTCATAAAAAAGGTAAAACCTCAAAAAATCACAAATTTATGGAAGTTTATCCTCCTCGTGTATGGATATAAATATATGTTATTAGTATGTCTGTCTGTGTGTGTGTATGTTATCTAAGAAAATTTATTAAGAAAATTTGTCCAGAGAAAAATACTTGCATAAACCATAAAAATTAACCCAGACAAGTAGAATGAAATTGGTACCAAACCAAAAACATGCAAAAAAATAAAATAAAAAACTGGAAAATTGTTGGAAATGTTTAAGGATTATGAAAATATATAGCACAAGATAGCACAAAAGCTAGATAGAACAATTTAGAGTAGATTTTTTGTTTAATTTTTATTTAAATTTAAAATAATATAAATAAATAAACTTAATGTAATAGTTGTTGTTATTGTAAATTAAATGTAGGTTGGTTGATGGTGAAGTTGATATATTCATGATAAGAGTTATTTGCTTTTATGTTGTTTTGGGTTAATTTTGTTTGTCTTTTGTTCAGTTAATACAAAATTTGTGATTTTAAAAGTGTTAATTAGGCGGTTTATGTGCAATATCCAAAAAAGACTTACTCTTGAAATAGTAATAACTTATTTACTCGCATTTTTATGTACTAGCAATTTCATTCATTTCTTTCGCTTGAAATTTATCGGCAGTGTAGCTGAACCGTGAACTCTCGTTATATTTTATAATTTAATTTACTAATTTAACGTTTCTTAATAAATCATGAGTCTCTAATCGTGTTCTTGCCTTGGGCTTTCTCTGTAATCAAACGATAATCGTGCTACACTATAAATATAAGCAATGAAATGAAGCAAACAAAATCAAGTTACAAGGTGTTTTTTGTTTTAAGTAATCTTGATTTTTTTTTTTACTTTATTTTCTTAAAAATTAGATACAATAATTAATTTGGTTACTTAATACTTAATTAAGCAGCGCGCTGTTTTATGTTTTATAATTTTAAAATATATCCTTATATAAAAAAAAGGGAAGTTAAAAATTAAATAGACTATGATTGAAAAAAAAAAAAAATTTTATAATATATTAAATACTACTAAAGAAAAATTTACGTTAAACAATAAAGAGCACAAATATTGCAGAAAAAGCAAAAAAGCACTATAAAATAAAATTTTAAATCAAAATTAAAATTCGCACCGTAAAGATTTTAATGATTATTTATTTAGACATTTAAGTCCGATTGTTTATTTTAGGTTGTTCTTAAATACATTTTTAGGCATTTCTTAAACAAGTTAATACTTTCAATTTCTTTTAGTTCGGTTGTTATAGTGTTGTACATTTTCATACCTTTGTACAGTATATTGTTGATTTTTGAGTTTGTTGCAAAAAATTGCAAGTGGAAGTTGGCTCGCTGTCTCGTACCATATGAATGAATATCACACGCATGAATCAGAGGTCGGTGAAATTTAATTAAACCTCTTCGAATTTTAAATATTGTCATTATGAGTTCGAAATCAATTATATTATGGAAGCTGAGTTGAGATATATTTTTAAAAAGTTCGATTGTTGAAAATCTTAGTGGCAGGCGGTATATGTTTTTAGGTTTTTTTTTTGTAGAATTGCGATCTCATCACAACGGAAACCAGCGCATCCCTCCACACTGGGTTTAAATATATTAATTGTGGTAAGATAAGGGAATTGTAGATTAGAAAAACAGGCAACTTTGCGGCAAAATATGCTTCAGTTTTTTGATCGAGAATACAAAAGGTCGTAGTTTAGCCTTAACCATATCGATATGGGCGCTCCATTTCAATTTTTCATCTATCAGTAGACCCAGGTACTTAAATTGATCCGTACGCTCTATCTGAATTCCCGCATAACTAATCCTGTACTCTCTTTTAACTTCTTTTGATATTTTTTTATTTGTAAATATCATATACTTAGTCTTTTTGGCATTTAATTGAAGTTTGTTTTCATTGAGCCACAGGTTTAGCAACGTCAAATCCATCTGCATATCTTCAAAAAGATCTTTAAGATTTGTATTTTCATACTTTATAACAGCATCATCAGCATATAGCTGAAATGTGCCCTTAAAGTTTTGTCTGCATATGTCGTTAATGTAAGTGTTAAAAAGGACCGGCCCAAGAATGGGTCCTTGCGGTACACCTCTTGCGAGACACATCATATCACTTTCTGTTTGATTCACAACTACAACCTGAGGACGAGCTTTAAGATATGATCGGAACCACTACAAATGCATCGGCTTAAACTTCAGTCCCTGAAGTTTGGCGAGCAATATATCATGGTCTACCGAATCAAACGCTTTCCGTAGATCCAAAAATAAGCACGCTACAATCCGTTTCTTGTCAACATTTTCCGAAATGAAACTAGTTAACTCAAGGCATGCTGCTTGTGTACTAGAGCCTTCCGTAAACCCATACTGCTCTCTTGCTAAAATATTATTCGCCTTCAAAAATTGCAATAACTGGTTATTCACTATTCTTTCGAATACTTTTGAGACTGAGCCTAAAATAGATATTGGTCTATAGTTGGTTGGCTCTAGTGCATCCCCATCCTTAAACACCGGTATAACTCTTGCCATTTTTAGTTTTTCCGGAAACTTGCCTTCAAGCAACGAATTGTTAATCAAGCTAGTTAGCGCTCTCTTCAATTTTTCTTGAAAAAATTGAAGGAACTTGCCTGATATGCCGTCCCGCCCCGTGGCTGCAGCTGTTTTCAAACATTGAATACTCGACTAACTTCCTCTTCACTCACATTGGTTATATCAAATTTAAAATCTATATGATATTCTAGCATAATTATGACTACATTTGGCCACGGAAAATCGCATGCATGTATGAAACAAGCATTGAATGCGTTGGCAACTTCCCTTGGGTCCTCGCTAACTGGGCCATTTAACATTACCGAAATATTTTTTGGTTTAGTTTCACGTGTCTTATTATAAATGGCCAACTTTAATAGATTCCAAAATTGTTTGGAACTTCCAATACAATTTTCTAGTCTTGTTACGTAAAAATCTCTTTTAGCTTTCCGTACTCTGGAATCGAGGATTTTATTAGATTGAACGTAACTTTTAAATGTTCACACTCAGGGTATTTTACAGTTAGTTTAAATAATTTTTCCCTAGTTTTGATATCCCGGTATAAATCTAAGGTCATCCACGGTTGTTTCAGACCCACACGTCGTGTGTCACGCTTATATTGCATGCAATCCTTCACGACATTCTCGAGCCCGCTTACCAGATCGTCCAGAGTTTCGACGGTTTCTATTTTTTGCCAAAAACGATTTTTCGCAGCCAAATCATAATTTAACATTTTAAATACTTGTGCCTGTTTAGATTCTCGAGCTTGTACCTCTAAGACTAATTGAATTGCTCTGTGGTCAGAGAATGATACATCCTCCAATGCAAAACAATAAATAATAGTAATATTTACTAATTTTTGGGTTTCTCGGATCTAAAATATTTAAATTAAAATCCCCTACTACAATCGCTCTCGGAAATTTCTCTAAAATTGTTTGAAAGGACTCTAAAAAATTATCAACATTTGATCCCGGGCATCTATATATACTGATTAAATGCATATTTTGCTTAAGCAATTTTAAAACTAGAAAATTGTTTTTCAGCTCATCTTTTTCAAAAATTACAGAGCATTTAATATTCTCTTTAACTAAAACACACATTCCACCTCCTTTACCCGTACGACAACTATGATACGTATTATAACCATGAAAATTAATTAAACATACCTCATCAGATTGTATCCATGATTCAACTAGTACAATGATTTCGGTCCCATAATTACACAACGATAAGAAATTTTCCACCTCATGAATCTTCGACTTCAAACCCCTGATATTGAAATATACAATATTTACATGACCCGTTTCCAATTTTTTACGACCGTACTTAAATCCGAGTTCATAATTCACGCTATCAACTAAATCCGCTATTTGAGAAATGCCATTTGTATTTATGTGTGTATTTCTACCTGTCAGAAATCGAAACAGCTGACTCGTTTGTTTATGTTTTTGTTTGTTGATATTTTATAGTGCAATTTTAAGTTTTTAACTAAAAATAAATAAATATAATAGTGTTTAGTGATCAATAAATCGATATGAAAATAATTCTATGTGAAGCGATAAATTAGTCTATTTGAGTTAATTAATCAAATTTTTAATTTTATCTAAATCGTTTGAACTTTTTATGTGAATAGTGTTACTCTGTGGGGCTTTTTTCAGTAAAATCCGATTGTTGGTGGTCCAGAGAAATTGGAATTGGTTAGCTATTTTAAATTGCCGAGCAGCACGAAATAGTTGGAGTTTATTAGCGGTAAGATGATCTCGAATAAATATTTGTTTGATATTTTCAGTTTTGAATCCAATTTGATCCGAAAATAGATTTTTATATACTTTCTTGCTTGATGGTGATGGATTTAAGCTTGACCAGGAGAAAATGATTAGGCGTTTTGGGTGCTGTGCTGGTGGATGGTAACACGAGTTCTCTCCCGATATATTGTGCGCTGGTTATACAGTCACTGGATACGTTGGCTTTGATTGTTTTAAGAATGTTTGCAGTTAAGGTAAGAGGATCAATCGATCTATCCGGTATTCCAGAAATCACAATGTTGCTTAGATTGTCTTTTTCTTTCAGATATTCAACTTCCGTTTCCAGGCGATTAATAGTGTGATGGAGCTCTTCGTTGTTTTCCTGTGCAACCTGGACCCTGTTTTTCAGTTCCGTATTTTCAGCTGATAAATTTACTATTTGGTCACGAAGCACCGATAGTTGGTCAAGGAGAGATTTTTTCACATCCAGGATTAGGTGCTCAAGTCTTTGAAAGCTTTGTTGATTGATATCGACTGATGATTTCAAAATATGTGATGTTTGTGGTGTTTGAGATGTTGGAGGCGTACGGAGTTGTTTTTAGGGCTGACAGTTACTAGGGAGCTTGGTTGACAGCAGTTCCAAATGGTGGCGATCTTTTGAATTTCCTGCCTGTTTTTACCAGAGAAGCCAACACAGCGTGAATGGAACGTATTATGACATCTGGTGCACTTAATTCCTTGGTGAATCTCGCTAATTGCGCTTTTGCATAACACACATTTAATTTGGTCAGCCACGTATTGGAAACACAAAAGTAATGTAGTGTTGTACGAATGCTGATGTAACTTTTTTTGTTTGAATTTTTATTTTACTTTATACTTTTCTTAGCTTTTTATGTAAATATTGTATTATAAAGGGTGATTTTTTTGTGGTTAGGATTTTCATGCATTAGTATTTGACAGATCACGCGGGATTTCAGACAAGGTGTCAAAGAGAAAGATGCTCAGTATGCTTTGACATTTCATAATGAATAGACTTACTAACGAGCAACGCTTGCAAATAATTGAATTATATTACAAAAATCAGTGTTCGGTTCGAAAAGTGTTTCGCGATTTACGTCCGATTTATGGTCTACATAATCGACCAAGTGAGCAAACAATTAATGCGATTGTGACCAAGTTTCGCACTCAGTTTACTTTATTGGACATTAAACCAACCACACGAATGCGTACAGTGCGTACAGAAGAGAATATTGCGTCTGTTTCTGAGAGTGTTGCTGAAGACCGTGAAATGTCGATTCGTCGCCGTTCGCAGCAATTGGGTTTGTGTTATTCGACGACATGGAAGATTTTACGCAAAGATCTTGGTGTAAAACCGTATAAAATACAGCTCCTGCAAGAACTGAAGCCGAACGATCTGCCACAACGTCGAATTTTCAGTGAATGGGCCCTAGAAAAGTTGGCAGAAAATCCGCTTTTTTATCGACAAATTTTGTTCAGCGATGAGGCTCATTTCTGGTTGAATGGCTACGTAAATAAGCAAAATTGCCGCATTTGGAGTGAAGAGCAACCAGAAGCCGTTCAAGAACTGCCCATGCATCCCGAAAAATGCACTGTTTGGTGTGGTTTGTACGCTGGTGGAATCATTGGACCGTATTTTTTCAAAGATGCTGTTGGACGCAACGTTACGGTGAATGGCGATCGCTATCGTTCGATGCTAACAAACTTTTTGTTGCCAAAAATGGAAGAACTGAACTTAGTTGACATGTGGTTTCAACAAGATGGCGCTACATGCCACACAGCTCGCGATTCTATGGCCATTTTGAGGGAAAACTTCGGAGAACAATTCATCTCAAGAAATGGCCCGGTAAGTTGGGCACCAAGATCATGCGATTTGACGCCTTTAGACTATTTTTTGTGGGGCTACGTCAAGTCTAAAGTCTACAGAAATAAGCCAGCAACTATTCCAGTTTTGGAAGACAACATTTCCGAAGAAATTCGGGCTATTCCGGCCGAAATGCTCGAAAAAGTTGCCCAAAATTGGACTTTCCGAATGGACCACCTAAGACGCAGCCGCGGTCAACATTTAAATGAAATTATCTTCAAAAAGTAAATGTCATGGACCAATCTAACGTTTCAAATAAAGAACCGATGAGATTTTGCAAATTTTATGCGTTTTTTTTTAAAAAAAAGTTCTCAAGCTCTTAAAAAATCACCCGTTATAAACGGATTTTACAATAAACAACCATTATTTTAAAATAAAAATAATAAAATTTTAATTTTTAATGCCCAACAATTGTTTTCCTGAACTGAATACTTTGACAGCGCGCCAAATTTTTGATTTTCTAATATTATAATTACTTTTTTTTTGACGGTTCTGGGCAGATTCAATGAAAACATGTTTTTGTTGCACAACCGTATTCTAAGATTTCGCATAACTTTTAAATATTTAAAAGAAAAAATTTTTTTTGGGTATTTGGAAAGAAATAGAAAATCATTGATGACACGCTACTGACTCATCAGTGACACGTATTTTCGTTGGTCTTACCTAAGATCACATATGCAATGTTTGAGGTAAAATGATGTTTCATCGTTTGTAATCAACCGGTAGGTTGGGCATTTCAGTTATAAATTGTTTGGCTAGAACAACTTACGTTGATTGCTTTTGACCTAATAATAAAGTCGGTTTTATATGCTCGGAAGTCAAGAAATAAAAAATTACCCTTAAAATTATTTTTTTATTTTATTTTATTAAGTAGCCACGCCTCACCTCTACCAACCCATAATCCACGCCTATTTTTAAAATCGCCATGACCATCCTTTTGCGTTGCCCCTTACATCGCCATATCGATAAACCTGCCGCACGTGTTATCATTTTTGATAATTTTTATTTTAAAATTTTCCGCTCATGTACAATATAAGATACAAAAGTTAGGCACGTCCATGTTTTTCATCCGTTCACGCTTCATGAATCTTAGCATTATAAACGAATCAAATATACAGGGTGGCTGAGGCCAAATGTTACTGACTTCACTCTGCTGTCATTTGTGTAGTTGTCATTTTCGCGCGTCAGTTTTTTGTCAGATTGAAGTTTGGTTAGTTGTTTACATGTGGTCAACAAATAATTGTTCTAAATTAATATCTTCAAAAAAAAATCGTAATGGAATTCAAACGTAATAGTGTAATTGCACTGTATTTGGGTGGAAATTCACAAACAGCAATAGTTCGTCAGCTCCAGCATTTGAATGTGAATAAAATGTTTGTGTATTGAACCATAACTCGATACAACGAAACTGGTAGCATCGCTAAACGCAACAGTGGCGGTCCTAAAAAGACGTGAAGAAAAGAATCCAACGAAATCCTAGTCAAAGTGCCAATCAATTAACTGCACGTCTACATGTTTCACGATACAGCATTCAAACCATAGTGAAAAATGAACTACACTTGAAGCCCTACAAGATACAAAAAGTTCAAGATCTTACGGAGGCACAAAAAAAGTTAGGCTTGAAAGAACACGAGCATTGAAGGCCTTGGCCGAACGTGATGAGATTCCAAAAATTGTATTTTCTGATGAGAAAATTTTCACTGGTTAGAGCACAAGTCCAACGATAATTTGGACACAAGAGTTGCCATGCGCTAGCAATCACTAGCTTATGTAATGGTTTTGGCTGGAGTGACTGCAGATGGACGCACTCCTCTGGTTTTCATCGAACATGGAGTCAAGGTAAACCAAGAGGTGTACCGCCAAAAGATCCTAAACGATGCTTTGCTACCTTGGGCACGTAAACACTTTGGTACGAAACGTTGGACATTCCAACAGGACTCGGCACCGTCACACAAAGCTCGAGCGACACAGCAATTTTTACAAAATTGCGTTCCGCGGCCGATTTCGTCGAAAGAATGGCCACCATATTCACCAGACTTGAATCCCATGGATTTCTCCATATGGTCCATTTTGGAGAGTAAGGTGTCCACTAAAAATACGAAAGTGTTGATTCATTGAAGTCAGCTCTTGTTCGAGAATGGAATAAAATTCCGCAAGCTTACGTTCGGTCAGCATGCAATGCTTTCTATGGAAGACTGAATCAAATAATCAGAGCCAAAGGAGGTCATATCGAGCAGTAACATGTTTTTCATAAAATGTAATATGTTTTCAACATATTCCACGAAATTTCAATAAAAAATAATCAAAACTAAAAAAATTACAGCGTTTTCATTTGGTAACACTTGGTCTCAGCCACCCTGTACTGTATACATAATATTATGAATATTTGATACTTATCAAAAATAAGCAGTTCAAAAACTTTATTAAATATGTTATAAGCCTTGCCTTCCGTATAAGCCAAACTTGTTGTTTATTATTTAATTAGCTCATGAGATTTATAATTTATGATAACTGGAAAATCTGAAAATTTCTAAAGAAAATTCCGGCGAATTTTTTTTAATAAAATTTCCAACAATTAGTTATCAAATTTTACTTTCATAAGCAGTGCTTCGTTCGATAAACGTCCTGCGCATTACTTGATCCTTACCCTCGCCACAATCGTCCTGCCGGATTGACTATTCGATGTTTGGTGGCCAAATTCTAGTCAACCGGTTCAATATAATCAGCTAACACCCGTACGTCACCAAAACACAAGGTCTGCTGAACACATCGTGAACGACCATAGACAATGCCGTGTTTTTGCTGATTGGACTCTGAAACAGTTGGAAGTAGGCGCAAATTTATTCTTTAGCGACGAGGCCCATTTTTGGATGAATGGATATGTGAACAAGCAAAATGATCGGATTTGGGGTGATACCAATTCATACGAGATACTAAATACATCCCGAGAAAGTCACAGTTTGACACCGCATCACCGGTCCGCACTTCTTTGAAAAGAAGACTGGAATTGCCATCACCGGAAACAGCGATTGCTACAGATCGATACACAACTTTTTGTGACTTAAACTCGATGATGTGGATACTGAGGACGTTTGGTTCCAAGAGGACGGGGCAACGTGTCACACAGTACATGCCAAGATGGACATCTACACGAGCGATTTGAGGCATAGTTGCACATAACATAAGAAATAAAAAGCATCACACTCGCTCCCGCACTCAAAACCAACCAAATTTCGTGAAATGCTTTTTGTCCCGCCTACTAGTTCCGCACTCGAGTTGAAATATTTTTAACTTTGTTGTTGTTTTAATACATTCAGTACGATACCGTAGTATTGTTTCCTAACTAATTCCCGATGTCATGTACGCAGTCTTAGACTTATTTCTTTGGGCTTCTGTAGATCGCAGATATATGCAAACAAACAGCTAACAATTGATGCTCTCAATGCCAATATAACGTACGCCATTCAGCAAATTCAGCCATATCTATGCGACAAAGGCATCGAAAATTGGACCTCCACGATCCGTACCAGTAAAACCATAAAATATTCTTTAAAATAAAACAAAATTTGAGTGGGTATCTCACTTGTTGAATTTACGTTTAAAACTCGAGCGTCCTTATTGAATGACACTTTATAAATAATTAAAAACTCGACAACTTGCCTGCTTCGAGTACTTTTATTTTCTGTGTACTTTTGTTGTTTTAGGGAAAGGCGAAACGAAGAATGGTATTTTGTACTGGAAGAGCTCAAAAGCCTATAAATAACCATAGAATAAGGATTATTACGAACATCATTTTTCCTTTAGTACTGACCTCTTTAATGTCTAAAGGTAAATTTCACCCCATAATTGGCAATATTGTATAGGGCCACCACCAGATTTTAGATAGAAACAAAAAATTCGTGAACGTGGATCAACCTTGTTTATGGTGTTATAAACCAATTTTATGTAAAATCTGATTTATTTTGGTCCGGTGAAGTTATTGTAATTCAAGTGGAAATAATCATCTTTCTTCCTCAGCAATATAATGTTTCTCTTCCTAATCTAATACATCATAATAAGATAAAGCACACGCCGGGGTGGTGTCCCTAGATAGTAATACATACTTGTAGATTTATACAATTTTTAAATTATCAGAGAGTAAACAGTATTTTGGGTTCAAATTCCCAAGGTTAAGTAAACACATTTATACTTTGTTCTTTTTGGGGTTAATTGCGATAAACCAAATATAAAAGCACACAACATAATGAAATTGATTAATTAAAAAAGCCTAAAACGAATTTTCTTGAAATCAAAAGAAACGGGGGAAAACGTATTCCATAAATCATCAAATAGCGTAAGAACAGCTTTTTTCAGCTTGTCAGCTTCATATACTTGTTTCTTTGTTATAATTTAATATAATCAAAGATTAACGTTGAACAAGCATTTTTATGACGCACCACAAGACAAAAAATAAACAAATCGTCTTAATCTATAACAAAAACTTACAAAAATTGAAAATTAATTGTGAAAGTTTATTTATTTTAATAAAAGTTTTACTCGATTTTGTGCAGAAGGAGGTTAAACATCTAATCTATACTGTTTACCAATTTGAATTCCGTGAACGATATTTTGCCCAATAGTCCTTATTACGCGGGTAGTAAAATTGTTTCGTCTGTATAAATTTGTTTTGTTATATGTTGCAAAGTTGCTTGTTTGCTAATTGTATATAATGCTTATTCCTCGACATGTTCACTAAAAAAGACCTTTAGTAAACTCGTGTTGAACATTATATATAAATTATTTTACAAGTCAGGTCTCAGAATTCTAAGCAATAACAGCTAAAGAACCATTGGGTACTGTTACATTTCACGGAATTAAGAATATGTAAAAGAAATATAAACAAGGAACCAATTATGGTGAATAAAGGTAGCCTGAATCTCCGTCTCTCCATAAAGTTTGAGTAAGTTCTTCCATGCATAAATTCAGATTTTTAAATATCACTTCCGGTAACAATCTTAAATATGTTTAAATCATTTACAGTTTGTCTCATAAAATTATCATTGGATAATCTCTTATGTAACCCTAATCGTCAAAAGCCCTTAAAGTTACCATTTTATATCGATATTCGAAGTGTTCAATGCATCTGGATGTTTTAAGTGAAACTAACGAGTTTTCAAAAATATTTAATTCGGAGATATCCGTCGGTAGATCTGGATGAAAAACCACGAAGTACCCTAACATCATACGATCGTAGGTCGTATGATGTTAGGGTACTTCGTGGTTTTTCATCCAAAAGGTTTTCATCGTGTTATACAAAAAGTTTGTGCGCTTTATTGTTTTAGAACAAAAACGTGTATTTGTTTTATATTATCGGTTCATCGTTTTATTTTTCTAAAAATGGTGCTACTTTTTCATGAACGCGTGCGAAGTTTCATGTAGAGTTGTCCACTCATTCGTATATTCGTATATAACCAGCTGTTCAAAGTTGACGTGCCCAAGTACTTTTTTACAATGGAAAATATGTAATGTTGTGAAGAGATAAAATTCTTATTTTTGGAAGGTGCAGCACTAAAACAAATTCGAACGATTTTTAAAACAAACATCAACGATTGTTAAAAGTGTATAAAGACCCTTCACCTTCAATTGGAACAGTAGAAAGATGGGTTGCTGAATTTAAACGTGGTCGTACAAGCCTTGAAGATGATCCACGTGACACACGTCTAAAAAGTGCATCAACACCAGAAATTGAAGCAAAAATACAGCATATGGTTTTTGAAGATTGTCGAATAACAAAAAGATATTTATGAGTGGCCCTGAAGGTTTAGGTTTCAGAAAGCTGTGTGCACAATGAGTACCGTATTCACTAACAATGGAACAAAAACACATTCGAATGCGACTTTTTCAGCAACATTTGGAGCGTTTTAGAAAGGATAAAAAGGATTTTGTGCATAGTTTAACACTATGGATGAGACTTGGGTCTACCACCAAAACCCTGAATCAAAACAAGAGGCTAAGAAGTGGTGTGAACCTGGTACTTCGGCTCCGAAGCGAGTTAGGCTTCAGAAATCGGCCAAGAAGATGTTAGCATCAGATGTTTGGGATGCAAAAGGAGTTTTGTACGTGGATTATGTCAAAACTAGTAAAATAATAAACTCAGATTATTATTGTAGCCTTTTGGACCAGCTTTATGCAAAAATTCGTGAGAAAAGTTATGGTTTACAGAAAAAGAAAATAATTTTTCATCAAGACGTTGCACGCTCTCACATATCTCAAAAAACCATCGCGAACATCAGTAAATTAAAATACGAATTGTTGCAACATCCACCGTATTCGCCAGATTCCGCTCCCTATGTCTTCTGGTTGTTCTCATACCTAAAAAAATGCATGCGTGGGAAATGATTTTCATCGAATGAAGAGGTAATAGTAGCCGTGGAAGCATACACGTGTATTGAAGTTCAGGGAGATTAAATTGAATAATAAAATGTATTTCAAACCATTCGCGATTTTCTTATCGACCGACAAAAATTACAGAACAACCTTATAAACACCGACCAAATGGCACAGTGGTTAAAGCTTTGGCGTTTGGATCGGGAGGTACCGGGTTCGAATCCCGATAGGAGCAAGATGCAAAAGGGAATTTTCATCAGCGGATTACGATCTGGGATGGAATGGAACACAACTATGACTCCTTGTCGGAGTGCAGAACTCATGGGCCGACCCATCTTACATGCCAGTATAGGCTGGCATGGAGCTATGCAACATGCAGATGGTGACAAAATCGGACCTAATCGGTACGTCCTCGATTTGGTAGGCAACTGCCTAAGGTAAGGACGTAAATAAGCGAACTGCGAAAGAGTTGGGAGTGCTTCGGCCCCAGAAAAAGATCTTTGCAATCTTAAATAAATAAAATAAAAAAACCTTATAAACCCATGTTTTTGTAACCTAAAATTACTGATGCAATTCCTCATCGTAGATGAGTACTTACACACAAGGCTACAGCTTGCTCCCGTATGCAATAGTTAGGACGCTATCTGACAGACAATTCCTTCATTTGCAAATGGTTTTGTGATGTAATCTCCAACATCAACTATTTCATCCGATCACTTGAGAACTCTAGTGTTGTATTACCGAACATATGATAGCCAATGAACTCGAATGTGTATGTGGAAGTATGTCATTAGTGCGCGATTTTTTTCATTATCGGTTTATATCCCTTGATTATGCTCATATGCTCAATAAAAAACAGATTAACTTGGAGGACAACTTTGTTCCTTTGGGTTTAGAAACATCCTGTGGCTGAAAATATTCCTTTTGTTTCTTCAAATCCTACCACAGAGATGATTTTAGCTTTCGCATATATTCCATACGATTTCTAAGCCATCTCTGTCACAGGAATTTTTAGCAAACTACTTGACTTAGTAGTTTGGATAAGGAAATTCCCGCATATCAGTGAACAGGACACAAAAAACATTCGCAGAGATTTATTTGGTCGGCACATGACAAGGTGGGAATTCTTTGACAAAAATTATTACAAGATTTTCTTGATGCTTGGGTACGAGTCATTTTGCGTCGATTACAAATAACATCTATTCGATTAAGACGGACGATTATTGAAGAATATTTTCGTATTTATCTGCATCTGTGCCAAGCGATTGCTATAATTTTACAAGGGATCGTATTTCAAGAAAGACTAAGATTATTATGTCTCATTCATCGAGGTACCTACATACATACAAGGCATCGAGTACGTGAATTAAAAATCTCGAAAGTTGGAACCCAGGTTCTTAATTTGGGGGTTTGCACTCATCCTGTACATCCAGAAATTGTTTATGGTAAATTTGTGTCTTGATGATGTGGAGAAACAGTTCAAGTATACATAGCCAACCATTTGCTGAAATCCTGTGTGCTCGAAGCGTCGTCGTTTCGTGTTAAATGTGGAAAAATCGAGTTTTGTGGATTTCCGAAAGATTCGAACTTAAGAAACGCAAGATGAATACCACGTGGCCGTATACAACTTCGCTAGACATTATTTTACGCGATACAAAATTGTCGTAACTGTTGAAGCTGGTGATCGATATTATTTTACAGGGACTTTAATTGTAGTGCTCGAAGTGGGAGCGATTCATTTACCGGGCGCAATAGCACAAATTGGTTTCATACCAACGATGATTCAGCGGCTACCGAAGGCGTTCGAGGATTAAAATCACTTCGTGTGCGTGACTTAAACTACAAAATGGCATTTTTGGCTTGTACTGTTCAGGCAACTCTACAAGTTTCGATGGAACCTGACCTACCAATGAGTATGGGGTAACCGCGGGAGATATGAAAATAACAGATGGCATGCTGAGTGGAACAAAGTGTACGAGAAGTCACGGGATCGTAATTTGTATACGAATTTTATCAAAAAAAAAATTCCCCTCGACATATGGGAGTGATGAAGTGAAACACGGAGTTTTATTGCAATTGTTCAGCGGAGTGGACAAAGACACATGTGGGCAACACATGTACATAAGTGAGACTTAATACCAGCAAAATACCAAACAAAAAATTAAATATTTAAAAAAAAATTAATAGAAATAACTGACAAAATTTTCACCGCGTGCTGTGTATACATCAGACAAAGCATCAACTACTGTTGGTTTAACTGCGGCTGTCGTTAAGCACAAGGAACGTTTTGATTTTGTCATTGAAGCAGGTGTCCGTATTTTACCCGATAATGAGGTCTGCTGTATTGAAGAATTCGATAAAATGGATTTAAAAATAAAATTTAATTATTATTTACATAAATCAACAATAATATTAATTTTATGCATCTAGTAGGTAAGTGAAACAGCAGCAAAACTATCAACTCTCAAGTCCCAGTTTTCGAACAAAATCTGTACTCAGGTAGTAATTCTTGAAATTAATTCCGCCAAACACGACGCGAATCAGTTTTAAATCATACACATTTTGTTATCATAAAAAAATTGTAATTAAATAAAAGTTAAATTTATATTTAGATACGTGTCAAAATATTATAATTGGTTTTACTTATGGCGAAATATAATCAATCGACTTGTGGTGTTGCTTTCACTAATTTATCCAAATGAAATCAAATTAACTCTCCCGGGTCTGGTAATTCCCTAAAAATTCAGCCCAGCACAGGTTTCTCTTTCGCATGTTACAAACTTTCTTATGTAAAGAAAAATTCCCCTTTATAGTACGAGTAAGTAATATAAGAACCATAAAAATGTCTGGCCCGCAGTAATAAATAAAAAAGCACTAGTCATTTTTGACGAATGAATCTATTTCGAAACATTTTCGTGGGAATATTAATTCTTATTTTCTTAAACAATATTTAACCACACAAAATTGATACATTAAAAAAATCTAACCTTCATGCACATGAAATACATTGGAATTAACACACACCCCAGCAAATTCATCATAAATTTAAATTTTGACACCCAACATGTCTATTGTAACGACCAAACACTTTAACAACAAATTTGTATTTGATGTCCGAAAATTCGAAATTAAAGAGAAGGATGGAAAATTTTTCTTTCTCTATCACACAGTGAAACCATTTTTTGCTTCATTATTTTTCTTGTATACTGTATCCATTTCTTCTTGAGATCAAATCAATGGTCTCAAACCGACTACACGAGTGCGAGCGAAAATTTATCCGCACGCTAAACCAATAAAAACGCTTGGAAATATGTTTCCATCATTTTTTTCCATATATAAATTCCCTTGCGAGTTGAAATATGTTTATCTTTGTGCTACTTGGTCTGCAGACGACCAACCTATAAATATAAAAAATGTTGCTTAAAAAAAACTGAGCAAGCTTTTTGCTATTTTATGGCAAGTATTAGTCATTCAATTTTTTTTTAATAAATAATAAAAATATTGTATCGTCTAGACCGACTTCGGTACTGTACAAATACGGTTTACGGGTATACGGGTACGGTTTTAACGTAGTCGAAATTTTCAGAATCCCGTTCGAGCGGCGTCTGTATTTCTAATTGTATTTCTATTTGCGAAGTATACTCATACTTGTGTGTATCTGCAAAAAGGATTTCTTCAACAGTCGATTCATTAAAAGCTTTGCCTCTATCTTTCTGTTGTTTAACATCTCGAAAGATATGAACAGATTTCGTGCCAAATTTTTCATCAATTATATCCTTAATACAGACCAAATGTTAATTGTTCAAATCCCGCTTTCATGTCGAAGATATTGACTACGCCCACTATGTCCGGCTTTATTAAGAAAATTCAAAGGATCGTCCATAATAATCGGTATGTACTGATGTGGGTTTTCTAATTATATCAGCATTTTTGAGTTTTTTAAAATTATGGTTACGGTTACGGTTAAAATTATGTGGACCAACGATTTATCAAGACCCTGTTGTGCATCGGTTGTAAAACATATTTGAAACATTAATCGATTTCTCGGTTGATCACTGTTATCATAATGGAATCCCGAAACTCTTAGATTTCAGAATTACCGCGGGGGGGGGGGGGGGGGGTTGGTTATAAGGACCCACTTTGGGATCTTCATGTTTCTGCAGTTGGAATAATACAAGGACCTCAATCGTAGGGCAGAATAAGCAAAAAAAATCGTTGTTAATAAAAACACAATGACAACTATTTCAAACGAATGAGGGAAACGTCAATAATGTAGACGAATTTTATTAAGCAAAAACTATTAGTTAATAACTTCAGGCTGTGAGTGCGGGTAAAATCTCACAGCCGTGCAGCAGCCTTCAATAAGTGTGGATATTCTTGGTTACTACTTATTAAATAATTTTGTACAAAACTCACGGTGAATATTTTTTAAATCTTAGTTGGCTGCCTCAGTTTGAAAAAAATTCTATTTATTTTTCTTTGCGTCGTTTGAAGTGACAGCAGTCAGTCGCAAGTAATTATTTTTAAAGTAGCATACTATGATTTAAAAATAGCCACAACCAGTTGTAAACAATTATTTTATAAGTTTCGATTTAATAATCTAGTAACTAATAAGATGAGTAGTCGCATCGCTTGAAGTGATGCGACTAAAGGAATAAGGGTATAAATCTGTTAGAGCATAGTCCAATTGGGTTTATAACGATTTCTCATTCAAATAGTTATCTAAATCTAGTCAATAATATATTTGATATTTCATCACCAAAATTTACCCCACCCTCCAATCCTATTTATTTAAATAGTGGGCAGATTAAAAAAACGTGATGCATTATAAAAATCAATTTTTATAAAATTTAAACCAACAATACTGACAGCAAACAGAATCGATTTAATATTATTAGTAGTCAGAAAGTACATTAACAGTAGCTTCATGTATCATATGAGTAGAATTCCATCATTATTCAAAGTATTTTATTAAAATTAACTTTTCACAAAAAGAAATTTCTAAATTCAATTCAGAATCAATTAAAAACTAAAAAAAGTTTGCCTTCTTTCCTAGAAAGTGTGGTATCAAAAAAAAAAAAATAAAAGTTTTTTAATTAGGTTTGAATTTTTAATCTATATAGATCTGTTTTTGTTAGATGTGTTCATAAAATAGATACTCAACACATTTTCATCATGTGCTTGGACATCATCTCAATTACGAGGCTTTGTGCGAACATTTTTTGTATACGTTACGGTGAAAGTGGCCAAATCCGAATTGGAGCCTTAAATAAAACTATGGGTATGTAGGGGGTCAGTTATCGTGCAAACGATAACGTCATTATTCGTATCATATACAAATACGAATATAAAACTGACAATACTTGTTGGAATTAATCCACAATAGCATAAGTAACCCAAGTAATTGAGAGACTTATACAGAAATTTAGGATTATGTATAATATAAACATATGGGAATGTAATACATGTTTATTTAGGTCGAGTGTTACGTATAAGAATGATGCTTACATAAAAAGGCACTTTTCACCTAAGGTTTTATATTTTGTTATTTTTCCTTGGGTGTGCTTTTAATACCGAAATACACCGACCCAGAATAAAATGTAATTTTTAATGAATTATATTTTTTCGATTGAAATATTTTGATATTCGTATACATACATATTTAATGACGAAATGTTTTTATGTAGACAGCCTTATTTTTCATAATAATTTATGAAAAATAAGGCTGCTGATATGGGCATATCTATCGGAAACGCGCTCTTTTTAACTGTGAGTCAAAATACAAGTAGTACATAACTGAATTATAAACTGAATTTAAGATTTTTCCGGTGCCTAAGACATTTCTTGTCAAAGTGTTGTACACAAAAATTAAATCACGCATAACAATTTAAACTAATATGCACACTGGGAACGGAAACAATATAATGGAAATTGGAAATTATAAAGAATAGGTTGGGCCAAATAATTTTTTTTTTTTTTAAATGCAACAAACAAAAAGTTCTCAATATTTTTTCAAATTTATTTTTTCATTGTAAAGAACAATCCTTCCGATTAATTATGGAATACTATTTCATTCATTTGACTGCCTCGGCTGGCCTTGACGTACCCCATACGGTCGGTCCAATTTTTGAGCACATTTTCGATGGTATGCGGCATTATGTCTTCAATGGCAATGCGAATATTGTTCTTGAGAGTGTCAATCGTTGCTGGTTTATCAGCGTAACACTTATCTTTGACGGCACCCCAAAGATAATAGTCAAACGGCGTCAAATCACAGCTCCGAGACGGCCAAATCACATCAGCATTTCGGCTGATAATTCGATCGCGCTCACCATTGTCAATAACGGCGGCTCCTTGCTCATTTTCAAAGAAAAATGGCCCAAGTATGCCACCGAACCAAAATCCGCACCAAACAGTCACTCGTTGAGGATGCATCAGCTTCCCTACGATCACATGCGGGTTCTCCGTTCCCCAAATGCGACAATTCTGCTTGTTTGCACAGCCGCCAAGATAGAAATGCGCCTCATCCGAAAAGATGATTTTCTTGTCAAAATCGGCATATTCTTCAAGTCGATCGCAAACCCACTCAGCGAACCGAAAACGCAATGGGTGGTCTATTTGCTTCAATTCCTGAACCAATTGAACTTTATACGGTGTCATACCAAGGTCTTTATGCAGAATTCGTCGCAATGTTGTGCGTGAAATGTTCAATTCTTGAGCACGATGACGAGTTGACGTTCCCGGCAACTCACGCACATTCTCGGCTACAGCATCAACATTTTCGGGTGCACGCTTAGTTGGCTGCTTGGTTCGTGTTGGTTTATTAATTAGCAAGCCTGTTTCTTTAACTTTATTCACAAAATAATGCACATATGGAGCTGCCGGCGCTTCGTTTCTTCCGAAAACCGCACGCAATTTTCGCACACTTTCAATATTTCCCAGCCTTGTTCAAGCGAATACACAACCATTTTAGTTCAGCGGAAGAATAAAACTAACTTTCTGTCAAATTAGAAGTAACATACCCCTTACCGTACTCAAAATAACCGCTAGTTCAAAAAAAATTAGATGGCCCACCCTGTTTATATGTTCTACGACGAAAATTATTAAATCTTGACAACAGCAAATAACCAAAAATTTTTTTTTTGCTGTATTAGCACTGATTGTTAATATTTCCTATATCTATATTGTATATATGTATATACTTGGAGACAGCACAACAGATCTTATGAATTTTAAATTAAGAGATTGATAAATTAATATTTGTTTTATACTTGTTTGGAACGTTTTTCTCTGTATATAAATACTCGCGCATACCAATTTGTGGCGTTTAAGTTGCTCTTTACTAAAACGATTTTCTGGAGATTTCTTTGGTTAACAATCAATCAGACACAAAAAACCGACAATACAACAATTTCGAGAAAAATCAAAATGAAAAGGACAATTCATCCAAAATATAATTCATACAAAATACCAATTTAAAATTGGTTTAAATTAGTTTAGAATTATATTTTTCCGCGAACAAAATAAAATTATAATAGAATATTGAAGAAACAGTTTATTTTTAATTTTTAAATATGGCAATACTAAATTGTAAAATAATTGTAGAATTGAAAACGGGTCTGATTCCAAGAGCTACTAAACCCATAACGGTGATTGGTGCGGGTCTGTACGAAACGTTAATGAAGTTATAAAAAAAACAGAAAAATCGAATAATGAATTTTTCGAGCTTCAGTCAGCCAGCCAAAATAACAAAGAAATTTTTTTTATTGTAAAAAATAAAATTTGGTTTTTATTAATTTTTAAATCAAATTAAAGTATTAAATTTTTAATATTCGTCACGAGGCATTGGTGTCGCTGTAAAATCAATTATGCCACCCAAACGACAAGCAATTGTTATTCACAAAGAGACGAGCAACGGGAAGAAAGACTGGAAAACGTTAGAATACGCTTGGCTCATTCCAAACGAAATCTGCATGCTGATTTAAACCTTGGTGTCCATTACGATTCTAATTATGATTACAGTCTTCATCCAAATGTGATTATTGGAAAAATGAATAAATTAGACGTGTATTGCGGTGCCCTCAAATTTAAAAGTGATAGACTAGGAATATGCAGTGAAATTACGAGAATTACATTCACAACACGAACCATTACCAACGTTGGTATCAGGTGATACAGGCCAATCGAAACATTTCTTGGCAAACATACGGAAATACAGTTCATGTTTAAAAAAGATATCGTTCAATGCAATAAATATAGTGTGCGAGATTTGCATGCCAATATCCAAAGTGCAAGGTCAAATGTATAATCGTGCAGGATCATTAATATTACTGTCAAATGTCGACAATTGTTTCATCAATACATGATCGATATGTATGTGAAAATCGGAAACGAAAGGCTCCTCTACATTCGATTAAATCATACCAACCATAGTTAATAATGATGACAATGCAAATCCCAATGAATTGGGAAAAATTGTCATACTACCAGCCATATTTACAAGGAGTCCATAGGCTCGTGCATACGGCCGCCCAATTTGTTTATTACATACATATGCACTCCTGAGGTTTGCCACATGTACACATTTTGATTTGGCCGATCGAAAAAGTCACACCAGATCAAATTAACCAAGTCATCTCAGCAGTAATATTAGATATCGATATTGATCCAGACTTATTTGAAGTCGTCACTAAAAACATTATTTATGGTCCATGTGGCTTACTCAACAACAACTCACCATGCATGTCTGAGGAGAAATGCACAAAACGATACCCAAGAGACCTTCTTTCAGAAACTATCTAACTCTGATAATGACGGATATCCACTCTATCGTCGAGTATCAACCGAAAATGGAGACAAATCCATGAACGATATCCAACAGTTGTTCCTTTGGCAGTGCATCTTGAAAACGGACAGCGCGGGTATACTTTACAACAGATAATACACGTGCAAGAGTATTGTCACCACCGCCGGCAATGTTAACTGCATTTTTCTCACTGTGCAGGGCTATGTTTGCATAGACACTTCTTTACTCTAAAGCACCAACATACTACACATGAAAATCATTAGCAAAAACGATACAACGTCACCAATTTATATTCAGTGGACTTGCGATTACTGTTAATCAACGTACGTGAATCAACATCCTTTCAAGAATTGAAAACAGTTAACGATCAAGTATGTACCACTTATCGTGAAGCATGGACCAAGAACTAAATACTCTTGAAAACTATGCACATTGGGACTTTCTGCTCTCTGATATATCGAATACTTCTCAACCACAGCAAATACGAGTACGCAAGTTGAAGATTTTTGAAAAAAATACAAAAACTACATAAGTGAAGTCATCCTAAATGGTTTGTGTGTAATGAATCAAAACGTGTATAATGAAGCATCGTTTCGATTGAGGACATATGTTTGGCAATCACTATCAAAGCGCTAGTTCAATTGGGAATAGCTGGGGCGAATAGATTTGCAAACAACATTTTCGATCGTTATCTGCAAGGAGAAACAGGTTTTGACATCGAAGAATTGAGTAAATTTGTTGAAACGAATCTTCCGAAATTGGTTCCAGAACGCTAAGCGTTCGACAGAATAATGCATGTATAATTTCCTACACACACATCTATACGATCAAATAAAAATATTGCATTCTCAAACGCATCATCGCGGATTGCGGCAACTCCTTTGAGTGGTGATCGAACATCACGCAGCTCTTCGGTAGTGCACTCACTCTATTTAGTGATTTTTGACAAACTCAGCAAGTTATACCACGTTCAGCAGCCGCTGATGAACTTAATGCATGTCCCAAACCTTCAGTTTTATGGCAATATGTGCCGAAATATCCGACGAACGTTTCGCAAAACTATTCCTCGATATTGGGAATAGGATAAAGGCAATGGATGAATCCAATGTATCACATTGCCAACAAACATCTGTAAAATCACAGCAACCACAGACGAATTGAATTACAAAAATAATCAGTGGCTCAAATAATCCTGACACTTGAACTTGCTAAGTCACAAATTAAACTTAAGTTTGATATAAAAATTTTGCATGGAGTGCTTAGTTTACAAGATAAAACAACTTAATACACTTTTTAACATTTATACGATGTTTCTCGCTAAAACTGCAATAACTTAACAGCGATTTGTCGTACATTGAAATTGATGTATCATTCGTTGACAGTCCTAAAGTTTGGGATTTTTTTATCTTTAAAAGGATTTTTTTTGACTCAAAAAAAATCATGGAAAAACAAAAATAATTTAAAACGGACCCCCGCATCGGAAAGTACATTAAATTTCCTACATTTCAAAAGTAAAAAAATTAAACCGACATTTCTCCAAGCTACAAGCGTATGAAAATTTACATCAGGTAATTTATACATTTCTTCAATAATAAAAAAAACCGATTTTATAAAGCCCATTACTCCCCCTTACCAAAATAACATTCTGGCTACAGAACACAGAACGTAACCGAGCCATCGTCCATGACAAGCCCTCATTTTTTGTAAGCCTCTAGAAATCCTTATCAGATTCATGATCACAACATTGACGAGAACATGATATGTTCCAAAATTTGTGCTCCTTAAGCCGAAAATTATGAGCATGATCCTTCTTTCAAATATCAGGAACCATCTATCATTCGTCAGCGTTCAATCCTCGAATCAGTACTTAGCAACCAACGTAGTCAACGCTTTGTATAGTTTCAGTTTAGCGGCATGCGGAGGACGCCTAGATCTTAGTAATTGTGTAAAAGGATACAAAACCCGACCGCAGCAGCCAGCCATTGTTTTATATATTCACACACACACTGTTATCGTGAGAGATTTCAAATACTTAAACTACCTCAGTCCTGCAAACGTGATCCCTAATATAATCTGAACACAGAAATCGGGTATTTCGGTACCGGTGTGAAGTACTTAACGTTAATGAAAAGTGTAGCTACACATTTTAACGAAAAGTGTAGACTCAAAGAGTGTAGATACACAAATTATCAAAAAGTGTAGCTGCAAAGAAAAAAGTTTGGAATTCGAAATGCGTGGTTTAATTAAAATTATTAAAAATAAACAAAAAATATTGAGAATCATAATATGTACGAGTACTACAATAATAAATGTTAGTAATACCTTTTTTATAAAAAAATTATTTTAAAGCCTTTCTAATTCAAAAAATCATCGGAACAATGAGTGCCGAGTGTGGAATTTAGTGTTCTCAACTTGGCGTGGTGTCTAAAATGTGTACAAAAATTTTTAAGACAATTTGCATGTTGTGATTGGAGATATGGCGCTACACGTGAAAGTGCCTTTGGGGCCAAATTCAATTAATTCTTTCATAATTCAAAAAATCATCGGAACAATGAGTGCCGAGTGTGGAATTTAGTGTTCTCAACTTGGCATGGTGTCCTAAATGTGTACAAAAAATTTCAAGACAATTTGCATGTTGTGATTGGAGATATGGCGCTACACGTGAAAGTGCCTTTGGGGCCAAACTCAATTAATTCTTTCATAATTCAAAAAATCATCGGAACAATGAGTGCCGAGTGTGGAATTTAGTGTTCTCAACTTGGCGTGGTGTCTTAAATGTGTACAAAAAATTTCAAGACAATTTGCATGTTGTGATTGGAGATATGGCGCTACACGTGAAAGTGCCTTTGGGGCCAAATTCAATTAATTCTTTCATAATTCAAAAAATCATCGGAACAATGAGTGCCGAGTGTGGAATTTAGTGTTCTCAACTTGGCGTGGTGTCTTAAATGTGTACAAAAAATTTCAAGACAATTTGCATGTTGTGATTGGAGATATGGCGCTACACGTGGAAGCGTCTTTGGTCAAATTCAACTAATTCTTTCATAATTCAAAAAATCATCGGAACAATGAGTGCCGAGTGTGGAATTTAGTGTTCTCAACTTGGCGTGGTGTCTAAAATGTGTACAAAAAATTTCAAGACAATTTGCATGTTGTGATTGGAGATATGGCGCTACACGTGGAAGTGCCTTTGGGGCCAAACTCAATTAATTCTTTCATAATTCAAAAAATCATCGGAACAATGAGTGCCGAGTGTGGAATTTAGTGTTCTCAACTTGGCGTGGTGTCTAAAATGTGTACAAAAAATTTCAAGACAATTTGCATGTTGTGATTGGCGATATGGCGCTACACGTGGAAGTGCCTTTGGGGCCAAATTCAATTAATTCTTTCATAATTCAAAAAATCATCGGAACAATGAGTGCCGAGTGTGGAATTTAGTGTTCTCAACTTGGCATGGTGTCCTAAATGTGTACAAAAAATTTCAAGACAATTTGCATGTTGTGATTGGAGATATGGCGCTACACGTGGAAGCGTCTTTGGTCAAATTCAACTAATTCTTTCATAATTCAAAAAATCATCGGAACAATGAGTGCCGAGTGTGGAATTTAGTGTTCTCAACTTGGCGTGGTGTCTAAAATGTGTACAAAAAATTTCAAGACAATTTGCATGTTGTGATTGGAGATATGGCGCTACACGTGGAAGCGTCTTTGGTCAAATTCAATTAATTCTTTCGTAACTCAAAAAATCATCGGAACAATGAGTGCCGAGTGTGGAATTTAGTGTTCTCAACTTGGCATGGTGTCCTAAATGTGTACAAAAAATTTCAAGACAATTTGCATGTTGTGATTGGCGATATGGCGCTACACGTGGAAGCGTCTTTGGTCAAATTCAATTAATTCTTTCGTAACTCAAAAAATCATCGGAACAATGAGTGCCGAGTATGGAATTTAGTGTACACATTAATTGAGTTTGGCCCCAAAGGCACTTTCACGTGTAGCGCCATATCTCCAATCACAAGATGCAAATTGTCTTGAAATTTTTTGTACACATTTAGGACACCATGCCAAGTTGAGAACACTAAATTCCACACTCGGCACTCATTGTTCCGATGATTTTTTGAATTATGAAAGAATTAATTGAGTTTGGCCCCAAAGGCACATTCACGTGTTGCGCCATATCTCCAATCACAACATGCAAATTGTCTTGAAATTTTTTGTACACATTTAGGACACCACGCCAAGTTGGGAACACTAAATTCCACACTCGGCACTCATTGTTCCGATGATTTTTTGAATTATGAAAGAATTAATTGAGTTTGGCCCCAAAGGCACTTTCACGTGTAGCGCCATATCTCCAATCACAACATGCAAATTGTCTTGAAATTTTTTGTACACATTTAGGACACCATGCCAAGTTGAGAACACTAAATTCCACACTCGGCACTCATTGTTCCGATGATTTTTTGAATTATGAAAGAATTAATTGAGTTTGGCCCCAAAGGCACATTCACGTGTTGCGCCATATCTCCAATCACAACATGCAAATTGTCTTGAAATTTTTTGTACACATTTAGGACACCACGCCAAGTTGGGAACACTAAATTCCACACTCGGCACTCATTGTTCCGATGATTTTTTGAATTATGAAAGAATTAATTGAGTTTGGCCCCAAAGGCACTTTCACGTGTAGCGCCATATCTCCAATCACAACATGCAAATTGTCTTGAAATTTTTTGTACACATTTTAGACACCACGCCAAGTTGAGAACACTAAATTCCACACTCGGCACTCATTGTTCCGATGATTTTTTGAGTTACGAATGAATTAATTGAATTTGACCAAAGACGCTTCCACGTGTAGCGCCATATCTCCAATCACAACATGCAAATTGTCTTGAAATTTTTTGTACACATTTTAGACACCACGCCAAGTTGAGAACACTAAATTCCACACTCGGCACTCATTGTTCCGATGATTTTTTGAATTATGAAAGAATTAGTTGAATTTGACCAAAGACGCTTCCACGTGTAGCGCCATATCTCCAATCACAACATGCAAATTGTCTTGAAATTTTTTGTACACATTTAGGACACCATGCCAAGTTGAGAACACTAAATTCCACACTCGGCACTCATTGTTCCGATGATTTTTTGAATTATGAAAGAATTAATTGAATTTGGCCCCAAAGGCACTTTCACGTGTAGCGCCATATCTCCAATCACAACATGCAAATTGTCTTGAAATTTTTTGTACACATTTTAGACACCACGCCAAGTTGAGAACACTAAATTCCACACTCGGCACTCATTGTTCCGATGATTTTTTGAATTATGAAAGAATTAGTTGAATTTGACCAAAGACGCTTCCACGTGTAGCGCCATATCTCCAATCACAACATGCAAATTGTCTTGAAATTTTTTGTACACATTTAGGACACCATGCCAAGTTGAGAACACTAAATTCCACACTCGGCACTCATTGTTCCGATGATTTTTTGAATTATGAAAGAATTAATTGAATTTGGCCCCAAAGGCACTTTCACGTGTAGCGCCATATCTCCAATCACAACATGCAAATTGTCTTAAAATTTTTTGTACACATTTTAGACACCACGCCAAGTTGAGAACACTAAATTCCACACTCGGCACTCATTGTTCCGATGATTTTTTGAATTAGAAAGGCTTTAAAATAATTTTTTTATAAAAAAGGTATTACTAACATTTATTATTGTAGTACTCGTACATATTATGATTCTCAATATTTTTTGTTTATTTTTAATAATTTTAATTAAACCACGCATTTCGAATTCCAAACTTTTTTCTTTGCAGCTACACTTTTTGATAATTTGTGTATCTACACTCTTTGAGTCTACACTTTTCGTTAAAATGTGTAGCTACACTTTTCATTAACGTTAAGTACTTCACACCGGTTATTTCGGTTCGGATTTATTAACTTACAGTTAAACTAAAGCTTAAAACATTGCTGTAGCGAATCAAGTACAAATGAAAAAACCCAACAAAGTCACCAAACTAACAAACCTATATGCTCAGCGAGCCTCAATAATTAAGACAACCACAATGACAGAATTCAAAAGAAAATGGAGGGGAAAAAATTGATTGTGTGGAGAGAAAATGATTATACATAATTTTGTGTTTTAATGGATGAGGCATTGGACACTTGTTTCAAGATAATTCACTTGTTAAATTTACAGTATACAGATAAATGTTTCAACCGCTAGTAGTTCACTGAACATTATTTTTATAACGTAAAAACAAAATATGATATCAGGATTCCATCTTTTGTTAATATTACAAATTTAGTTTATTATGTAGAAAAAATGACTTTAATTTAAGCAAATTTGAAATAGTTGCAAGAAATAATTTTAAGTTTAAAATAAAATATTTTTGATTACCGGTTGATCTAATTTTTGGTACTGAAATGTAATATTTATATTAGTTCATACACCATAACTGACTACGATTTGCTCATTTAACCAAAGCCATATTTACTACGGGCCTATTAGCTAAAACGATGACGTAACGCTATGCCGACGGTTTAAAAATAATCAGTCTCTCTTAATCGAGCAAAGTAGCAGTACGTTCATTTTCATCGTACTTAAAACAGTAGTAAAAGTGAAGTTGTCGACATATAGTAACGTCGTTAGCAAAAAAACCAATGTTGGCACTGGCCATAGTTGAAGATGGCTCTAATTTAACCAAAAATTCGATTAAATCACCTACTTTTAGTTACATTTCCAAAGCAATACATGGTTTATATCAAACCTTTGCCTGTTTTATATTAACCAACAATTTTATTAATTCAAACAGAGTTTATGTTTAATTAATTGTTTATATTTACTAAATACTTGTTTAATATTATTTGCGTAGATTAACCAAACGTTTGGTTTAATAAAACAAAAGCTCGTTTAAAATGAAAACAAAAAATGTTTTGCTTGGTATTTTTAACGGAGCCATTATGGAGAAAATGAGTAAATCAAAACAAGCGCTGGTTTGGCTAATTAACAACCTAGAAAAATGGTTTAAAATGGCCTTGAATTTTAATATAAATTACCAATGTTTTTTCTAAGTGTCGTTGAACGTTGCTTTTTAGAAAATACGAGCTTGTTTTAAATTTATAAATATACCAAATTAGTTTGTTATATAGAAAAACGTTACGCACCCACTGTGATCGGTTTCAAATAGCAATTAATCGGCTAATTCCGATACGCGTATATTATCTAAGTCCATATCTTAAAAGTATTTACATTAACGCTCAGTTATCATAGCTCATATCAAATTCACAATTACTTAAAACGTCAAATACTTAAAAAACATTTATAAAGTATACGGGCGAAAATTTTCTTTGACGTAAAACCCCCATAAATTAAGGCTAGTAACAAAATTAAAAATTCAATCATTTTTGTTCAGATGCGAGTGCGTGTAAATTTTGTAAATTTTGCTTAGAAGATAAATATTTTGTGTGGGCGCCAATCCAAATAAAGTTTCACAGAAATGCACAAACAAATGCAGAATAATAGTAAATATGATAGAACTTAGAAAATGATACCTTTAAGTGTTTGCACATAATCACCTTCAAAATGATTCGATTTTATAATTTTGTTTCTATATAATTTTGCAAAATCTTTACTTTTTATCTCGTAACTTATTATATGCTTATGATAAGATGATTTATATATTCCTTCACGTACATTCTAAGAAATGATGACAAATTTTCAGGCATCTTATAAGATTTTCAATCTGTAATTTTTAAGAAGCGGGTGCTACAGCTCAAAATCGCTAAACGCGAAAACCGGTTTTTATAAATTTTAATACACTGTTGTATTAATTCGAAAATAAATCCTAATCCACCATCTACCAGAAAAGTACCACCATTAATTCTTAATTACAATTAATAAAACAACAAGCATAATGATTATTCCGGCCTATCCCAGGGAGTATTATGTATAGGCACATAAAAATATATTTAAAATTTATGCTTTGTTCTGATTGAAAAAAATCAATCTTGAAATTTACTTTGAAAATTCTTTAGGTAACGTAACACGTCACCTTTAAAAAATACGTAACATAACAAATTTCCGCGAGCACTTCAAAAATATAATGTTGATGAGATTAAAGAAACGCGAAATATGTATTTTCAAATATTTGCATATGACGAAATGCGAATTTCTTACAAAAGCGTTATACGTATACATTTCAACCTGTTTGAATCTGCACTGCAGGTATACATCGTATTATATAAATAATAATAATAATAAATCTTTTTAATCCAATTTTATAATCCACAAAAAAGCTTACTTTTGAGATTTTAATTTGTCGCCGTATTATCTTTTCTTATTTAATCAAACAATTTTTTGTTTGTTTCTCCGGTGCGTTTTATTTAAATATTCAAAGGCAGGCAGGCAGGCAGGCAGCTTTTTCAAAGGTTAATCCAATATAAAAGTTTAAACAGAAAAAAAAAAAATTTGTTGGGCGTATGTGTTTCGTATGTATACGGGTATAGCGAAATCCTAATCTCGTATGTATGTATAATCACTTTAAAAACAATCAGAACAAGAACTTTTTATATTTTGCTTTTTTTTTAAATATTTAACGGAACTGAAAAAAAATTATTTTCCATTCAAATTCAAAACGAAACAAATTTCACAAGAACCACTAAAATATTTACAAATTTTTTTCTTAATATTTTATTTTATTTGAATTTTTTTGAAAATCACTGAAAAAACATAAAAAATATATAACAATTTATATATCTATATATATAATATATACATAAATTTGTATATAAATTTAGGAAACAAAAATTCAACGTTGTTGTCGCATTTAAAACAGGCGGTATACTGGACCACGGAAGCTGTGCGAAATACACGAAACTCTCAATTTTTATATTTTTAGGTTTTTTTTATCTCATTCAGAATAAAAGCTCTATTATTGTATGCAGAGAATTCTAATTGTATGTGTGTGTGTATACCTAAACACACCACATAATTCATACACACACAAGAAACTCGCACCAAATAAATTTTGATTTCTTAATGTACCATGTGCGAAAATTATCAAAAGCTTTTGGGTAATTATTTTATTTTCTATCTTTGTATCTGAAAAATTGTAACGCACAGTGTTTTAGCATTCCAAGTAAATAAGCACATAACACAATGGAAAATATAGAAAAAAATGATTTTTTGTGTGAAAGCTCTATAGTCATAACGATAACAAATCACGAACGTGGTGAATAAAATTGTCCTTGTGTATCTAATATTGTAAAGAGGAGAAATTTCTCCGCACTTTTTGTAGGGAACATGCGCTAAATTTTTATTAACCTTATGGAAATTCTCTATAAACAAGTACCGTAATAAAAGCTCTCTGAATTAGGATGCTTAGGGAAAAGGGTTATTTACCACTTTAATATATATATAGATACAAGTACAAATACAACAACCCAGATTAAAAGATTTTAATAGTACGTATTCCTTGTTATGTATACATAAACGCGTCCTTCCCCTTCCATGTTTTATATTATTCAACATATTTTCCCTATTTATGTGTGCTCAGTCGAAAGAACAACATAAAAATGTGACATTCGAGGAAAATTTCGTTATTTTTGTATTATTTTTGTGCTCTCGGTTCTTCTGTTTAATTTTATTTTACTTTTATACAATTAACTCCTTTTGTACATTAGATTAAAGCTATAGAAGCAAAATAATACAGAATGTATATACATGTAATACAAAAATTAAATTAAATTTAAAGATGTTGTATCGTATTAAGAAGGCTTAAGAAATATTTGAAGAATACGACAAAGGCGCACAGTATGGTCCGTATATACGAGATTTTTCATTTAATCAAGAATATTGTATACTTTGGAAAGCAGGACTTAACACAAACAAATTTAATCAAAATTTTACGATACGAAATTCAATCAAGACGAGTATTTTAAGAATCTCAGTACCACTTTAATAACAAATCCTTTATTTGTTGATTCATCAATTTTGGAAAATAATACATGAGGCCAATATAAGAGCCAATAAATTAAAATTAAATAAAAACGTTTCATGCTCATTTTCTGGTAAATTTATTGCTACCCTGTACTATGTATACGTTTTCCGGAAATTAGCTACAAAATATTTAAAAAAAAAACGGTCGTAAAATTTTATATCGATTTGGCGTAAATTGGCATATAAATATTATATTAGTGTTCGGGTTTTCTTACGAAAAAAATCCAATTTTGGAAGTTCTCGACAGTAAAAATAAAAAATAGACAAAAATCCAGAGATTAAATTTAATTTTAAATTTTTTTTCCATAAAATGTCATAAAAAACGGATAAATCCTTGCAGATTAAATATTATAAAATTTTTTGAAACGTAATCATAATACTTATAGTATAATGTTAGACTTGGATAGGCTTTAAAGTGGCATTCATATATAATGCGTCTTGTTATTATCTGATTTGCAGTGAGTGAGCAAATAAAATATTGCACAAAGATGCAACCCCCACTTATATGTCCATATACTTATATTGATAAAAATTGTAATTGCTAAAATCATTCTACTCGCATATTAGATTAAGTTTGATCTACGTATACAAATGAAAACACTACAGCCATTTCCAAAAATCTCAGATGAGTTGTAGTCACTGGATTCGCCAAGTAAGCTTAATATGTCATAATTGAAACAAATAAGAAACCCCGCAGCCAATTCGTTAATCGCCTTTCACGCTACAACTGTATCGATGTTATTGTAGCTTAAATAAACTTGTAGTTGACAACCACACTTTGTTTTATCACGACATCTTAACAGGTTTTTAAGGTATAAGATAAAACATAAATATTCAGGTCAGCTATTGGCAACCAAAACGTTTTTTTGGTTCTGTTTTGTGTTCTCGACAATAAAATTGACAACTTCTAGCATAGTTTACGGAGATCTGTTTAGAAGAAACAAATTAAATTGAAATTTGCATAGCCTTCTTAGATTACATCTATTACATCATTTTTTTGTGGTTTTCTACTTTACAGTAATGTCGTAATAATGGTTGGTGTGTTTTTTGTGATTGATAATCAATGATCTATCGAACTTGACAACGATATATTCCACGATGTTCCCGTAAGAAGGAAATGGTCATTTCAACGGGGCCAAGGATTATAAGACTTAAATAGTTTTGTTAAGATTGTTAACCTTAATTATTGTCCGCTGCAAGTTTAAAACCGTCAGTAAAAGCAGTCAGTTCATCTTCAATAAGATGTATTTCAAAATCAATCAATCAAATTATTTTTGGTTTTGGTTGATTACTTCACGATATTCTTTCGACACTCAAGTATAGCGTGATTCATTGATAATGCCTTCGATACCAATTATTTGTAATGTTTATTTTTATGTGATAAAACTGTTATCTAAAGGATTTGTTAGATATAATCATGAAGTCTAGAGATAATAGTAGTAATTATCTAAAGTAAGACTGCAGCTAGCTGAGCATAAAGTCGGGAGACTACTACAATCACCAGGGGAATAAAGCGGAATTTCCATGTGGGCAACTGATGCAAGGCTTTCATTCATGGAGTACGTTAGTCACAAAGCAGCTATAGCTGCCCTATCACGTTTACTGCCTAACTTTGGGTATGGGAGGGGTGGCAAAAGATTGGCGGAGGGCGTATGGAACCCCGATTTGGGCAGAATCACTGAACATTAAAGCCTATATCGGAAGCATGAATCAGTAATGACGGTGTGCGCTATACGAGTGATTTATATCAGATGATGCGGCATATTTAATAGCAGAATGCTCCGATTTGCTGTTCTGACAAATAAGAGACAAAAAAATAAGATAATAGAACCCAAGCGATTGCGACAACGGCTACGGAGAATCCTAGCCTATAAGATCTGAGGCAATGAAGTCGATTTTTACTTCACGCACATGATGGCGGGCACACGACGATACACCTAATTGTTCAAACTGTAGGGGTATACCGGAGAATGCGAAGCATGTGTTTTTCTTGCACACGCGATTCGAAGAAGCAAGTCGAACATTCGCAACTAGGATTTGGCAATGGCCGACTTCGGATAAAATAGTATTAATAATGTTAGACGTGACTGCTGGTTTACCGTTTGCAATTTCGTATCAGAAATTACGATGCAATTACGACGTTTGGAGCGCGATACGAGAAACCAACAATAAAAAACTAATGGAGTGTTGAACGAGTTAAAAGGAAGAAGCGATACCTAACGGTGGTTCCGGGAGGATAGATAGTCTATGGAAAGGAGGTGTTTTTAACAGGTAATAATCCGACATAACTATATGTGCGCCCATATAGTATGTTTCGAAGATTTTTTACCTTCCTGCCCGCAAGGGCACTTCACAAATTGCAGTTGCAACGGATGTGATAATCCTGCGGACCGCAGTTAGCGGTTTAGGAGCGTCGGTCTCATATTGGGCGGCTGTCAGGACCGGGCAGAGATGGTATAATTTTCCTAAAATCCAGAAATTTCTGCCCATAGTAAGCGGCCCCCTGGTCAGCGTCTGTTCTTCAGGAGGAGTGGTTGAATAATACGACCTACCTAGATATACCCGAAAATTGTACTCAATGGTAGGAGAGAAGGAAGTTTGGGTTACGACGCAGGGACTCGAAACTCGAATGGAGACGTGGTCTTTAAAGGAATGTAATAATTCTGTGACAGCCGGCCAGAAGATTGCCGAATAAGAAAATCAAGCGATCGGTTTCGCTCACGTTGCCTACCAGGAGGAAGCACCAAAAGGAACTTAGATGCCTACATTGTGACTTTACTAGTAAGTCTAGGAACCAATGTCACGGAGCTCTCAATTCGTTAGGCCGAGAAATAATATTCACGATGAAATTAAGATGCTGGCATGATATCACAAGAGTGGTAAACCTCATCCATTGACCTGGCACAGGTAAGTAGAATGTGATGAGTTTAGCTCAAAATGGAGAAGGTGGGACCGTTAAAAGAAAGCGTTCAGCGGCGGATAAGAATGAACAAGTCTGAGAAAAAGATGCAAACTACCACGGGGCCACATATTGCGAATACCGGAAAAATGAACATCAAGAGCTCAAACCATAATTAGAGGATAAATTAATTGGCTCAGAAGAAGAATGACAGAAAATGAAAGAGATAAAAAGGCCAAAAACGAGAAGACAACTACGTAAAAAACGGGTTCGCTCGATTACGTTGTTAATACAGATTGGAGGCGGTGTGTCGGTAAAAACTTTGACCCAGGAGGCGTTATTGGTAATCAAAGACAACGACGAGGTTACCACTTTCCAAGAAAGAAGTGAGAGAAGCTCTGTCGTCACAGTACGAAGATGCGAAAGGCGTTTGTACGGTCAAATCACTTGCAAAGGCCTATCGAGGAACACAAACAAGAGTTATTAGTCTCATAAATAGTATGGCTAGAAAGTGTTTGAATTGGAAAAAGTTAGAATCGGCTGGGATTCCTGTCGAATTTGGGAAAAATTAGAGCAGACTAGCTGCTTTAAATGCCACGGTTACGGAAATCGGACATTAAACTGAAGAAGTGACACCGATAGATCAAAATACTGCAGGAGATGTGGTGAAGAAAGACACGTTAGTAATATATGTCGGAAAGACTCAAAGCACACGCTCTATGACGAAACGGCCATAGGAAAAAGACAATACGTAATTGTTATTTTTAGATATCCAGCTTACCAGAAAGCGCTGCAAATAGAGCGGAAAAAATAAAAGTCATCCAAATAAATCTTAACCACTGTGAGGCTTCCTATAGGATCTCAAACACCAGTCTATACAGCCTTGATAGTAGTAATTGGCCTACAAATAGATCGAATTGAGCTGCTGAGTTTGTAGTAACCACTTCCTACAGGAAATTGATGTGACTACTGTTTCCGGATTTGTTACAGTCAAAATGAACAGATGACGCACGGAGCCGAAGCCCATTGCTAATAGCCGGTTACTTCAATGCATGGGCCACAGAGTAGGGAAGCAAAAAACTAGTAGCAGAGATACTGTATTGGTGGGAGCTTTCGCATATTTACCAGTCGTATTAATGAATACAGAAAATGCATCTACTTTCCGTAAAGGTAATGCGAGCTTGATAACTGACCTCTCATTTATGAGTAGTTGTCTTGAACAAAAGTTTAAATAGAAATTACACATAAATTCTTTCCCCAATTCCCTATTCCCTGGGATTTACCGAAATAGTGCCACAGTTTCGCTATGGAAATCAAGGGTTAGGGAAAAAGTTCTTGGCCTTTTTTGGGTGACAATGGAACAAAGAATTTTCTTAATTTCAAATGAACTTTATTAAACCAAATATGTGCCATTTTGATCGATGACTTTTTGCCATTTTTCTGGTAGAGCCATGATCCCATCACTGTAGAACTTCTGTAGTTTAGATGCGAAGAATCGAGACAACTCATTTTCGAAGGCCTCTTTTGAATTTAATGTAAAACCATTAAGATGGTTCTGCATGGAGCGGAACAAATGGTAGTCCGATGGTGCAAGGTGAGGACTATCAAGGTCAGAGTGCATCAAACTTCCCAGCCAAGCTCTCTCAGTTTATGAAACACAACGCCCTTTCTACTGATCAATTCCGAACGTTTTAACTGTATTGCTTGCCTTAAACGCAAGCTAAGCTGTCTTAGTTGCTGACACTAAAGATTAGAATCAATCGTTTGACCCGGTGGCAGTACCTCATAATGCACGATTCCTTTCCAATTCCACCAAACCAACAGCATTACCATTCTTGGCGTCAATTCTGACGTTGGTACCGTTTGAGAAGCTTCACCTCGCTTCGTCCATGATCTTTTTCGCACCACGTTGTCGTATCTTATTCACTTTTCATCAAATCCGGTCCATTAAATTTTTAACTGTTAATTCATGTGGTACCCAGACGTCAAGCTTTTTTTTGTATCCAGCCATTTTCAAATGGTTTATAACTGTTTTGTGATCAATATTTAGTTCTTTACCAATTGCATGGCTGCTTATAAGCCAGTCTTCTTCAGTTTTGTGCATGATTTCATCAACTTTTCCAGTGGTTGGTCGACCAGAGCGAAGTGCATATTTCACATCCATATTGTCAGAACGAAAGCGCTTGAACCATTTCTTTGCTGCTGATTTTGATAAAGCACCTTCTCCTTAAACAGCACAAATTTGTTCGCGAGCTTGAGCCGCGACCTTTGTCGTAATAAAATTAAAATGTCATCTTACAAACACACATATGGATTGCCCGATACGATCAATGGTTACTGAGATATATGAATGTAAAGCCATCTACCGGGAAAATGGCTACGAACTTTTTCACCTACCTATTATATCTCAGGAGCTGGATTAAAGACACAATCCAACTTAAAAATGACGCCATCGAAATTAAGAACTACAAAGTAAAACCAACGACTCAATGATTATGTTTCATAATACCATATTTATTATTTGTTTGAAATGATCCTGCAGCCAATTAATAACAAAGTTTTGACATAACAAAATATTTTTGTTTTGAAAACACAAAGAGTTGCTATGTCTATTCGTAGGGTTGAAAATTTTCGTTTCTTGGGAAACGAATCTTGGGAAAATTTTCGTAGCAAAATTCGCAAAGCCAAAATTGTATGCCCGACTACTTTTGATTGCAAACCGGGTTGCAAAATTTTTAGGTGTGCGTAAATATATTTTGTATTTTTCAGTTCTACATGTGAAAATATTTAAAATTCATTGCGGATAATTGCAATTATTTTTAACCCTGCAATAAACACAGCAACTCTTTATGTTTAGTTTTAAGAACAAAAATACTTCTGTCATGTCAAAAGTTGGTTTTTAAATGGTTGTAGGATGATTTGCAATACTTGACAAAAAATTAAAATGATTTAATTTAAGATCAAAATTCTTTAACAATGCAGCTTAATTATTGTGATGGAATTATTTGCAAATTTTATTCTGTCCAAAACCTAAAAATGTTTTGTAATTTTTAAAATCATTTGTACGCATGGGAAAATCCCGGATGCCATTTAACAAGGCTACTAACAGTCAGCTGTGTGGAAGCTACACTCCAGACATTACAACAAGCGTTTCAACAGCAGTGGCAGTATCATGGTCGATATATCAGGACATCAGGCGACAGCAAAAATATTTTGGAATTCACGATAAATTGTAAACGTAAGTAGACCGGAGTAAGTGATTTTTTTCTGTTGTTTTATTGAGTTTCAATTAAAAAAAAATAAAAATCAATTTAAAAAAAATACATTAAAATTAAATTCAGGCATTTCGTTATTCGTTTTTCATTTTTGTTTTCCTCGTATTTCTATTGGAATTTGTAAATGGAGCCCAATACCCATCCTATCATTACTAACTCCCCGGTCAATGATGTGGCTTATGGTGATGCAAGTTCCGCAGAATCAACTAGTCATTCGCAACAAATTCAAAATTTATTCTCGAAACAATTTCAATTGTTTTTTCAGTCACAAAATTTATTTCGGAATCCAGGAGTTACTCACACGTCTTAGCAGTTCGGTTCAGGACCTGATTAGACAAAGGTAAAAATCCAAATGTCGAGATTGGAGCAGTGCGATTCAAACCTCTGTAACCATTGTATAGTCAGAATCGATCGGTATGGTTTTCGATTCTAGAATCGCAGTTCGCTGTCGCGAATTATAGGTCGGAAACCACCAAGTTCTCTGACGCAATAGAAGCGTTGGATGCGCGTTTGCACGATCGTTTCGCATATTTAATTCACGGTTATTCGGTTTGAAAGAGGAAGTGATTCGCGTGTTGGGCGAGTCAGGGATGTCACGCTTGGACAACCTGTTTGCTAACGTGACTTTGGACGATACGGAACCATCGCAATTGCTCAGTCAGATAAGGTTAAATGCTGGCAGTAACTTTAATGATAAGTTACTCAGACAACTTTGGATGAAGAAATTATCCTCACTACTTTTGAAACCGACGTAACGTTGAATGTTTTGGCAGCACGGGCAGACAACAAGATGGAGGTGATGCCACCGTTAGGGTTAAATACCGTAAAATCATTTAGATTTTGGGTTACGGCGTAATTTCAAGTGGGAATTTATAGTGGCAGATGTTTCGCTACCCATTATCGGAGCTGACTTTCGTAAAAGTACTAGATTGATAGTTGATCTTGGCAAACATCGTCTTTTGGATTCAACGACATCTTTGTTTACGATTGGTTCTATCGCTCTCACAGCCGAGTCAACACTGTCTCAACTAGACAAATCTCAGTTTAATAATCACATCCAGCAACTTCTTTCTAAATTCTCTGAAATTATGACAAACTCTAAAGTCAAACCAGTTAAACATATGATCACTCATCGGCTGGAACCTTTTGGACAACCCGGTTTCCTCTAAACGTTTGGCTCCAACATCTGATGGCACTAAGAATTTGTCGTCTGAGTATTAGTGCATGGTCTAGTCCTTTGCATCTTGTCTCGAAGTGGAAAATGGGGATTGGAGACCATGTGACGATTACCGGAGTCTGAATCGTGTTCACATCTGCAAGATTTTTCGTACCAACTTGCAGTATGTACTGTCTTCTCTACCCTTGACCTTGTCGGCCCGTCGGTTTATTTGAATTCACAAAAATGACTTTTGGTCTCAGGAGTGCTGCGAAAACTTTTCAGCGATTCATGAATTCCGTATTGTGGAACTTAATTTCGCGTTCATCTACCTAGATGATATTCTGATAGCAGCCAAAACTTTCGAGGCACATCACGAACATCTCGAACTTGTTTTCAAAAAATTCTGAGACAACGGTTTAATAATCAATCCTGGAAAATGTGTCTTCGCCTCAGCTGAACTTAATTTATTAGGACATTTTGTTAATGCAAATGGCATTTTACCCGAACCAAGACGAATTGAAGCCATCACCAATTTTGAACGTCCGTTAACGGTTAATCAACTTAAAAAATTTTTGCCAAAAATAATAAAATTCCAATTAACTGGTTAGCAGAGTCCATTGATGCCTTCGACAATTGTAAGGAGAAGTTGTGTAAAGCTACTTTTCTTGCACATCCTTCATCAACGGCTAAAGTTGCTATCATGGTAGACGCTTCGGACACAGCTGTTGGTGCAGTATATCGGCGATACTTGGCAATTACTCAGCTTCTGCTCGATTCGTCTTAATGAGACGCAAAAAATATATTGTGCTTATGACAGAGAGTTGTTGGCAGCGTACTCTGGCATCAAGCACTTCAGGTATCTTTTGGAAGGATAACAGTTTACGTTCACGGAACATACAGTGTGGACCAAATTAATTTTCTTTTTAACTAGCGGTTTTTTTGAGTATGGTAAGGGTTATGTCACTTCTGATTTGACAGAAAGTTAGTTTTATACTTCCGCTGAACGAAAATGGTTGTGTATTCGCTTGAACAAGGCTGGAAAATATTGAAACATTAATTCGAAAATTTTGACAAAAAAATCATCTTTTCGGGTGAGGCGCAATTCCATCTTGGCGGCTATGTAAACAAGCAGAATTGTCGCATTTGGGGCACGGAGAACCCGCACGTGATCGTAAAGAAGCCGATGCATCCTCAACGAGTGACTGTTTGGTGCGGATTTTGGTCCGGTGGCATCATTGGGCCATTTTTCTTTGAAAATGAGCAAGGAGCCGCCGTTGTCAATGGTGAGCGCTACCGCGCCATGATAAACTATTTTTTGTTCCCGGCACTTGAAGAGAAGGACATAGGCAACATTTGGTTTCAACAAGACGGCGCTCCGTGCCACACAGCACACGTTTCAATTGATATTTTGCGCACTGTCCTCGAAGATCGAATTATCAGTCGAAATGCTGATGTGATTTGACCGCCTCGGAGCTGTTATTTGACGCCGTTGGATTATTATCTTTGGGGTGCCGTGAAAGATAAGTGTTACGCCGATAAACCTGCACCGATTGACGCTCTCAAGAACAATATTCGCATTGCCATTGAAGACATAATGCCGCATACCATCGAAAATGTGCTCAAAAATTGGACCGACCGTATGGGGTACGTCAAGGCCAGCCGAGGCAGTCATATGAATTAAATAGTACTCCATAATTAATCGGAAGGATTGTTCTTTACAATGAAAAAATAAATTTGAAAAAATATTGAGAACTTTTTGTTTTATTGCATTTTAAAAAAAAATTTATTTAGGCCACCCTATAAACCACTTGTCTACGCTTTTTGTCAGAATCCGGAAAAAGCGTCACAGCGTAAATTCCGACATTTGGATTTCATAGGACAGTTCATAACCGACATCCAACACATGTCAGGCATGGATAATGTCGTCGCAGATACACTTTCCCGCGTTAATCTTATTTCTATTCCTGAAACTATATATTATACGCAAATTGCGAATGCCCAAGTCAATGATGTCGAGCTAAAACATCTGATGCGTGATAATTTGACTTTAAAGTTTGTCCAAGTGCCGTTGAGATTAAACTTTAGAAAATTTATATATGGCGATATTTCGACGATTTTCTTTGATTAGACCTTTTATTAAAATTGAATTTCGGAAAAAAGTTTTTGAAGCCTTCCACAATCTTTCGCACCCCGGAATTAAAGCAACAATTAAATTATTGCCGAAAAACGTCATTTGGCCCTCCATCAAGAGAGCTTATCAACTAACTTCGCAACGCTTCGTATAAATTCACCTAGACATTATTGATCCTTATTTCTCACAATCAGCGGTATTGCGTTACATTAATCGACAGATATATGAGGTGGGCTGAGCCTGTTCCAGCTCCTAATAGTACTGCAGCTACTGTCGCTTCTGCGACTCCACATGGATTTTACGCTTCGAGGAACCAAACGTCATAGTCACCGAGTAAGATCCGCAGTTTGAGTCTTCTTTTTAGTGAATTGTCAGCATTAATCGGATTCAGTCGAGTAAGAACGACATCTTATAACCCAAAGTCAAACGGTATGATTGAGAGATGGCAAATAACGTTAAAGACCGCAATCATGTCTCACGAACGAATTGATTGGGTAATGTTCTTGCTAATCTTACTATCAGGTTTACGCACGTTATATAGTGAGGAACTTAAAACTTTTCCTACTGAGATTGTTTATGGCAGTACGTTGAGGGTGCCTGGTCAATTTCTAAATTCTTTTTCGGCAGATAAAATTCATCAGTCAGATTAAGACCGTCTCCGGCCACCAGGCACTCCAATGAAAAAACTTTCATCAGCAAGGAACTTTCAACGTGTTCACACGTATTTTAAGGTCGGATGTTGTAAGAAAACCTTTTCCATCTTATTCAGGACCGTTTAAAGTTCTCAAAAGAGGAGATAAGTCCTTCACTATTGACGTAAACGGCAGGACAAGCGTGGTATCTTTGGATCGTCTCAAACCATCTTTCGCGGAGAATTCGGATATCGTGGGATCGGTTCCAGCGGTTTTGCTGGGTGAGAGAACTTTGGATCATGAGTCGGATTCTGGTTGAAATATGTTAAAAAGGCTTCGCTTTAATATTCCACCAAAGGAACAAGTTCAAACCAGGACTGGAAGAAAAATTAGACCGCCGTCACGTTTTTACTGAAGGCAACTTTTGGATCATCGTCGTTTCTTTTATTCGGTTTACTATCGGGTTCGCTAAATTACACTTGCATTTTCATAAACTCTTCCGAATTTATTGGGGAGGGAGTATTGTGGCGATGTTTACAAATTTTAACGTAAAATCTAAATTCCAAAGAATTCGTTAAAATTGTGAAAGACAAAAAAAACGCTTTATCGACCTAGGTGGTCTAAACAATCTTGAATATAGAGTTGCGATTTGAGCTTGAATTTAAAATTATTTCAATTATATGCTGTCTTAATAAATAGTGGAATATAAATTTATCACCCACATATGTTCATACATATATGTTAGGTGGGAACCTATAGTAACTTTTATTAATTTTAGAAGCCTTTTAATTTTTTTCCATTTGTTAAAATGTATTTGGAAATAAGATGGCATGAAAAACGATTTTTACTGTTAAAAAAACTTGAAATCGAGTTGTAGTATTTTTGTCAGTAGAACAAAAACTAAATTAGACTTAGCTTCCGCAAGAGAAAGAGCTTTTAAAAATGAGGCCAACAGGCCTGCACTACTTTCTCATGCATTGGGGCATTTAAAAGTACCCTCATTTTAATTCCGTTGCAAAGTCGTTTACTAATATGGATAATCTCTTGTAATCTTGGAATTATTAAATTTTTGGAATATCTAACATAAAAACCTTGCAACTGAGTAAATATTAATGATGCAACTAATATCCGATTATCGAAATATTTTTGTTGAAATTATTCATTCCGCTTCTCTATTCGCTACATGGTGAACGATTTAAAAACGACATAAAAAATATCCATTCATAAAAATCAGACAGCGAATCACGTATGTATTAACTCCTACATAATAACCAATAACAAACCCGAACACAGCAAAAACAACAAAAAAATATTGATAAATTTCTGTATTTTGGATCCAATAGCCAAAAAAATTTATGGATTTAGTTGGTTTCTCGTTCCCAATGCATGTTACTACACTGTTTAATTTTGATTTACATTTTGGACATACAACACAAAATTTTTATTTAATGATTTATGTTGATAATTTTTATATAACCAATCTGCAATATTATTGGATATCTGGGAATAGTATAGTAAATAAATTACTTATTACTCGTGTACGTGCTGCGTATACATGTATGGGAAAAAAGCTTCGCACACAAATCATAAACTCCTCTGCCCTATCCCATTTCCCAAATCGAATGCGTATAATAATATAGTGTTGCGTTAAATATTTGGATCCGACATAAAACACAACCAAATGCTCTCAAGGATAACAAAAATATTCGAATTATTTCCTAACATTGTTTTCCCCACGTTACACGTTAAAAAAAAATTGATGACTATATTACATTTTCAATTCAATTCTAAGGAAAGTGTATAAATTTCATTTAATTACCTTCAATTAGTTTTTTGTTGTTGCCCTCGTCGTTCATTGTTAATATTCGTTAGTAACGTTGTATAAAAGTTTTCTTGTCTAAGATTAAAATCAATTTTTTTTATATAAATTTATCGTATAACGAATTTCGTTTGGTGCGGTACCCAAGCGTGTTCTCGTTTTGCTTGTTGTTGTCGCACAGTATAAATAACACAACAAAGTTAATTTAAAGATAAAAACCCGACTATAAAGTGCTTGGGAGTTGAATGATGATATCTTTAATGCGATTTATATTTTTACTGTGTACAGAGAGCTTGCAGATAGTTGGTTGGTTTTCATCTCTCTACTTATGTCTGTACACTGCTGCCATAATTCGTCGAGTGTAATTGAAAATGATGATAATGTATAACAATCTTATCTTACCTGTAAAAGAGAAGAAAAACAATTACATTATTATTTGTGTTACCTCAGTATTATTCGATATTAAGTACCAACTACAAAAAATAATCAATCAAATTTACAGTGGTAAAGATTTTCCTATATTTGAAAATGTTCAGCATGAAATCGAATTTATATTGATAAAATTGAATTTTTGCTACAAAAGATTATTGTGATAAGTATTATACGGCGAGCAAAACATGCCATCGTTCTTAAAAGTACTTTATAGAGCAAGTAGGAACTAATTGTTTAAACAATTAGCAGGCCTAGCTGATGCGCGTGTTTGTTTTTTGCGACTGTCAGCAAATTAAATTTTTTTTCCTTTACATTTTTTTGTATATATATTTTGGGGGTTTTGGGGCCCGACTATAGTTTGAAGGGTTTATGATTAGATAAGTATCGTTCCTCTATTACCGTTTATATTGCTGGTATTATTTGGCTTTATTTGTTTTGTTTCAGATTTGATATTTGAAGTTAACCTGTATATCGATTTTGTCCCGTGAGTTACTCATTTAAAATGAGTGAAGCAAAACATATCGAATACGTATACACTGTATAATACACGATTATGTCTTTGTATTTGTATTTTTCTTTTGTTCGTATTTGTGTCATTTTTATGATGGACAGTACCAAAATAACGCGATCCGGGTGAATCGGTTTAATTGTTATGGTGCTTATTTCCTTTTCTCAACACATTACGTCTGCTCACGAGCTGTGGAATGTCATTATTTAACATGCTAATGTATTTTATATTTAATGTTTTTCTATAATAAATTAATTTATTATCCATCCATCTCCATTTTACTTAAATCCATGCTTCGGACTAGGTCCAATTTACTTAATGCGGTTAGTTTAAACGTCCAGAGTCTTATTTTAAATATTGACGAACTTCGTCATACTTTTAATGGGGTCCCAATTGATGTCATTTCTATCGTCCGATATTCTCGATTCCGCGTTGGCCATTAGTGGTTATAATTTATTCAGGCGTCATAGAGCTAATCCACCAGTTAATTATGGCGGAGTATGCCTATATGTTAACGAGCATATTAAATGTAATGTTGTATCGGTACCCCTCTCAATTTCTCAAAGGCTCGTTTCTGTCTTTTTCTAAATGTCTTCGTCAATAAGCGGAAATTCCTTTTCGGTGTAGTTTATAATCCTCCTAAAACGAACAAGAGGTCGTATCCTCTATTTAAAAAATCACTTTTAGACATTGAGTGTCTTTTTAGTTATTTTTCCTGTCGGTGTGATGAGGTTTTCATTTCGGGTGATTTCAACTTTGATATTTCTCAAATGATTTTATTTTCTCGTAACTATTTACATATCTTAAATAGCATTAATCTTTCAGTTTATAACACTGAAGCGCCCACATACTCTTATGCAACCGCAAGTGGTGGTTCTTATTCTCTCATTGATCATGTTGTCGCTTCTGCTGATAATTCCATTTGTTTTTTCAATCAATTGTCTCTTGGTTCTCATCACGATCTCCTTGTTTTTTCCGTTAATTATTACTCTCGTCCTAAACCTAAAAGTTTCAGCTTTAGGGATTTTTCGAAAATTGATGAATCTCACCTTTCATCAATTTGTGGCTCTATTCGTTGGGACGATATTTTTTCTCTTAGTACTTCTACCGATCAAATTGACTATTTTAACTCTTCTATTAATTATGTATTTAATAATTGCGTTCCTCTCACCACTGTTTATTTTAGACCTAGATCCCCCCCTTGGATGACGCAAGAGATTTCGAATGCTATTTCTGTTCGTTTTTCCAAATATCGTCTTTGGAAAATGAGCCCTAATTCTATTTCTTATCTAGCTTATAAGCAATCTCGAAATAGAGTGGCAAGTTTAATTCGTATCGCTAAGCAACTATTTTTCAAGGATTAAGCTAGATCCTTCTCTTCCCTCTAAGATATTTTGGCGTAACGTTCGCAATTTGGGCCTTGGTAGTTGCAAAGGGGGTGCTTCGGTAAGTTTCAAAGCTAATGATTTTAACCGTTACCTAAGTAATTCTAGTTCCACCCATGATATTTCCAATATTGATTTAGTATCCGTAGAATGCCTAAATTCTTTTTCGTTTGCAAATATATCAATTGATGATTTGCATTCTGCAATTTGGGAAGTTAAATCGCAATCCACAGGTCTAGATAAGGTTAGTTTAAAATTTGTTAAGCGTATTTTTCCTAACGTATCAAGATACTTGTTACATATTTTTAATTTTATTTTAACGACCTCGTTTTATCCCGCTCAGTGGAAGTTGAGTAAAATTATTCCTGTTCCTAAAATTAGCAATCCTTCTGAGCTATCTCATTTCCGACCTATTAGTATTTTAAGTTCTCTGTCCAAGGCGTTTGAATTGGTAGTAAAAAACCAAATTCAATCTCATATTGATAGCTTTAATTTGCTTAGTATTTTTCAACCGGGTTTTAGAAGATTCTACGGTACTTCCACTGCTTTACTGAATGTTTGTGATGATATTCGTCGTAGTATGAGTAAAAGAGAAATGACTTGCCTTACTTTGTTGGATTTTTCGAAAGCGTTCGATTCAATTAATCACCAAATTTTGTTTAATAAGCTTATTTCGAACTTTAATTTTTCTCTCTCTGCTGCTAAATTAATTTTAGACTTTATTTCGGGTCGCTTTCAGGCAGTCTTGTTTGACAATTCGTTTTCTGACTTCTTACCTGTCTCTTCTGGCGTTCCTCAGGGGTCGGTTCTTGGTCCTTTACTATTCTCAATGTACATTAATGACGTTGCATATTCGATTCGCCATTCTTCTTTTCGCGGGAAGAGTCGCTTAGATAATGATTCCATTAACTCTAATATTTCTCTTATTAATGAAGATTTGGTAAGAATTTATAATTGGTCACTATCTAACCGGCTCGCTCTTAATGCTAATAAATCTCAGTCTATTATAATTTATAAAAAATCTATAGATACTTCCTCTTTTCCTGGAATTTTTCTCGGTTATTCTTTAATTCCATTCTCTAATACAGTTAGAAATTTAGGGTTAATTTTCAATAAAACTCTTACTTGGGGTGATCATTTGATTAAGGTTAGCAAAACGGTTTTTGGAATGCTTAGTTGTTTGTATAAAGTTATTGGGTTTACTGATAGTAATTTTAAAAGGCGTATGTTCCTCTCGCAACTTCTTCCACATTTTCTATTTGGGGATGTTGTTTTTCTTGTAATGCTTCAGGAGAATATGAATGTTCTCCAAAGATGTTTCGATGCTTGTACTCGTTTTGTTTTCAGTATTAGGAAATATGATCATATTTCTCCCTTTTCGAATTTGATTCTGGGTTGTAATTTAGTTGATTTTTATGAACTTCGCGTTTGTCTTTTTATTTTTAAGCTTCTCAGGACAAAGCAACCTCCCTATTTATTTAATAAGTTATTGTTCAGTAGGTCTTATTCTTCAAATTTACGTTTACTTCCCCCTATAAACTTGTGTAGGTCTCTAAATACTTCGTTTTATGTTAGAGGTATTTCTCTTTGGAACTCTATTCCATTAGATATTAAGAGATCGCCGTCGCTTAGATCTTTTAAAACGAGTTATTTAGCGTGGCGCGCTTGAATGACAATACATTTGTATAATAATATTTTTATATTTATTTATATTGTTTTTGTATGTAGTTTGTAAGCATTCATTTCTTGCAGTATCCTCCGTAACAAATGAGCTTGAGCTCAACTTGGAGGGTATTAGCATGGAGTGGATTTGTTTTTTGAAAAAATCTGAGGTTTTTATACCTAATGGAAGTATTTTTTTGTTGATGTTCATTTATTATGCTTCCATATGAGCTTTTCCTCTACTAAAATTGTTATGTTAATCTATCAATAAATAAATAAATAAGTAGGAAAACGAAAATAATGTTCTTAGTGCGCGCAAATGGGGCACATTCAGCTGAACCCGTAATCTAAAGAGTTAACAGCTGGAAGAAAATGTAAGAGAAGGATCCTTTAGTTTATTTTCTCTGCTCCTCTTCTTCAGCAGCACGCAAGAGGTACGAACACTTAGGAAAATACATTATAGATAGGTTCCTATATTTTAGAGGCAGAAAGGTCGAAGTATTTCACGTTACAAACACTTCAATTAAGTTAAAGTGATTTTTATTTACTAAAATACGTTTTCTTCATCATAAACCCTTTTTATTATTCTGTAGTAGAAATACATAGGAACCCGGGTCAGTGAAACAAAATTCTTGTTTCTGATTCAATTAATCTACATTGTGAATTACATAAATAGCTTTTAATATTAAATGTTCCTTTATTTACATAACCTTAATTACTCACTCATTTTCAAACACAAAATCTGAAGAGTTGCTTAATATCTTTAGTTGGTTTAGTCATTGTTCCAAGTTATATGAGTCTACATGACTAATGAAAGCGTTGCCACTAATGACATAGAAAATCCTCCACATCTTGAAAGTAAAGATGTGGCGTTGATATGAGACATCTAACTTTTGGAATATGGCCAGGAGGGCGAAAAGAGATTCTAATGTGATTTTGTTTGCATGCCCCACTCTAGCGTTATAATTAGTATGGTAGAAGTGAGTCTACTAGACAAAACATATCATTCTAAACAGATATGGCCGACCGTACGAACGCAAAGCATACAATTTTCTTTATGCCTGGATTTGAGACCATCAGTATGTGCTTTTCAATTCAGATTACCAGCGATTAGAATACCAAGATAACGTTAGTTCTGGTCCCGCTTTACTAAAAAACATTTATTACAAATGAAGATAACCTATCCCCGAAATGTAAGATGTTACTATTATCGCTTAGCAGTAGATTGTCCAAAACGGTAGCCTATGCAAATGAAAAGTCATTGAATGTGGTGTAATTTTTGAAAGAATATCTGAGCTTATGTTTGCCATGACGAGATTGATGCAATCAATTTCTACTGAGGTTAAAACTTGTTTGAATACGAAAAACTCTATTGCAACCCCTTCGTCAAGGGGTTGTTGTCACACTAACTACTGAGCCTGATGTCAATATCATCATTGGATCATATAATCTTATTTCTTTGAAAGCAGAAAACGAGTTGAAATGTCGTTTACTTGCGGGACCAAACCACGATGCCAGCAAATTCACTTGTACCTCTTTTTAAATTGGAGTCAGCCCTGCGATATTTGAGAAGCTGCTGAAACCTGATTTTTGGTCGTTGGGTCTATTGCTTAAGAAGTTTATTTCCGAGGCCAAAAAACGTTATGCCGCCTGTGTTGATATAATAAATTCCACACCAAACATTGCTGTTTCAAAAAGTAAGATTTGCAACTCTAGTCAACCTAAGAAAAGTTATAAAAACACTTCCTTAAATTTTTATTATAAAAACGTGAGAGGGCTTCGTACCAAAACAGAGCTTTTTCTATGAGTCAATGACTGACTATGAATCAATTTGATGTTTTTGTATTTACCGACATATAACTTTCTTATGATTTATTGAGTGCTGAATTATTCAATTCCGATTTTGTAATATATAGAAGAGATCGCGATCATTCTCGTGGCGGTTGTGTTCTGCAATAACTATCGCATAATCTTGTGCCCTCAACCTTGTCCTTAACTATGTTTTTGTTGAATTAAATTTCGAGATAAATATTTGTCAGTAACATTTTAACCCCCCGTAATGAGCACAAATATTGTATATTTCCTATTCAATAATGTTTGTTAAAATGTTTATTTTATTTTAAAAGTAAATTGGGCGTGCATTTAGCAATAGGAAAACTAGTACAAAAGGGCCCTACCTTCATCCACAGTATGTTGTAGTGGACAGTATAAAATAATTTCTCGTGGGAAAATGAATCGAAAAGGCATACCCAAAATTATACTCAGCTTACACGATCAATATTTAATTGAATTTTATTTCCACTTGTAATATTTTCCAATTAATTTCGAAATTTTTGTTATTAATTTTTATTTGATTAATTTTATAATACATAAAACATAAAATATTTTTTAGTATCATTATTTCGAGATTATGTTTTTTTTATTGTTATTCGAAATGTATAATTTCACTGTGACTGCCATTTATAATTAAAAATTAATCATTATAATTTATATATTTTTGTATGCGGCTTAGAATTTTTTATATAAGCATCACAGAAAATATGACATCGTAAGATGTTGTACGTTAGGTGTTTGGGATGTTATTTTAGAGTAAATTGAAGAAATTATGAACCAAGTTGGTATAATGAAGTGATTTAGATTAAAAAAATGTCAATTACAAATTATGAAATTTATGGGTCTGTTGGGTGGCCGCCCGATATATTTAAATCTCGGTGAAATTATCAATAGTCCAAATAATCGCTCCTACCAAAAGACAGACAATGGAGAAACTATGTACAATGATTAACACGGGGTGTCCGCCGGGAAGGTATACTACTTTGTTTGTTTATGATTTTTGATTAAATGAAAGAGAATGGATCTTATGTTGATAAATGTTTTATTTAATGTCGGCAATTATGTATGGAATACAATATCAGATAAATGTCCGCCTCTGTTAGCCTCACAAATGCGAGCCCTTTTGAGCATATTTTTCATTACATTCTTCTCGTTTCTGGTTTGTTTGCATAAGCCTTGCTTTTTAGATATGTGGGGATAAAAGAAGTCCGGAGCATTCAACTCCTCCAATATCGCAAATTGATCTGAATTCTGTAGCGTTTAGCGAATTCGAATACATAAAATTTAGAGAAAAAATTCTACAAACTCCACGTAAATAACCTGCTTTCCAGATAAAGAGTGACCGAATATACCTAAAAGTGGGAGCCAACCTCGACTTAACTTTAAACGATACGCCTCAATGGAAACTATGGATACCTCAAACCATGACGGAAGAAATAATAAAACAATTTCATGACGAACCCTTAGCCGCCCATGGAGGGATTGCTAAGACTCTAGAACGCATACGGTATCTGTACTACTGGCCCGGTATGCGCCAGCAAATCTACAAATACGTATCTAAATGTTCTGTTTGTAAAGCTTGCAAGATTCCTAATAGAATATCAAAACCTCCGCTAGGCCAAACGGTATTCGCTCAAAGACCTTGGGAGAGAATTTACATTGATCTGATGGGACCGTACCCACGGTCGTCGAGTGGCAATACTTTTATTTTGGTAATTTTGGATCAATTCACGAAATTTGTTCTTTTAAAGCCCCTCAGTACTAGTACTACTAGTAAAATCATTTCCTATTTGAGAAATGAGGTTTTCCTTCTTTTTGGGGTTCCCGATCAAATTCTATCGGATAATGGATCGCAGTTCGTGAGTCACGCGTTTCAAAACCTATTAACAGAATTTAGTATCAAACATTGCAAAAAAATCCGCACCGTACTCACCACAGGCGAACGCAGCGGAGCGAATAAACCGCTCCGTTATAGCTGCGATCCGGGCCTATATAAAACAAGAACACAAAACATGGGACAACCATCTACCAGAGATAGCGTGTGCCCTCCGAACTTCGATTCATCAGTCTACAAAGCACACCCCCTATTTCCTTCTTTTTGGCTACAATATGGTAACAGATGGGAAATCTTACCAAATACTACGAGATATTAACGCTTTGACAGAAGATCTAGGGCCACTTACTATGGCGGATCGATTAGCAATTATTCGCGGTTTTACAATCTGCGCACGTGCCCCATCACTTACAGCCCGGGACAAGAAGTTTATGTTCATCTTCATCCTCTGAGCGATAGTTCGAAGAAATTTTGTGCCAAATTTGCACCGAAATTCGTTAAAGCAGTGATCACGGAAAAAGTCGGTAACGTCCTCTACAAGTGTAAAAACGAGTCGGGTAAACTATTAGGAACCATTCACGCGAAAGATTTGAAACAATAAGAGCCGAAACTCAGCTTCATCGCCTTCATCGAAACTTTGCGACGAACCTGTGCTGTAACGATTGTTTTTTGATGCACGCTTATGATATGCTGTATAAGATAGCGGAAATTTCTCAGCGGAAAATAAGAGATTTCGCTACTCGCCGCAAGTGGCAGCACAATCACCAAAAATAATTTATTTTGTTATATAATTACCAGCGGAAATTTATTATTCATTTTGTATCTCTTTTTTCACTAAATAAAACACCCCAGCGGAATAAAATATTAAAAGTGATCCATTTTAAGGATTGATTGATCTCCGAAAATTGATTGATCTCCGAAGTAAAGGAACTCGGTAAACCCAATCTTGAAATTTAACAATATTCCTTCTTTCCGCCATACTAAAAGAATGACGATGAAATTTGGAAAAAAGTATTGATCAGGAGTCCAAAATTTAGGAAAAAATTCTAGGATCTGTTCATGCTGGACCAAACTAGGCCATTTCATAACCAATCCTTTTGAAAATTTAATTTTTTTTATCAATTTATTATCAGTTTTTGACCGATATCTCAAAAACTTCCACTAGTAACCAATACTTTCGGTTGTTTATCTAATAGCTTAGGTCATACTGAGACTACGAGGAAAATTTGGGGAAAATTGATGGATTAGAATTTTCACTATAATTTTTTGATTTTCTGCGGCCATATAAATTATTTTCAGTTTTTGGCCGATATCTCAAAAACTTCTACTAGTAACCAATATTTTCGGTTGTTTATCTAATAGCTTAGGTCATACTGAGACTACGAGGAAAATTTGGGGAAAATTGATGGATTAGAATTTTCACTATAATTTTTTGATTTTCTGCGGCCATATAAATTATTTTCAGTTTTTGGCCGATATCTCAAAAACTTCCACTAGTAACCAATATTTTCGGTTGTTTATCTAATAGCTTAGGTCATACTGAGACTACGAGGAAAATTTTGGGAAAATTGATGGATTAGAATTTTCACTATAATTTTTTGATTTTCTGCGGCCATATAAGTTATTTTCAGTTTTTGGCCGATATCTCAAAAACTTCCACTAGTAACCAATACTTTCGGTTGTTTATCTAATAGCTTAGGTCATACTGAGACTACGAGGAAAATTTGGGGAAAATTGATGGATTAGAATTTTCACTATAATTTTTTGATTTTCTGCGGCCATATAAGTTATTTTCAGTTTTTGGCCGATATCTCAAAAACTTCCACTAGTAACCAATACTTTCGGTTGTTTATCTAATAGCTTAGGTCATACTGAGACTACGAGGAATGCTTATATGGCAAAATCAAAAAATCAAAAAATTATAGTGAAAATTCTAATCCATAAATTTTCCCCAAATTTTCCTCGTAGTCTCAGTATGACCTAAGCTATTAGATAAACAACCGAAAGTATTGGTTACTAGTGGAAGTTTTTGAGATATCGGCCAAAAACTGATAATAAATTGATAAAAAAATTAAATTTTCAAAAGGATTGGTTATGAAATGGCCTAGTTTAGTCCAGCATGAACAGATCCTAGAATTTTTTCCTAAGTTTTGGACCCCTGATCAATACTTTTATCCAAATTTCAACGTCATTCGTTTAGTATGGCGGAAAGACGGAATATTGTTAAATTTCAAGATTTGAATTACCGAGTTCCTTTACTTCGGAGATCAATCAATTTGTCATTTTAAGGATCACTTTTAATATTTTATTCCGCTGGGATGTTTTATTTAGTGAAAAAAGAGATACAAAATGAATAATAAATTTCCGCTGGTAATTATATAACAAAATAAATTCTCTTTTGTGATTGTGCTGCCACTTGCGGCGAGTAGCGAAATCTCTTATTTTCCGCTGAGAAATTTCCGCTATCTTATACAGCATGCTTATGATACAGTATGATTTATGATTTGCAATGAAAATAAATAATATTTCTGGTTTTAAATGTAGATAAAGTATATAACCTCTCCCTCGCCTTACATAGTATTGGTTACTAATTCCAAATGGTTTAGTAATCCATACCGTTTGAAATTAATGTATATAGCATCGGTTATTGCCTCTTACCAAAGTCTAGCTTCCGCTTTTTGGGAAATTAATCCGCCCTACGACGAGTGATACCCGACGATTTAACCTGGCTCCCAAAACCCGTAAGCACATTACAGTAGTTCAATGAAAACCAAAATGTTTTACATATCAGCATATTTGGTTTAAATACGCTAAGGAACCGTAACTTGTAAAGTTAAGTGATTAAACTTTCAGTACCTTTTCATAAAATCATCTTCAGAACGAAATTTCACATAAAATCCACGAACACTTTAATCCATTTCAACTTTCACTGATTTGCTTGTTCCCGCAATACTGCGCCAGGACGCTCGACTCCATATTTTTGTACACGAAAACAAAAAAAATCAACGGAAACTCAAAATAAAATAAAAAATTAAAAGTTTTAATGAATTAATTATTAAAGAAATAAGTTGGAACCATTTTTGTTGTTGTTGTTGTTCTTGCTGCTTTATGTTATAATTTAATTATCGTTTTGATGCGGCTTTATATATTTTCGCTGTTATTATTATCTATACGTACTTTGTTTAGAGAAAATTATTTTTTAATGCCCATAAAAGTTTTGTTGAAATAAAAAAAAATAAAAATCATGATTAATTACGTTAGATAAATAATAATCACGATTTACTTTTAGGTATTTTTATTTGGATGAAATAAGCTTAATGAACTCGTTAAATAGATGTCGTATCAGTGCGCCAACCACATATCCATACGCATACATAGCATCAGGGGATGTTGTTGAAAACATTTTTCTGTGTTTTTGTTATTTGCTTTTGTTATTGTTGTCGTATTCCGGAAGTAAGCAAAAATATTCATACTGGGAGCAAGACAATGGAAAATGCTTTTTGCTTCTGTACGTTTTGGTTGTAATGTTCAAATGGATCTTCATTCTTTGCAAATCGTTTGTATTTAAACAATTACTTTATATTTTCTTTTCTTTACGTAAAAAGACAATGAATATGTTAAAAACACAATATAACTCTATGAGTATGGATATAATCGTTTGGGATGTTTTTTCTGTGTAACCATCGAATAAACGACATCGTCGACGAGATGTAGATAATGGGGACGGTTTTAAGCTAAGGCATTACACACATCTATTCAAATCACACAAAAATATTATTATTATTATTATTATTAAATGGGAGACCAAAGTTTAGAGATAATAAATCAGATTTCTATGGGTGTTTGTGTGTTTGCATATACTCGTATATGTCATATGGATATAGATATGAGTGCGGGATAATATGAAATATTATTGTAATTTTATGTCATATTGATGTTAGACAACCAAATAAAAATGATAATATCTTCTCTTGGTTTTTATTGGAATGTTTACAATAAAATATGTACATTAGGTCAGAAAATTTTCAATAATATAATATAATATATATTATATTATCGAAATCCGATCGATTAGATTATTTCCTTTTATCTGGCTGCCCCACATTATTCCACACACAAATATATAAAAATGTAAAAATAATAATAATTCAAAAACTGATTGTTATCGTTTTTATCAGGAATATAATGTTGGATCCAAAATTTTTTGATTTATGATATCCAAACAATCTTTATGTGATCTGCACAGTTGAAAACATTGGAAAATAATTTATATACACGACGAGCTTTTTTTCTGCCTCAAAATACTTTTCATTTCCGTTTAAATATATATTTTTATTTTCTAATCAAAATATAATTTTTGTGTGTATGTGTGTGTGTGTACAAGCTACAACACCCAGGAAGGAAGATTTTTATGTTACAAAAAAAATAAAGATAACCCAACAGCATCTGGTGTTTTCTGGTGTGATTTTGTAATGTATATGCGAGCAATACATATTTCGAATGGATATAACGAAACAAAAAAAAGTTTAAAATTATTTGTTGAAAAATTTAATTTTAATTTAAAAATTTAGAGTTTAAAATAAACCCTGCATATTGATAACTTATTTCTAATTTTTCCTAAATAATTTAATAATCACTTTAGGAACATAAATGTTTGCAAAGTGTTGTGTTTTTATATATAAGGCAAGATAAGATTGTTAAAGTATATACAGACCTACTTCAAAATGGTATGAGTGCATGCAGCGTTGGTACAGGGTATATCACTCATTGCACACCATAAACTATTTGTTCGTATTTCTAGTGTTCATTGATGGCCCAGCGGATAAAAAATATACGGGTATTTCGTACTAAAAACAACACGCTGAGTATTGCCTGTCAATTTATTCAAAATCACGACAACAGTACGATTTAATTTATGAAATAATTTGTGTTAATCAATCAATTAAACAAAATCATCTGCACAGCAGAAGGATCATAAGATACAAACATTTTAATTAAAAATTCGATTTTAAAACAATACAAATCGTCAAAACAAAATCTGTGATTTTATTTATTTGTTTTTGACGCATAAAATCCTAACTACTCGTAAGTGTTCTTTCGTATTAAAAATTACCCGATATTTCACTGAAGTGAGTGAAGTTGCTACAAACTATTCAGATAAAAACATCAATGAACATATTGGTTATATTTTTTTCTGCTTAAACTCAAGGGTCTCTTGGACATTTTACTTTTTAATTCGTACAGAAAGCTTTAAATTTGTCTTCGTCAGCCTCAGCGTATCTAATAGCATCTCGAAAAGATCAATTTTATTTTTGCCAAAGAACACAAAACAAAAGTGACGTTTGGGTTTGTGTGAGTGCAAATACAAAATAAAAATTTTGTGTTTATGTTTACTGAGAAGACGACTAATCATTTTTGTTTTTCAAAATGGAATACGACGTGCCACACTGAAAATGATAATGAAAATGAAAATACGAATAAATGAGAAAAAATGCCACGCCGTTTGTTGGCAATTTCAATTTGAAGTTAAATTTTTTGCCTATGTGTGTGTAAACGTCAATAAAATCCAACAAATTTTTGGGATTTTTGTAATTGATCAGGGATCAAGAAAAAGATCAAAATAAATCAAGTACTGATCAAAACTAATGTCAAATTGTTGATCTGCGATCAAATCTTTTTTGCCAACGAAAATGATGTTACAGTCCTTTTACAGTATGCAAATTATATTCAATATTTGTTGTACTGTATTTTTTATGATTAGAAATCTTGGCATACTTGATTGGAATCTTGGCATACTACAAAAAATACTTTCTATGAAAATGTAAACCTTTGTAAAACAACTGCGGAATCATGGAAATGTTTAACGAATTAAAAAATATTTCCCAATCTACTCGATTAAAAATGTTAAAATGTTCTATAGTGGATGAGGTGTGTCTTGTAGCGGCACTTAGAAAAGGAAAATATAACGTTTATTATTATTCATTGTCCAGAATCAGTTTCTTACGTTTGCAAACACGAATTTTCCATATTATCGTGTGTCGTGGAATAAAGCTACTCGCAATCGCAATTCGCGCTATAAAAGTAATAATATTTTAATGACAACATATCTTTAGTACTGCACAATACTTTCTTATAATTCAATCAGATGATTATCGACAACTAGATTACAAATAAACTAATATTATAAGTGCGAAAGTAACTATGTCGGAAAACCTCTGGGGAAGGATTTTGAAAAATACGTGTCTCTGCTTTTCCCTAAGCGGTAAAAACGAAGTAAGTTGGAAGGTATTTTATAAGAGGATTATTTAAATCACATTATATTCTTTAAGCAAGCGGGTAATCGAAACATGTCGTCCTATATTGTACACCTACCTGCTTCAACAGCACGATGCTCGAATTGTGAAGCAAAAAGACTAAAAGAAAATGATAATCGTTGGGATATAACACTGGAAGAGGCCGTACAATACAAGATCAGCGGCCAAGGTGGAGAGCTATTTACTGTATTTATAGGAACCTGTTGAGAGTCTAAACCTCCAGGAAATGTAGAAAACTACAAAAATTACATGACGGAAAATATATTGCATGGATGTCACGGTTGTTTTTTTTTTGGGACAGAACGACCCGGTTTCAGACACCTAGCGATCGTAGAGCACAACACAATTCTAATCTACTTCTAATCTACTAGAGGAAGGATAAAGGCTTAATAGCTTTAATGGGTAATGATGGTATTGGTCTTCAACAATTGCTTCTCTAAATCAGCAACCTGAACAAAATATTATTAATTCACGTACATCTGGAAATTTCCTGAAATTTAATTCTGCATTAATAAATTCCGGTTTCCTAAACAAAATTGATTGATTGAATGTTACAGACACCTAGATAAAGTCGATAGTTAGTAACACAATGACAACACAATTCTAATATACACAATCAACAATTAATATTTCAAAGAAATATTATTTCACAAGCATTTGCAGATTTCCTGAAATTTAATTCTAAATTAATATTTTCCGACTTCCTAAATGATATTGATTCTGATTGATTGATTCTGAATGTACAACCAAGTTCTTACACAGGGACTCCCGGTAACAAAATCGAAGGATTGGATAGGTTAAGTGGGACAGAATCGGCTCGGTTACAGAAACCTAAGTATAGACGATAGTTAGTAACACAAAGACAATACAATACTAAACTACTAGGGGAAGGATAAATGTTTAATAGGTTAAATGTTTAACGATGGTATTGGTTATCAATAATTGCTTCTTTAATTCAGCAACCTAAGGAAAATTTTTATTATTTCATGTTTCTGGAAATTTTCTGAGATTTTATTTTATATTAATTCAATCAGCAATTAAAAATACAAAGAAATATTAATTCACAAGCATCTGTAGGTTTCCTGAAATCTAATACTAAATTAATATGTTAGTGCTATCTAAATCATATAAAAATTTATTAATTTTATTCTCTACTCCTGCAATTCCACAACTTACAATATAATTTAATGAAACCGTAGTTAATTGAATAGTATATAAAAAAAACACATATATATATATAACGGGTGTTTTTTTAGGAGGTTTGTTTTTCCGATAGATGTCGTTTTATTTTATGACAGTTGTTTTGACAGCTCAAAGTGGCATTTCTACTCAGTATTGTTTGGCAAATCATTATGAATAGGTTAACTCCAGAACAACGTTTTCAAATCGTGGAAATTTATTTTCAAAATCAGTGTTCAATTAAAAATGTTTATAGAGCACTTCGTGAATTTTATGGTGCACATAATCGTCCGTCAGAGACCACCATAAAAAACGTAATTACCAAATTTCGGTCTACATTCACTCTTTTGGATGCCAAGCCACCGACAAGAATGAGAAGAGTTCGTACAGAAGAAAATATTGCTGTCGTTGAGGCCAGTGTCGAAGAAAACGACAATTTATCGATTCGTCGTCGTGCTCAGCAAATTGGACTTTGTCCATCGACTTTATGGAAAATTTTACGTAAAGATTTGGGTTTGGTGCCATACAAAATTCAATTGGTGCAAGAATTAAAGCCACACGACCATCGTTTGCGCCGTGAATTCAGTGATTGGTCGTTAAATCAATTGAACGAAGATCCATTTTTTTACCGTAAAATTCTCTTCAGTGATGAGGCGCATTTTTGGTTAAATGGATACGTCAACAAACAAAATTGTCGCATTTGGAGCAAAGATAATCCACACGCCGTTCTAGAATTACCAATGCATCCTGATAAATGTACTGTTTGGTGCGGTCTATGGGCTGGTGGGATCATCGGTCCATATTTCTTTAAAAATGAGGAAGGACGACGCGTTACCGTGAATGGAAATCGATACAGAACCATGTTAAATGAGTTTTTGTTGTCAAATCTTGAAGATATGGATATGAATGAAATGTGGTTTCAACAAGATGGTGCCACTTGCCATACAGCACGTGAAACAATCGACTTATTGAAAGAAACTTTCAACGACAACATTATTTCGAGAAATGGTCCGGTGAATTGGCCTCCGCGTTCGTGCGATTTGACGCCACTCGATTACTTTTTGTGGGGATACGTGAAGTCATTGGTTTATGTGGATAAACCTCAATCGATTGACGCTTTGGAAACCAATATTCAACGTGTCATTGCTGACATACGCCCTCAAATGCTTGAAAAAGTGCTGGAAAATTGGACCTCCAGAATGACATTTGTGAAAAATAGTCGTGGTAGCCATATGCCAGAAATTGTGTTTAAATGTTAAATGCCAAAAAATTATCTACCAAATAAAAAAAAATTTTGGTCATTTCATAATTTTATATGTGTTTTATTCAAAAAAAAAATCGGCAACCTCTTAAAAAAACACCCTTTATATATATATATATATATATATATATATATATATATATATATATATATATATATATATATATATATATATATGGTACATACACATACAAACATACATACATTACAATTACAATGAATTTAGCGAGACTCCCGGATGACGACAGGCCCGCCATACACCCTTATTAGATTTAACAAGATAGAAGGATAGGATAGGCATGTTAAATATGACCGAAACAACCCGGTTACAGACACCTAAATAGTCAACAGTTAGTAAATTATTAGTCGAAAATATAATGTAAGAAGGTTAGCACAAGACAAAACTATTGTTTTTATTTCCTTTTGGATATAAATATTCAGCAATCAGCATCCTACTAAAATTTAAAATTATAATTAAAAATTGATTACCAATTAAGTTGCAGCAAATTTCCTGAAACAAAATGTCATTACTATGAGTCAAATTATACTTGAATAAAACAAATGCAATATTATGTCCAGTATTAACTAGACCAACCTGCCTCTCCTAAAACAAATCAAACCAAAACAAACGAAATCGAATCCAGAAACAACAAAATACTGTAGCACTCATATCAAAGTAGGAAAGGAACGTACGAGTTCTCCATCCACACCGGATAGAATCACTGTAAACCCGCTAATTAACGGATACATTTATAAAAATAATTAAATGAACAACTATATAATGTGAAGGGTACTTATCCTCGCCTTTCCCAATCCAATATAAATTATTTATGGAAATAAAATCAAATGAAATCTGGTTCCAACAATCTGAAATCAACCTAATTGAAATACATCAATAATGGACGCTTGGCACAGTTCCAGAATCCCAACACCCAAACAAACTGAACTGAACTGAAGAATTAAACAAAACTATCCAATCGACTGTTCAATGCCTGGATTACAAAATAAATGATTAAGTAAACATCAAAATAAGACCATTGACAGTCAACTATTTTATGTATATATCAACAAACTTACAACAGTGTTAAATAAATAATAAATTATAAAATGAACAACCAGCACAATGACCCATCCAACCCAGAACAAGCCAACCAAAACCCAAACCAATTCACAGTCCCCCTCCCAAACAACCTACAAAATAAGTTAATTAAAGAAACGTCACGATCCCCGAAAAGCTATCTAAACACAGCAACATTCAACTGCACTCCAAAGCCTCCGCTGAAACATCAAACCCACAAGCAAACCTGACAACCATTATGATTCATATCCTGTCTGCACTTCCGACTTTAAATCAAAATTCTATTTTCAATTAGAAAGCATTACAGCTCCAAAGATCCCCTATAATCAAAAATCATCACCAGAACCAAATAAATCAGGCCAATTCCCAAGAAACACGTGAGACACCGACAACTCCAAATCACTAATCAAACCAAAATAAAAATATAACAATTTATTACACAAAGGCTGAATAATTGGATAAAGGAACATTACCAAAATAGCTCTCTCCGAAAATCTCCAAAATCAAATCGTGGAAGAAACCACCTCTACAAACAATCGTAGTAAAATGACAATTTTTACGGCAGTATGTAAAAAAAATTAGTCTGAACCCAAATGCGTTTACGGAACGAGACTTAATCAGGGCAATATACTGAAGCGCTTCCGAAAATAGGTGAAAATCGTACGAGTATTTCTACAGATGGGGATTTGTAACGTAGATAAATGGAAAAATGATGTCACAAGTAGAAGGGGATGTTGTAGAATATCTATCTGATTATAATTGTACACTGAGGATATCACAAAATACCCTATAGAGTTGCATAACTCTTTGGAATCAGGAGTGCCTTCTCATAAGCTTAGATTAAAAACTGATGTACCGAACCTCTTAATGCGAAATTTTGATGTGTGCTGATTGTGTAATGGTACACATTTACAAGTTATACATCTGGACCGAAATATTGCCAGAGCAATAATAATTGATAGCACAGCCTTAGGAGATACTTGATTGATCACCAGGAATCCCAATTATACCGACGGATTTATCTTTCCATTTTAAAGCCATGATTTTTTTGAGCCTTACCATCCGGAATTTACTGTCTCACACTTAATCTTACGACTTCGGAAAGTCTGGGTATATACAGTACGGTATTTCAACCTGAGATCACGGGTTTAATTATCGGTGTTTTCGATGCTTTGAAGCGAACGTTACAGAGTCCAATATTATCTTGTGCACTGACTGTAATGACGTTCTCAATTAATTATCTATCCCTTTAATCGATTCGGGACTTGTCAGCTACTCTGCCAAAGGAATAATATCACTATTATTTGGGTACATGCGGTCACTGTGACATCGAAGGGAATGTGATCGCCGAAATTTAAGTAGTAAGGCTGCAATAAAAAAAATATTTTTGTGCTTTATAAGACCACTCCTATTTGTAGCATGGCGAATCGCTTTATAATTGAATCAAAACGCAAGTTAGTAAATGTCGCGGTTGCTTGAAAGAAAAACCATCATCTTCATCGTATGCTTTTGGCTCTGAACATGGATGAAATTAACGATAGTATCCAATAAGTGTGTAACTTTTCTGCTTTTATCAGGATTTAATCGTTATTATATGCCATTCCTCCTTATTAGTTCAAGCACATACAGTTTACCAAGACAAAAGAGTGCAGTTGCGCACTATGATGTAATCATCGGTGTGCACTAAGAGCCTTCTGAGACATTGAGCGCGGAACCCTTATGGGTTCCAGCCAATTTAATCGTACTCATTTTGAACATCTAATTAGAACAAGAGTGCGGGAATATTCGTAGGGAAATTGATTACTCCGCAGTTGAACTGCGAAACGTTGGATCAACGGAGCAGACTATCTAAGTTTGACACAAAATGACTTGGATGAATCGATAACGTGTCTCTACAAACACAAGGATTTGTGATTGCAGCATGATTGGGCTCGTCTTCACTATCCTCTAGTAGTGGGACCGTATCTCAACGTAAAATATGCAAATCGCCGGATTGTAAGGGAAGGGACTATTTTATTATTTATCTGTGGTGTGACTATAAAAAGCTGATTTAGAAGCGACAAGTATTATTAAATATAATGAACGTTGTAAGTTTGACTTTAAAGGTTTGTGGTATAGTAAAATAGAAAAAACTAAGCTTTACAATTTTTAAAAGATGCCTTGTAATCTTTACCGAGAGAGACAGAGAGAAAGTACGATGAGTATTAATAAAAACGCGTTTTAAGATTATGGTGTTTAACATTTTATAATAAATAAATATTTAGGCTACGGTCGAATCCGTGACCTATTTCGTGGAGAGTGACATATTTGAAAGTTTACGATGTCTCCTGTTGAATAGACTTATTGTAGATTTATTTAACTTTTGTGAGAGGCTTCCGCCCAAACTTATAACTCATTCAAATGAGCCAAACAAAACTATACTAAGTTTACTCAAGAGCAGATTTATTGTAGGCTTTCAAATAAGTCACTAGGGCTCCACAGTACAAGTCTTGAATTGTAGTCTTAATTATAATTTCGCCATCTATATGGTGGCAACATTGCGTTCGTATTTGTAATGGAGGTTATTTGGCATATACATTAACAAGATGGAATCTGTTGGTATTGATTCTTGGTCAACATTCATCATTTCCCAATTAATTTATTTCTATGTTTTTCCATACATAAATAACGCGTCTGATCGTAGGATTTATGCATTACCGTTATTTTGTGATGTTCATCAATCCAGACTTTTCATCGTTTTAGCTCTGATTTTTTGATTGCTTCAAATGTTTCTTGAGTTTTAGCGTTTTGTTTCACTAATTCGATGTTATGCTTTCTGAATAGAGATCTAAGCTGTTCCGTAAATGTAAGTTCGTACTTAATAAACAAGTTTTTTTATTTTATTCAGGTACGTTGCCTTCTAATTTTTCTTTATATTTGGCCGAATTTTTAGAAAATTATTGCATTATTTGGTTTTAATTGTCCATGCGACAGAAAACACTCTTTCTGTAGTACAGTTGAGGTAGGTTTTATTGCTAGAAGTTCATTAAAGATGACGCCTAATGCAGAGTTCTTCTTTTCGAATGAATTCCTTAAATTCTTAATTTTTAAATTTATCAATTTTCCAGTTTCCAAACTATACTGAAGCCGTTGTCAATTGGCGTTCAACGATATTACTTTAAATTTCATTCTGGTGATGTTTCAGGTTCATCAGACTTAGAAGAACTAATATTAATGAAAGGCTCCTCTACCCAGTAAATATTTGTGGATGGCTGATTTATGTGCACTTTTTCTTATACTCGACTCCACACTCTATAGTATCCCGAGGACCAATTCATACAATCTAGTGATTGTAATTAGGATTCATTGTTTTACTGAATTCATAGTTCATCGATACTTCGTTTAAAAGCTTGTTTTTAGCATCTCTGCCTTATTATTTTTGATTGAAGTAATTATTGAAATCGTTTGGACAGGATTGGTCACTTTCAACTTTTGATCACTTACGCTTAAACGGTAAGTAAATAATGAATTTGAAAACAAAAATTTTCCTTCCATATTATCTCGTTTGCGTCACTTTTACGGCGAAAAAACCAAATCAAAATTGTAGCAATAAAATGGTTTGCCAGTTATTTTAGAATCTCATTACATAAAATTAACATCATTGAAATATGTCGTTATGTTGGAATAGGAACGTTCGGGTCTGGAAAGTTAACCAATATTTATATTTTTACAATCTAACGTTCGAAATCGCTTCATCATCTGTTGCTAAGGGCTCATCACTAGTGGTTTTGGTTTATAATAACCATGAAATGGTTCCGATCGTTGCGTAGGGACCAAACAAAAACAACTAGTGAACAATTCTCAATGACAGGTCACCAAACGTTTTTGGTCATTGGATTTATAAAAATAATAGTATTGGTCAAATTTCTAGGCCCGAGCATTCCGAAGAATTCGAAAATGTCGAGTTTTTAACCAATTTAGGCAATAAATCGTTACGTAGGTAAAAGGAAACCAAAACAACTAGTGACCAATCCTCTATCATAACTAAGCAACCGATTCCGATCGCCTGTCCAAAAGACCCGAACAGTCCGCATCGTGCGATTCCGATCGTACGATTTATAAATGTATTAGTATTGGTGAACGGTGAGTTTCTACGAATTTTTGACGAATGAAATTAGGAGCTTTTAACCTCCACTTCGCGCAGTGCTATAATTATGCTAACTATATATAATGGGGTCTAATCGACGCCATTTTCATATTGGAAAATTGGACTCGCACATCGAGAAAACCTCGTGTTTCACTTATAAAAATGCAATCTGACACCTGTATACAGTATAGTATAGTACGTTTTCAGACCCGTTTAACGCCCTCAATTTCGCTCGGAATATGTGGGTAACAAATTAATTGTGACAATTGTTACATAGGGATGACCAAACGAAAACAATCAGTGACCAATCCTCAATGATTGGTCTGATCTTAACCCGATTTTTAAAATAAATCGAATATTGTTCCAAATTAATCTAAAATTGTTTTGCTTATTAGTTTTTTCATTTCTATAACTATTTGTGGGCTTAATATAGAGGCTTAAGAAAATGTCCGCCTCCTCCATCATAAGGTTTGAACGGGCAAGCAAATGAATTTTAATTTCTACTATAAATCAGCCATATCGATTAATCTGAGTTTCTATTTACGGTTCAAATTTGTATTTAAGGTTTAAATTACGTATTTAAATACCAGATTTATCTAGACGTGTTTTTAGAATATTTGTATTTTCATACACAGCCCTTACGTTCCCCAATGGCTATGTTTAGACCAATTTTGAATACAATGAAGATTTGCGCTGGACTCAAATTTATTTGGTATCTATCTGCTAGCACGGCTACTAGTGCGAACTGTAAATGATGAATTCTAAATTTTTACAGTGTTTATAGAGAACCTCATTTTATAAAAACTTACAAAGTATTGCATATTAACAAAAGTAAAAAATAGCTAAAACAAACAGCCCTAATCCCTCCATTGATATTATAATACGTATATATGGTCATTTTACATCGTTATATAAAAATTACAATAAGTAACATTACATAATTTATTTTCCGTTCGGTGTCTGTGATAAAAAATAAAATAAAATTTCGATATCAGAAAACCCGTCAAAACTTCAACACTATAAATACCAGTCATCTTTTACACAACCAATAAAAATATAACAACAGTCAATAAAATAAGAATCGAGATAGGAATACGTGAAACGATCGATCGAATATTATATGTAGGGACGAAACAAGTTTTTTTTTTGCTATGTTCTCTGATATTTTGAAGTTAATGGAAAGCTCTAAAAGCACAAAGAACACCAATCAACAGCAACAACAAAAATGATAATAATAAACCCAAATAACCAATTTTCCCGTTTTTGTGCTGTCGTTTTGTAGGCAAACTTAATATTATAGCAGGAGTAGATGTGTATGCGCTGGCAACAAAAAAGTGTGGATTTCATATCATTTCCTATATAAACGAAACAAAAAAACAATTTCGTTCTTATGCTATAAATTTTTATTTATTATATTATTTTACGATCCATAAGATTTCTTTTATTTTATAGTTTCAATATTATAGCATTTAGGGTTTATTATTTTGACATTATTATTGCAAAGTTTGTTTGGTGTGCTGGCGTTTTATATAAATTTTTTTTTTTTTAGTTGACACAAGCCATCGTATCTTATTTCTTCACACAAAATATATTATTACGACGACAATATAACCGTCACGACCCACATACTATACACAATATACCGCCACACACAAAATGTTAAAGTTACATTAAATTTTTTTTGTAGACCCACAGAGTTTATGGTTAACGCGTCTATATATAGACAAATTACTTATAACAATTGTCTTATTATCACCAAATACAAATTTCTATTTTACTATATTGAGTGTGGCATTATAAAATATACGAGTGAAACGAATATTTTCGTTTCATTTTCCACCATCATCGTAAAATTAATGAAAATTCTTTCACCGTAGTAATGTTGGTTGAAAGATATTCCGACATTTTCTATTTTCATTTTTGTTCTTCTCAATTTTATTTTAATATATCTTGTCTCATGAAATTCCTATTTAATTTCAGCTGTTCCTCTCTATACATATATAAATACTTCCGCAATTTAAACGAAAATTATATTTTCCAAAAAAATAAATTATGCACACACCAAAACAAATAATTTATGATAATCCCACGAAATACAAAAGCAAGACAAGACAGAGATGAATCAAAATTTATTTCTTAAGACGTTTGTTTCTAAAGATTAATTATTAGTCTATAGATAATTTCAAACTGTACACTCTTCCCGTTTATGATAGCAATGATTTTTAATTGCTTGCCGAATAATATTAAATCCAAGAACTTTTTGTTGATTACTTGTGTAACAAACCAATTCTGTTGTAATCGTTGATCATTAAACGATTACAAGTTATAACGACTAACATTTTGGGTGGTCCACGTGGAACGGGCGGAATTCGCGCACAAATTTTTATTTGCAATACACACCCTCTAAATACAATGTATGTATACTATACGTATAATAAAGGCTCCCAACCAGAATACAAATAAACGACAAAACAAAAATGAGATTAACGTCTTGATAATCGACCTTCGATAAAAAGTTAGTTTCCATCTGAAACAAAACAACACACACATTCACTCACACAAAAAAAAGTTTTCAATAAAAATAAATTTGTTTTTATTTCTCTCACAAACTTTTAATACTTCCATCATCATCATCATCATCATCATCATCAACATCTTCTAGATGAGTAATACAAGTAATCTCGCATGAATAAGGAGTAATCGATTATATTCTTAAGAATTTTCTATTTATTTTTTGAATGTTAAACTGACAATAGAACGACAACAAGAAGGCACAAGGGCTTTTTACAATAATATTTTGTTCTCCATAAATAATAAAATGAGAATTTTTTCTTTGTAAGAATTCGATTTATTTTTTTCATTGAAAATTTTAAATTCATTTTAATCAAATATAATTAATAAATTTAATTATATTTCCTTATCAAACTTCAGAATAAAAATAAAAAGTACATTTGAATTTATTTATTTTTTTATTATCATTATTTTTACAAATTTTATTGTTCTTTTAAAGCGATATAAAATAAATTATTTATTGTTATGGAAATAACAATAAAATTATTTTCAATTTGTGAGTGTTTAATTTTCCGAAATTTTCAAAAAATTTAATTCATTTTTATACGCATATAATTAATGTAACCAGATAGTCTAAGCCAAGTATAAAACTCATCAAGACAACACTATACACTGTAAAAATATTGCGAACTTCGATTAGAAAAAATTCTTTACAAAACCACCCACGGAAATATGCTACCAGCGCCAAAACGGCGAATGTATTAACCCACCAGTGACCTAGGATATTTTTTTATTAATTGTGTGCGAATTTTAAATTTTCACACTTATTTTAGTCGGATTAACCAGAAAATACAAAAAACAAAGGTATTTAATGTGGTTAGAAGGGGGATTTGAGGTGGTCCACAAACGCACCACTGGACTTATAGAAACAATTTTTTCCGAATTTTTTTATTTCTATAATTTACAAAAAATAATTTTAAAACAATTCAAATAGCATTTAAACATAAACTTGTAATTATTATTTCAATATACCGGGTGTTTCTTTTAAACTGAGACGATCAAATATCTCGAAAAATAGCCACTCTACGGAAAAAATGTCCATAATCAAAATTTAATCACACCGCGGGGGAAATACATTAGTGCAAAAAATAGTCCCCCACCCCCCGCTTTGTACGTGGGGCGGGGGTTACTTTTAAACTAAGATAGGATTCTACGACTAAAAGTACGTATGATTTGAATGAAATATTTTGTTCGGTTCATGATAGATGGCGTTGTAATCGACGAAATCCAATTTTTTCAATTTCTCCTTCTTAGAACACACGCATTCGATTCTGCAATACGTTTGAAATAAAAAACATCACGTTTCCATTGGAAATACTCGAAATTCGTCATCAAAACAATTTATTCAGTTTTGTAAATCACATTTAACGTTTGTGTTATTTCTTAACTGTGCCAGAGAAAATTGAAATGGTTCTGGTTTATGGAGAAGCTGGCAGAAATCTTGAAAATGCTGTTGCTATTCACGCTCAACGTTTTCCGGATAGGATTCGTTCACGTGCTTCATTTGGCCGTACTATCAAACAATTTATTACTGATGGAAATGTTCAACCGAAAAAGAGGACCCGTATGGCAACAGTCACTGGAGAAAATAGTGAAATTGCTGCAGCAGTGGCTCATAATCCTCATGTTAGTACACGAGAAATAGTTCGCGATTCCGGAGGGTCCCTCACCAGTGTTTGGAGAATTTTAAAACGGCACAAGTATCATCCATATCATGTGTCTTTACACCAAGATCTTCATGGCGCTGATTTCCAAAATCGGGTAACTTTTTGTGAATGGGCACGTGAACAAATACAACAAAACCCCAATTTTTTTCGTTGCGTAATGTTCTCTGACGAATCGTCTTTTACAAACCATGGAACGGTTAATCGACACAACATGCACTATTGGAGTGTTACAAATCCACACTGGCTTCGTCAAGTTGAACATCAGCGTCCTTGGACTGTCAACGTTTGGTGTGGAATAATTGGCAACAAACTCATAGGCCCCCACATTATTGAAGGCAACTTGAATGGTCAAATGTACCGAAACATTTTGGAAAATGAACTGCCAATATTACTTGAAAATTTGAGCTTAGAAGTGAGACGGAACATGTGGTTTCAATATGTTGGTTGTCCTGCACACTATTCGGTGGTGGCACGTGAAATACTTGATCGTGATTTCAATGGTCGCTGGATTGGTAGAGCTGGTCCGGTAAATTAGCCTGCCAGATCACCAGATCTTACTTCGCCAGATTTCTTTTTGTGGGGCTATCTCAAAGACAAAGTTTACAAACAAGAATCAGAAATGCGTGTGTTGAAATTCAACCAGACTCACTTCTCAGTTGTGTACAATCATTTGAAATGCGTATTAATAAGTGCATTGAAGTCTCAGGCCATCATTTTCAACACTTATTTTAAGCTAAAATTATTTTATTCACCTGCCATTTACATTAATAAATTGTTTTGATGACGAATTTCGAGTATTTCCAATGAAAACGTGATGTTTTTTATTTCAAACGTATTGCAGAATCGAATGCGTGTGTTCTAAGGAGAAATTGAAAAAAATTGAATTTCCTCGATTACAACGCCATCTATCATGAACCGACCAAAATATTTCATTCAAATCATACGTACTTTTAGTCGTAGAATCCGCATCTGCAATAAAAAATATGGATTCCTATCTTAGTTTAAAAGTTACCCCCGCCCCACCTACGAAGCGGGGGGTGGGGGACTATTTTGTTGCACTAATGTATTTCCCCCGCGGTATGATTAAATTTTGATTATGGACATTTTTTCCGTAGAGTGGATATTTTTCGAGATATTTGATCGTCTCAGTTTAAAAGAAACACCCGGTATAATTAAATTTCGAACTAAGAGAACTTAGTTCTTTCTTTATTTTCGAATAATTCTAAGAATTCTATTTCAAATTTTTGTGGAAACTTGAAGAGCATTTAGGGTGTAATGCAATATCACATACGTTACATCTATATTTCGTGTGCGAATGGCATTGTTTACATCTCAAACGCGACTCAGAGATAACGGAACAATGTGCCAATTTAGCAAGATATTCCGGTCCTTTTGACGATGTACCTTTTTTAGTAATTTACCATGAGTTGCGAGTAACGCCCTAGTCAATTGTCGGCGAAACTCTAATTGTTCCATCTGGCAATTGTAGCTCTTAGCTAAAGACCATGAATTGGTCACTGCCAAATCTATCATCCAAAGTACAATCGGCATATAGAATTTTTTACCTTTTGTGTTGATCCGATAGTTCGAAACGTGTCTATCTAACAAATCAACACCTCCCATATTTTTGTTGTATTGTGCAACAACGTCCGGCTGTGGAATATCTACCTTTTTTCTTTCGGAATGAACATAACGACGTGCAGTAGCCAATGGGTGAGTGCCAAATTCATTTGAAATAATCGAGACAAGTTTGTTGTTTTTCCATCTGTCCTCCCACTAAAAAAATTGTCAAAGAAAAACGAAAAAGACAGGCCAGCGAATCGTTGTTTAATTTGTTTAGCGAAGCTCATTACGACAGACTCCCCTAATCCTAATGTTATACGAGTATTACGTTCCTGATTGCGACCTTGATATACATCAAATAAATAGCAGTACCCAGAAGGGCTAGCAGCTACCCACGACTTGTACCCAAACGAATCGGTTTATTTCTGATAAACTGCTTACACGAGTGACGACCGTAATACGGCACCATAGCTTCATCAACTGATATATTCATACCAAATGTATGTTTGCAAAAATATCCTCAAATATTTTCCGGCGCATCCATTTCGTGACCAGCTCGTTGCGAACATCGTCATCTGTTGACCAATACAGGCGTCTGCGAGGAAGTGAATTAAAACCGGAGACAATTAATACTCCGCAAAATGCATAAATATCATCGCTGTCGATGGTGATGCCAACATTTTGTTTTGTTGAATAATTTAAAAAATTGAATTGGTTCACTTTCTGCATTCAGTGTAAGCGGGCAATTTTTTGTGCCTTTCCACTTTTTGTGTTGGTATAAAAATGCTGTTAATTGAGAGTGTCTTCGTCTCCTTGAGCCCAATTTTGAGTAATTCTTTTTTGTTGTTTAGAAGCTTGAACTTCTACTACTTCTTCTTCATAATCATTATCCTCAAATTGCAGTTCAACGTTTGCCAAAAGTTGATTGGCACTTAAAAAATCGGGGTTTTCCGCAACACTTAAAGGTGTTTTCCTAAAAAAATACGAAAAATGCTTTTAAATTCCCAGTGGTGCATTAACGCACCATCGTTGTAAACCTCGTCTAAATATTCTAACACAGATAATTTATAATTTTTTTTTGACTCATTACCAAATTTAATATTTTGTAAAGCCGAAACTACACATAAAAGAGTAAATAACTGTTGTTAAATTTAACATACCAATATTTTTTTGTTTCGGGGTTCATATTTTATGACTCAAATTTATTGCACACCACTTTCACACGTTATAATTTCACAACTAAAGCAAAAATAAATTTGTTTCGAATTACATTTGTTTTCTCATATAACGGAAATTCGCACAAAATAATGATTCCCCGAAAATTCGTTTTGGTTTTTTTGTTTTCAACAAAAAACCGAACGGTTGTCTGGTGGTGCACCAACGCATCAGAAGTCAATGCTGGGTTAACTGAAGTACTGATAGCAAAATTATTGTTGGATCCAAGACGCTAGATTTCAAACGAAATGCATGGTGCATGATTCTTAATGAAAATTAATATATCTGCCGAAAGCGACATAGCGGTCGTTTTGATTACTAAAATTCAAGTTGTTAAATTTTCGTTTTTGAAAATGAGTGTTAGGTTGTGTATAAAAAGAGTAGACATTGATCGTCTGGATCACTTTAATGTGATTCATGTCCAACGTTGTAACAATGTCAAAACTGTCAAATGTTTCTAGTATACCTCCAAGCAATGATGTGCGTACGCGTACTTCGGAATTATCTATGGTACATACATATTTGTGTCGATGTTTGCTATAGAGTAAGAAGACAATTTGAAAAAATTTAGAATTTTTAGTACCAGGTTATCATGTTTTGGATTTCTAGTTGGAATTGGCTTTTCCCAAAATTTTGGAAGTTAATATTCAATTTTTACAAAACAAGTGGATGGGATTAGTACGTTTACTAAAAACCGGTATTGAATCGAGGAAACAAATATTTCTAATACCGAAACCGCATCGAGGTGCCGGTTGTGTATGGTTTTTTTTTAATTTTTAGTTATAAGCTCATCTTGTATATTGCTAATCTATCAAAATTTACAAGTTATTTTATGTGTTCATATAGTGAAAACGTAGCAATGCGAGTCTCAATGCACTGCAGCAATTCGCGCCCTCAATTAATCAATTGATGGTATAGATATGAATTACTTTCCTGCATTTCTGTTATTTTACGTTTGCTTGTGTCCTGTCTTTCAACTTTCTTAATATCATCGATTTACAGCAAAAAATTGGTTGATGTTTGAGACAGAAAGAAGACACCGCTATAAATCCATAATATTAAATGGTCAAAGGTGAAAATCTAGTTTTTGATTTTAAGTTTACAATTCAGAAAGAGAGAGCAAATTAGTTTACTCTAACTAGTTTCCCCTTTTTTATTATTTATTTACTCACAGTGCGGTGCGGTGAGGCAGGCGATGTGAATCCTAATCTCAAATCGCAATTGAAGAACTCGCGTGAACTGATTAATTTTTTAAACGGTCAACCGTTTGCAATTCCATATTGCAAAACCAATTACTCGAACAAGAAAATGAAAAATTGATGTTAAAACTGAACGAAAACTCATTGTTTAACTCATTGTCGGATCAAATAATTTTTATGAGTAAAGGTAATTTGCAGCTTCTTGATGCTTGTTCTGATCTGGCTCAGTTCATGTTTCATAAAACAAGACGTGTTTAACACCTATGGTTGGGGGTTCGCCTAGAATTTCACTGTCCACAGCAGCCACTGTTTGTCGTAAGGGACGACTAAAATATTTTCAACAGTAATTTCATGTTATCATTATTTACATTGTCGACGCCATTGTTTTAGTTGTCTACATATATTGTGATGCAGAATATTAAATATCTTTGCAGTATAGACAATAGGACACAACACTGCCTAGAAGTGGTAACACCCGGCCAATAATAATTTAAATCGGTTAAATATTAGATGCGAGTGCAAAACACAAAGAATACCAAAAACACAGTTCATCGTACAAAAAACAAAAGGAAACGAAATAAAATGCCATCATCACTCCCAGTAAAAGACGCAGATCCGGTACTTTCGAAAATCTAAAATAGCTAAAAAGATAACTCGGTCACCTCTACCAGGAATAAATGCGGTTAAAAAATTATGATTTACTCTAAGAGGACGCCCACCGAAGCGTCTAATTCTTAAGTAAACCAGGAATTATATTCACAATTAGAGGAGATTTTAGCTCAAAAATTAATGGGGCTCTAGACTAACAATAATCAAAAACATAAAATTCCTCGAACCAACACAATCAAATTAAGCCGTAGTCAGTAGAACTTAATTGTTGCTGTTTTCCAAGACAATTCAAATGGAGTTTCACATGTCTAACTGGGAATTAGAATAATTGTAAGTACGTCCAGCGCCAGTTTTATCGTCAAATTATTGTTTGATCCAAGAACTTCAAACGATATACTGCATGAGTATACGGGATGGAATTGTGTACAGCATTATGGTGGTATTGAGTGAGTTTTTAGGTGCGGACGGACAAATTTTTCTTGCATTTTTGGGATCAGGGATCTTCAGAGCATCGAAAAAAACTTACTCTTACAAACCGAAGATACAAAAAATGTGTCAGTCCATCTGGATGTTTGTACCGATGATATCAAGAAAGCAGCTTGTACGATTCGATTTTTTCGTCAATCTTCTGTCAGTTTTATTTAGGTGAATTGATAAGACATTGCTTTACATTATTCCCATATACTCGTATAATACATGTGCACGAATGTTGCTACAAAACAAATGTGAGTATTTCTGTCATTTTTATTTTTTTTATAAAGGGTGTCCCAGAATTGGACGATCAAACGAAGCAGAGTGATAGGGGAATTCGATTCTCTACAAATCATGCGTGGATGCGGTAATGGTCCAGCCATCAGGGAATGTTTTTCCAGTTACGGCCAAATGTACCTATAATTGGCTCATTTCCAACAAAAACAGCCAAGTAAAGTTTTTTTCGAAATGTTGATGGTGCAAAATTTATTCCACTTTTGGTGTTTTTTAGTGAAATCGCATGCACACCAACCAAAAAATTAATTTAAAAAAAATCAAGACTTCTTTTGTTTAACTTTCATTTTTAATAAGATCTAGAAGAGTGTGCCTATCCAATAAAATCATTTTTATAAGTATTATCTTCTGTCAAATAGAAACAATGGTTATGAAAAGTCATTTCGTCTCGGAAATTTTTTTATTGATGTTTGAAAACGGGAAAATAATGTACTACAGAAAGTTGACCCACTATCAGAAAAATCTGCGACACTAATGCAGATTTTAAAATGATATGATAAGTAAGTAGTGTTTATTAAAAAATTCACTTAACAAAATTTCGATTTCTAAATCGCGCATGCGATTTCTCTAAAAAACACTAAAAGTGGAATAACACTTTTGCACCATCAACAATTCGAAACTTTACTTGGCTGTTTTTGTTGGAAATTGGCTACCCTATCCCCTGCTTCGTTTGATCGTCCAATTTTGGGATGCCCTATATTGAAGGTGCAGTTAGAATATGAAGTCGAGTTGTGCGCAGTCGATGGGCCATTATACGAATTGCAGAAAGATTCAATTCAATGTCCAGAAGAAGCCCTACCATCGAAATTCAACAGTTCGAAAAGAAGCATTTCAAAAAGACAATTAGCGTTGAATATAGCTTTCAGTAGAAGGAGTGTTCCGATATAAAATTCAAACTTCATAAATTGCTTATTTATGTCTGACGAGGCGCACTTTGTTTTAAAGCGAAATATAAACAAAGAAAATTGTCGTAAAACTAGATCCATAAAACATCAATTCAGGCGGTTGCATGCATGACGTGTGACTGTGTGTTGTCCAATAGATGTAAACTATATTGTTGGCCCTTAATTTTTTGAAGAAATGTCTAATGTGAAAATTTAAACAATTATTTCCCCAGAACTGCACCGACAACGAATATCTTTCCGAAATTTATGGTTTCAACAATATGGAGCCAGTTGTCACATATCAAGACAAATAAAGGTGCCCCTAGATGGATTTTGTTTTGAAAAAATTATCTCGCAAAACAACGAACATCATCCGTTACCAAGGTCGCCTGACTCACTTTTCCAGATTTTTTTTATGGGTATATTGTAAGCAAGAGGTGTAACCAACTAAGCCATGTAATAAAAACAAGTTAAGAGAATTCGTAAGGGCCGTTATCAAAGCAATGTCCCGCAATATATGAACAGCGGCAATGAACAACGTTTAATAAAAATTTAATAAAATTCTTGATTTAAAAAATAAAGAATTTAAAAAACACGGAAATAAAAGAAATAGTCACATTTGTTTTTGTAGCATCGTTCATATCCCACCCTATATATTGTTTGTAAGCTCTTGCACCAAACAACAATTTTCACGATACCATTTTAGTTCATAAATGCATCGTGGCGCTGGTAGCTAATTATTAATTTATTATAGAATATATGTATAAATCTTGGCGAAAGATCCTGAAATATGACTACTAAAGTTGACGGAGGTGACGCATAAATGCACTTTCTATAATATTTTAAGAGTAATGACTAATCTGCTAACGGTATAACATTTTCGTACAAAATTGCTCGATAAGGAAATAGTTGTCGAACACAACTTTGCCGTTAATCGTTCGTAAATTTTTATTCGCATACAGAATATCTAAGCCAACTTTGACCGTTTTTGGAAATATTTTGTGTTTGTTGATTGAAATAATTAGAAACAATTGACGTATTGGAAGTTTTTACGAATCGTTTGCGACTTGTTTCAATTGCATATGTATTAGTATTATTACCTGTATAAGACGAAAAAAAGAATAAAACTTGAAAAAAATGGACAAAGTTAAACAAAAAAAACATACCCATCGTACAAATCGAATATTTAAAAAGTCAAATGGTTGAATTAATCATTTAATATAATAATTATTATGACCAACCACACTATACGTAAAATGGTACCAAATAAATAAAAAAAATTAACGAAATAGCAATAGACTAAAGTCGCCCAATTTCACGAAAAAACGCCACATGTCTATGCGGATCGTCAGGGTGTCCCATCATGGTCCGTTCATTTTATCATACTTAAGACGAAAAAGTCCGAAAATGGAAATTCTGTGGAGCGAATCCTGGAGATTTTGCCACATAGCCACATACATAGTGCAATAGATTAAAGTCGTTCAATTGCGCGAAAATACACCACATGTCTATGCTATTCGCTCCACAGAATTTCCATTTTCGGACTTTTTCGTCTTAAGTATGATAAAATGACCGGACCAAAATGGGACACCCTGACGATCCGCATAGACATGTGGCGTATTTTCGCAAAATTGAACGGCTTTAATCTATTGCACTATGTATGTGGCTATGTGGCAAAATCTCCAGGATTCGCTCCACAGAATTTCCATTTTCGGACTTTTTCGTCTTAAGTATGATAAAATGAACGGACCAAAATGGGGCATCCTGATGATTCGCATAGACATGTGGTGTATTTTCGCGAAATTAAACGGATTTAGTCTATTGCACTATGTATGTGGCTATGTGGCAAAATCTCCAGGATTCGCTCCACAGAATTTCCATTTTCGGACTTTTTCGTCTTAAGTATGATAAAATGACCGGACCAAAATGGGACACCCTGTCGATCCGCATAGACATGTGGCGTACTTTCGCGAAATTGGGCGACTTTAATCTATTGAACTATGTATGTGGCTATGTGGCAAAATCTCCAGGATTCGCTCCACAGAATTTCCATTTTCGGACTTTTTCGTCTTAAGTATGATAAAATGAACGGACCATAATGGGACACCCTGACGATCCGCATAGACATGTGGCGTATTTTCGCGAAATTGAACGGCTTTAATCTATTGCACTATGTATGTGGCTATGTGGCAAAATCTCCAGGATTCGCTCCACAGAATTTCCATTTTCGGACTTTTTCGTCTTAAGTATGATAAAATGAACGGACCAGAATGGGACACCCTGACGATCCGCATAGACATGTGGCGTTTGGCTATACAGCTTTAATCGATTGCGATTTGCATGTTACTACGATTACGTATTTGGAAATTTTCGTTTTAATTATAATTATTTGACCGTATTTTTGATGGGTTGTATTACTGTGGGTTTGAAAGTTTAATGTTCATATTTAATAATGACGACACTTAAAATCTTTAAAAGGTGCTTTTATATTTTTTAAATCTTTGATATGTCATTATGTTTATTTAATTTTTTTATTTAATTTTTTTAATAAATTTTTTAAGGGTCTTTTGAAATTAAATAAAATTTAAAATCAAAATCTTGTAGTTTCGTCTTATACAGGGTTAACTAACTAATACATATAAAGGAAAATGTGGCTTAGTAAAAACTTCTCATGATCCATCCGATTCGAGAAATTTTTACTAAAAATTTTACTAAACAGTTCGTAAAGAAATTAGTAAAATTTTCTCGGACATAACAATTGTTCTTAAAAAAATGTCACAAATTTAGCTGAGGTGGCTTAGTACTCAAAACTAGCGCTATAATGGTGAAGGAGACATCTTTTCCTCGTACAGACTTAACGCTGGTGACCAAATAATCCTTTGGTATTGAATATAATTTTAATAGAGTACCACATAATAGAGAGAGATGATATAACAAAAAAGAGTCGTTTTGCAAAATTGTGCGTTTATAAAGTGTGGTTTTGAGTGGGAGTCTCCCTAAGAAAAGAAAGGCTGATGCAAATTCGAATTAAAAGTTTCTTCTGATTATACACAGTATTTATGGATATGGATGTTGTGCTACTGTTTTATAGTGATAATGTAGAAAATCGATAGAATGCTAGGAGCCAGTCTATTATTTGTATAATTTATATACTTTAAGTTAACGAGCAACACAAATTTGCATTAAATTTAAACAATTTTAAAGAATTTTTACTTTTGGGAATGATACTTGTGTCTCGCTCATGCCAATTTTAGTTTTGCTCATATATACGAATGAAATATAGTTTCCAACATTTCATTGTACAACTGTATAGCGTAAAAAATGAAAATCACTGGGAAAATTAATAAATGGAAGTTAAATAAATAACAGGAGCAAACAAGACCAATTCCTTATTATTGATTTAACGATTTTTTTTTTTGGCATTTTTGCTGTGTATACAAAACATAGAGTGAACAAGCATATACACACTCAGACTCAAAGAACCTATATAATTCATGGCTCATAAATATTGCGGCGATTTGAAACTTTAGTGTTGAATTTATGTAGTACACACAAGTGTTATTTATGTATACCGTGCTTTGTGCATACATATATGGTGCGACCATATGGGGTTCGACACAAAAACGTTTTAATTTGTTTTTTGTAATGTTGGATAAAATCTAAAACATTGAATCAGCCTTATTACAACATTCTTATCACCAGTCAAATTAATATTAATATCGAGCAAATTTAGTCCTATAGTGATTATCTACATTACGTTGTGCGCGGGAGGTTTAAAAAAATCTAAACACATACGCATTTTGAAATTTATTCACTGAAAAGACTCCCATTGCGTGAACGTTTATCGAAAACACATAAATTAATCCAGTTGTTTTCATTTCGATTTTATTTTTATTTTAGTTTTATTTTTTTTTTTTAAATATTGTAGATTAATCAAATTGATTGCTGAAAAAAGGGATGAAAGTTATACGAAAATATCTGACAACCGAACTTCCTCTCAAATATTCCATTTTCTCACACTTTATTATTGTATATATAATAGACAGTGTATGGGACGTAAACAATGAATTTGGAAAATATACAACAACAAAAATTCCAATAAATAAATAAATTTACCCCTTATTGTCATTTGCTATATATGAGCATATACTGTTACTTGTTATATAACGATAAGGAAACAAACGGAAAATACTTTTTTGTTCATTTTTGTTGTTTGAATGTGTCTATGTTTGTGTGTGTGTGTGAGAGAGATTTTCCTAAATAACAATTTACACATAATAAATTTTCAAAATTGATTGAACGATTTGTTTTGAGCTTTTTTTATTTTGTTAACCCACAAAACAAATCTCAAAACAATAAAAGCACCAAACAAAGAAGACGAAGAAAACCAAGAAAATTAAATTAGATTTTCGAATTTGGAAATAGTCCTATATACGTTTTTTAGTGTTCTATGCACTGTACAAACATATTATAAACGCATAGGTTTAAGCTTATAAACAAAACATAAGCCTTTGACTTAAGTATATAATCGAAACGAATATGTACACTATAGGCGTATCGAATACACATCTGATGTATGCATACGAGAACATAATTGAATTCTGATTTGTTCTGATTTTATGATGTTCATTCCTTGATTGAATGGTATTTATTTCAACAACCAAAAATGTACTGTAACCAAACTACTTATATTATTTATTGAAATTGATTTTTTTTTATTCAGTATATTCTTATACTTAAGACGTATTATAAATAATAAGGAAAAGTCTTGTGTGCGTAGTCGCTATAGAGAATATTTGGTATGTTCCCGTATACCTACTCGTTACCATAAATTTTTCTCAAGAAATGAAGAAATTTTTTTGAGATATGGGTTAAAATTATGTTATGAATATTAACCCTCTTTAAAGTGATTTTATGAAAATTTGAAATGGAAACTAATAAACTTTCCTTTTTTCGGAAGGGGACGAGGGGTGGTCTGGAATAGAACATAATACTTTACATTTTATTTATTACAGGGATACACACAAACAAGAAACTTGATACATTGTTTGTTGTTCGGTTCGGTTGCTCCTCGTCTTAGAGATTGAGGTATACGTATACATCTACATACATGTATAATGTTATTCTTAGACATACGAATATTAGATTATATATGAGTATTCGATAAAAGGTGGGAAGAATTTATTTTCATTTTTTACTTTTGTTAAATTGATGGGTGAATTAATTTTCAGTTTGAATAGTAAATGTGTAATATTTTTCACAAATAATGGACAATATTTTATTATGTTCGGAATATCTATACGAACAATATTTATGTTTGTTTTAGATTGCTAATATATTGCTACAGGTTACATTTATTTATTTTCTTGTAAATTGTTAGTTGTCAATCCAGAATCAATGTACCACATACCAAGTGTTTCTTTCACCTACTCGTATTTAGAAAAAATATCAAGAATATCTTTGATTTCAAAAATAGTATGTAGGTGTGTGTTCCCAGAACGTTTAGTAAAATATGGGGAAAGGGAAAATGTTATCAGTCGCGGAAATGACAATAATCGAAGTGTGGAATGAGTAGTGCTATAACAGTCGAGTTATAGCTCCAAAAATTGAGAGAAACAAAATATAAGTTAAAAATTGTTTAAAATACTTAAAAATATGGAAAAACATCAAGGGGAATACTTATCGAGCCAAACTAGCGCTACTGCCATCTTATTAAATCATGCGTATAATTACAACGCAAAATTTTTTAAAAAGGCGACTTAACACTTAACAAACAACGCAAAGAAAATCGACTACAATTTGGCAAGGAAAAAATGTCATGAACGAACATTGTGTTTTCTGATGAGAAAAAATTCAATGTGGACCGAATTAATATCTGAAATTTTAAAAATGGTCGCAAAATTAAAAGAAAATATTCTCGAAAATGCGTTTCCACAATTCAAAAATATTTTTGAACCAGTTTATCAGCACGATAATGTTCTGATTCATACCGCAAAAATAATAACATACTGGATCCAAGTCCAAAACATGGAACTCTGGCTAGTGAGAGAGGTATATACAAATAGAGCACAGTTTCAATACAGAAAATCCTTAACAGTAATCCTAAACAGTATGGACAAAGCGCAGTTCAAAACAGTATAGACTCGAAAGAAAAATGGATTCTGCATTCGATTAATTCGCATAATTACTTGTAATTTATTTAACAGTTAAACATTAAAGATATTTTATCAATGGTCGGGACTTTACCATTTATACTGACCACTAACCTCTGACTAGCACGTCATCTGAATGTCATATCAAAATTTACGACCGACGTCCAACACATACGCAGAAAGAGGAATGTAGTTGCAGACACAATAGCCCACATAACAGGCCGCGACAGTGCCACAGTCGAGACTCACTTCGAATACAACACTATTATTAAAGCACAAAAAGTAGTCTTAGTATTTCCGAATTGACTTTCTAGTTCTATATGCCACACTAGTTCATCAATGAACCAATAGCTTTTAAAGCAAATAATCAGGATTATAAATTTACGCTTTGCACGACATTTCACATCTTGATATTAGTGCTACTCGTAAATTGATCACGATACGATATTTTTGTCTAGCATAAACAAAGACATAACCTAGTGGGAAAATCTTATTTATCCTGCCAAAAGTTTAAAATGCAAAGACACAAAAATTCACCGCACGAAAAATTCGATATTCACCAGGTCGATTCGAACACATTCCTTAGGACATCGAAGGGACCACTTCTCCCATTCAATAGATACGTTCTCTGTGTCAATCGTATCGTCGACCTGTGTACTCGTAGGCCCGAAACATAGTGTATCAAAGACGTAAGCACAACACATATTCAGATTTGGGGTTCCGGGAAAAATTACGAACCTAAAATCTTTACTGAATTAGTAAAACTCTTGTTGAATTAGAATCACTTCATAGCATTCCCAATCTAATGGTATATGATTGAACGCTTGCATCGTCAACTAAAATAGTTTCTATGGGCCAGGGGTGATACACTGCATTGGGCTCGGAAATTCCAATAGTTTTACTTGAAGTTCGAGCACAGTAAAATAACTTTTACATTAATCAAAAACCGACATCACCTCACCACCATGTAAAACTTAATACTCACAAACACACGTACATATGAAATACCTTCTTCATCTAATTAAATATCAGCCAGAAAGTAATAACAGCATGTTGTAGAGCTTCGAGTCAAAGCATTACTGGACTGATTCAAAACCAGTAGTTGGCAGGTTGAATTCTGAAGCTCGAAATTAAAAACAGTTTCCGGATAACCGAATGCCTAGACAAGAACATGATTGGCAGGAAAGGGAAATGTAGCAGACGAAATAATTCACCTAAATTTCAGATTCGAGATGGATTGTAGGTTCGAAATTCCTTAAAATGTTACGGAAGGAGTGGCCTATAGCGTTTCACGAGGATAACATAACGATTGAAGAATTTCAATTAAATCATCATTGTATCTTAAGTATCGAACCGCCTTTAGCTGCCAAACCAGACGAAGTTAATTAGTGTTCAAGTCAAAATAAATAGAGTACGTCATATGTTTCTATCGCTTATCAAACGCCTCGAACCCATAAGAGGACCAATAACGATCCAGAAATGTCAAAACGCAACTTAACTTTTTAAACGAGCGAACAATGGGACGAGCCCCGTCAATAAATCACGATGTTTGAACAAAATTTCTGGAGTGAATCTAACACAATTTTCAAATACGCTCCGTTTCTGGATGAAAACGGAGGATGGACGGAAATCAGTCAGCTATTTACGAGTACATGAATATCATGTAACATGCCAACATCAAAACAATGAAACTATTGTAAATGAATTAAAACAAAATTACGAAAAGCCACGACTTCGAGTTTTGGTACGAAGGGTGCAATCGGAATGTCCAAAGTACAAAGAACGGAGAACGAACCCGATAATGTCCGGTCGCCCTTTTAGTTACGTCGGCATACACTAATTGGGACTAATCACGGTTACTGTTGGACGGTGCTCCGAAAAACGATAAGGCGTTGTATTTACATATTTAATCATCCAATAGACAATCCATTGGAGGTGTACACAGATAACGGGACCAATTTGAAAGGTGCCGAGAAGGTAATGAATAAAAGAGCTACAAAAGCTGCACTACATAGAAGTCCAGAACAGTTTAACATACTGCAAGCGGATTTTTCTTCCTTTTTCAGCACCACACTTCGCTGGTGCTTGGCAACGAATGGTTCGAAATGTTGGAACTAAATAACCTAAACAAAATATTGAGGGCCACAAAATTAACAGATGAGATTATATATACAACCAGCCTAGCAGAAATAGAAAACATGATCAAATATTAAATATTAAGGACAAAGCCGTAACTACTATGGCTGAAAATCGACGAACATATATAAATTACATATGACACGTTAAAAACACGCAGTCACAACTTTTTTATACTGGCCACCATCAGGAAACGAACCCCGGACCCCCGAATAACAGGCAAACACTCTACTTACTAAGCTAACAAGGATGAGAACACGCGTCAACTCACATATTTGCCTATACAGATTCTGAGTAAACAGCTCTAACGCCGAATCATTTTCTTCTCGGTGCATTAAGCGGAGCCAAGCCACTAGCAGAACTCGATCCAACAAAATTTTTGTCATCCACAAATTTGGTTGATTACTCAAAAGATTGCCAATCACTTTTGGAAGCGTTCGATAGCGAAGTACTTTCCAATAATTACCAAACGAACAAAATGGGTTGAGAAGTCAAAACCATTAGCAGTAGGCGATGTAGTTCTGATCGTGGATCGTTCACTTGGGAAAAGAAAATTAAGTACGCAGTGCGGTACTAGCCGCGAAACTAGCTAAATTGGTCATCAACAAAAAAGAGAGGAGACAGTCTGCCCACTAATGAGGGATGTGTTAATAATGAAACAAACCAAAAAGAATAAGACATTCATTAATATTATTTAAACAAAAGAACAGGCTTAGACGTGGCACACAGGGGCTATCAAAATTATATTTGAATTGGCTCTTTGGTTTTTACTACGTATTGGTTAGTTGGGTGAGACTCGCGTCGACGCAATAAAACTAAAATTTGTTTTATTTTTAGAATATATTAAAATACACTGTTCGTCAAAAAATTCTGTGTGTCGATTTTGTCCCAAAATGTGTGAAACGAAATGAGTGTAACCGGAAAGATATAGTAGTAGTATTTATGTTTATGTTAGTTAGTGATGCGTGTATAATTGGCTTGCTTTATTATACACATACAAACCACGTGTCATTGTTTTTGTTTATTCTATTAACCCTTGATGAGATTTTTGATTCCTATATTGAGGAGCGCGATTGTGCTCCTTGGCTCTCAAAGGGTTAACCATTGTAAACGCCATATTTTTGTGTTGTTTGAAAAAATGAAGAAAAGTTCGTCATTTTGGAACAACATGATTGGTCGAAAAAATTCTTTAAACGAATGAAAAGACAAACTGACGCAACACTCAATCCGCCTTTAAATTTATTTATAAAATTTAAACATATAACATATAAATATAAAAAATTAATTTATTACAAAAAAAATATTAAATATAAAATACATTAACATGTTAAATAATGACACTCCACAGCTCGTGAGCAGACGTAATGTGTTGAGAAAAGGAAATAAGCACCATAACAATTAAACCGATTCACCCGGATCGCGTTATTTTGGTACTGTCCATCATAAAAATGACACAAATACGAACAAAAGAAAAATACAAATACAAAGACATAATTGTGTATTATACAGTGTATACGTATTCGATATTTTTTGCTTCACTCATTTTAAATGAGTAACTCACGGGACAAAATCGATATACTTTTAGTTATGGTTGTACAAAATAAAATAATATGCACCTAAAGGCACTAACGGTACAAGTTTTTGTTTAATAAAAGTAACCACAGGTACAAAACAAATTAAATAACACAATTACCGAAAAGCGGTTCAATCTAAGCGGTCGGTATTCTAATATCAAGTATTTCCTTCATGAGCTCTGATCACATCTAGCATTCGTTTTGGCATACTCTGTAGCAGGCTTGCAATGTAATCCTGAGGTATGTATCATTTCTCATTCTTCCTGCAGAGCTGATTAAAGATGACCTAAGGATTCTAGAACGACTTTCCTTTGTCTTAACCGACACCCTAGCTTATCGCACATGTATTTAATGGGTTTAAGGTTAGGGCTGCGAGCGAGTCAAACAATTCGATCACTTCCCACCTCATCCAAATAATTATTGACAACGTTTGCAACGAGGGGTCTGGCATTGTCATACATTCATTTAAATTGCTGTCCAATAAATGGGGCGTATGGGACCACACAATCTTCTAGATTGTAGTCCACGATATACCGTTCGGTAATTATGGTGCCACCGCGCAAAAACACAAGGTCCGTACCAGCGTCTATAGCAATGCCCGCTCACACCATTAGTAAGCGGCCATGAAATGTGGCCCTTGGGGATATGGCACATTCTGCATATCGCTCTCCGGATCTCCGCCATCCGTTTTCACGTCCATCCGGTGATCGCATACTGAACCTTGCTTGATACATCAGTGAACAACACAGACTTCCAGTCGTGTGTAATCCAAAAGACGTGGTTACGGGTAAAATTCAATCGGTGTTTTAGATGGGCTGGGAGAAATCTTCGCGATCCTATGCTGACTGAATTATTGATACCACGTACCTCTGCCAATCGACCAGCGAAGATTCTAGCTGTTTGGAAGCGATCTCGATGCACCATTGATACCATAAACCGATCGTCCCTCTCGTTTGTTGGACAACCTGGATCCAACCCTTCGCTGATACTAACCAGTTTCACGATATCGTTTAATAGCGTCTTGAACTGTAATTTGAGGGAATTTTAGGTGGGCAGCAGTATATCCTCACTCAAAGCGACAACTTTTGCAATATTTCCTAGTCTCATAATTATAATATTTGCTAATAATAATAACTAAGTACTGTTAACGTAAACTGCAATAATAATACTAACAATAAATGTTACTTCAAACGGTTAAAAACAATTGCTTGGTACTCATTTTATATAGAAACGTAACAATCCAAATTTTGAAAATTTTTCATTTATAACACTTTGTTGCCGTGTACAAAAAATACGGTTTTTGTTACACTTATTTTTCGGTTAAGTACTGTATAATATGACCTTTAAACAATGCGTAATTGCTATAGAAAAATATTTATAAAGAAATTCAAGCGTCCGGAATTTTTTGACGAGCAGTGTAGTTGATTGAAAATAGCCTAATCAATTTTAAAAGGAATTTGGACTATATAAATTTCAGTCCTTTTACAGTTTATTTAAATTCCGTCCTGTGATTTATGAAAACATAATCAATTGAGTTTATGAATGAAATTTTGCTATTTCATTTTGTAAACATTTTCCTTAAAACTATTCGGCCATTTATCCGAAAAATGGAAAGTCATTATCACAAATTGTTCGTCTGTTGTATTGTATTATGGTGGTGAGGAGGCAACGGATATTCAAATAAACGTTTTTCATTGGTACTCGTTATATGCTTGTACAATGGTGATTTGCCAAACTTTAGTATATTATTAAACGCAACATCGCCTGATATATGATATCAGACGTATTTATTATTAAACAACCGAGCATGATGCCTGTAAAATATTGAAAACATATTTTATGAAACCGCCGGAAGCGGAATTGAACAAATATATCATTTACCTTTACAACGCGCTTCCTATCGTGTTCCGGTGAGCTTTTATCAAAATTCTCACATATTATGATTGTTTCAGTAAATTATATTTTGTTCGAAATTTTAAGAATCAAGAAATTGTTATTTTTTAAATCGAGCAGCATATTATGTAGATTTTTCATTTTATACCTATCCTCCCTGTGCATACAACAGTGCAAAATTATTAAAATTTATAAAAGGTGTTTTACAATTTTATGGCAAACTATAAAGTGGAATTTATATTCCAACTGCAATGCAAAAAAATAAAATCCTCACAAGATGTTACAATTGCAATTTGTTACAATTTTTTTTTTTTCAATTCTTAATATTCCGTATTTCCCCCAATTTATTGCGCTGTATGTATACTATACAATGCTTACTCAGGATACATTTTTGTCATAGGATAAATGTTACAGTACACAGTACGACAAAAAAAATGAGTTTTATTTGCAGTTTTTCATATGTACGAGTACATAATACAATATTTTGTGTCGCTTGTGATAAAGAAACGTCACAGCAGTTTAAAAATTTAAAGGGGTGGAAAACTTAAAAATACAAATATTTTAATTTGATGTGATCCCATACTAACAGGATTGCTTGACGATCAAGTATATGAGACCAAATTAATATGATACTGCACAAAGTATTATAATCTCACATATGTATGGAATATAAAATATTATTTTTTCATCCAAACACTTAAAACAGCTTAAGTTGATTTAGTTGTTTTTTTATGTGCATATGTGAAACAACAAATTGGTTATGTGTGTACCTAATACGTATAGAGAACCCAACAAAATGAAACTTTATTAACTGACCTACACGTTTTATTTTTTTATATTATTATATTGGACATGTGTGTGATGCTTCGTCCTTAAAGTTTTTCGTTTCGTAGGAATTGCTACAAAAACATAATTTACTTGGTGCGTGAGGGATTCAACAAAAATGTATTCAATTTTGTGTTACATGTATGTGACTTTAAATTAAGTATGTTATATACACACACAAGGAAGTAGGAATATACAGGGTGTCCTAGAAGAGTGATAAAGGAGGTAATTTCCAACCAAAATAGCCAAAGTGTTATCGAATTGTCGATGGTTCGAAAATTATTAGAATACATTACATCACAGAAAAATGATTAAACAAATTAGAAATAATTGCTTTGTTAGAAAAAAAACAAAATAATTAGAATTACAATAAACTAAAAAATTATTTTAAGCAAATCTAGAAACCCAAAATAAACAAAATTTGTTTTGTTTTTTAGAAAAGAAAAACATTTTGTAATTCATATTAGTAGTTCGATGCATACTCGACCGTTTACATTCTGCTTTATTGGGCCCGTGTAAATCTAAAAGCTTTGGTGTAGTCATATCGAACGCTTATTTGGAATTAACATGAATACATGGGAAAGTTTATCTAGATTTACTACAAAATGATTTGGATAAATTGCTTGATGATGTGTTTCTTCAAATATGTTCAAATATATGTTTGGTTGTTTTAAATAGCTGATTTATGAAATAAAAAATCAGACCGAGCAATGGATATGGCATCGAATAATCAAAGTGACAAATATGTATTATTAAAAATAACGAACGTGCATTCGTACGCATAAAAATAAGTTTTATCCGGCAATGCCGATTATGTTTTATGGCAAATGGCGAACACTCCGAACTCGTAATATATTAGGTAGCAACAAGAAGATGAAATACTTTTAAAAGAACTACCGGCACAGCTAATCAACTTTATTTCAACAGTAGGCAAGAACTGTGACATGGCCTGGAGCTGTCTGCAATCAAAATGCAAGAAGCCTTGTAAGCATCGTGTAATGGGTTAGAGCAATGCGAGAATTTGTTGAATATCTCAGGCGTAGGCCGCATCACACAGAATAAAAAAGTGAACGCACATATAAACATTGGCATATGCAAATGGAAGCATCTAGAAAAAATCAATTAGCCGATCCTCACTTGACATGACAATTGGAGCAATTGTTTTAATAATAACCAACGGTATCATAAAGGGTAAACATCATTTACCCACGGCACATACAGAATTTGGCTGACAATAAAGGCAATTGAAAAACAATTACAATTATTCGTTGAGAATGACAAGATTCCAGAAGAAAAAAATCTCACCGAGGAGTCAATTTAAATCGAAGAACATTTTCAGGAAGATCTGGAGCACAATCCAGATGCAAAATACACTTTAAGCCGGACAATAGCCAGAAGCAAGTTTACTATAGGTCGGCTAGTCCGATTTTTTGGAAAAAATTAAACTTTTACAATTTTTGGTGAATTTTATTTTTTTATTTTTTAACTGACGGTATGAGCGTTGCTTAAGGATGATGTTGAGAAACTGTCGTGATGTAGGCGCATGGCTAAAGCCGAACAAGTTTACAAACAGATTTATCACCAGTACATTCAAGAATACATCGAACAGAAGAGCATGGAATTAATCCAAACAGAACCTGAACGTTATAAAGAATTAAAGCTATTATGTACCGCACCCCAGAAGTACCATTAAATGACTTGAATGATGACTGGTTTTAAACTGCAACAAAGCCTTGTGGACATTCATGAATATTGTGGAGAGATAATTCCGCCAAATGTATGTCCCCCCTCAAATTCAACACTGTTTTTCAAGTAACAACAGCTACTAGCTTCCTAGCTGTAAGAGCCTTATTACAATTAGCACTAGATGGTATCTTAAAGGTTTTAATTTGTCTATGCTGCGTAAAGTAACAACAAATATAGTTTTAAAACGAAACAAAAATACGCGATCGCTCGGTTCCACGACAATTTACTGAAAAAAATTCACTAAAAACGACATTTCACCGTAAAACAATTCGCCGTAAAATAATTCACCGTAAAATAATTCACCGGAACTTCAGTTAATCGCAAAACCAGTTCACCAAAAGCAAAAATTCACCGAAAACGACTATTTACCGAAAAAAACATTCACCGTAAGTAACCTTTTAATAGCCTCTCATATTAAGAGTTGGTATTAATTTACTAAAAATTAAAATACCAAAATAAAAAGTTCCCCAAAAAAACATTGAAGAAACATCTCACAATTTTGAAATTAAAAATGCTTAATAACAAAACCTTTAAATAATCGCCTGAAAAGTTTCCGATCTTCCAAAGAAAACACAATTTTTTGGGAAAAATCCATTTTATTCATCAACATATGTAATTTCCTTCTATAGCGATATAATAAGCTTCGTTTCGGTAATCACTTCTTCATTGGAGCCAAATCTCTTTCCCTGGAGCTTTTCTTTAGGCAAGTAAGTGCCTCACGGGGGTGCTCAATATCGGACGATTTTGGAAATTTGTTTAAGGCCAGCTGTGCAAAATCGCCCAGAGCTGTGTTTCCAATAAGAGGAAGCTGCACCCCATACTGCCAGGGAGGGACCAATGGCTCTGTTACAAGACTCGGCGAGCAAATAATTTCGAAAAGAAGCAATTTCAATTGGCATTCGAATTGAAATCCAGGCAATAACACCTGAAATTTTGAGTAGAGTTATGGAAAATGCGAACCTGCGAAAAAAAATTGTTCACGTTTAAGCAAGAAAACAAAGAGTAGCCATAGATGCATTTTCTTGTTTAATTTTGTGTTGCCTTCATTGATGTAGATTTTGATAAGCATATTGAATACACAGAAAAAATATGTAGGTGAGTAATTTATATTGGTTAGTGTAGAAATATAAAAGGACGTAGCAATTTAATTACTTTATAATTTTTTTTATAAATATTTGTTTACACCCAAACCTATTTTTACACAGTGATACGTTCCAACCGTGTAAAAAAAAATGTGTAAAAAAGACATTGAGTTCATAGAAAAATAGGCCTAATAGGCCCCGTGTTTTTTCAAAACCGTGTAGAAACAGGTTTAGATACTGTTGTTATTCATAAATGGTGAAACGAATTAAAGAAATTTCTAATGCTGAATTTACATGGTAAGTTTGAATTTTTGATCATTGTAAGTATTATATTGTATTTTATTATTGAAATAACTTAGTTTGTCGTGCGAGGACCAGCAGTCATATCCTCACCAATCAACAAATATGTTGCAAGCCATTTAGTCTACAAATAGCAATTTTGATAAATGCTGGAGTTTACCAGAACCCAACTAAGCAGGTTTTTGAGTTGAATCACAAAAAAATACAAGATGATATCGCTTAGAAAAGGAAACAGTTGCGGCAATCAGTGAAGTATTTGAAATGCTAAACTCGAATCTTCGAAGCGAAGTAACAAACGTATTAATCCAATTAAAATTACTTTGGAAAAGGAAGTTGACAATAAAATTTAGTTTTTAGATTTATTTTTGATCCACGAACCTGATGACAAAATTTATTTTCTTTTTCTTTTGATTGGTATCACAATGCTGGTCTGGCAGATATCTAAATTTTCATTCGTGATTTCCTACTTTCTATAAAATTTATACAGTAAACATTTTGAATGAAATTTTTTTAAAACTTTCAGCCTCCAAATTTCACAATAAAAATTTCATAATTCTAAAAGAAATATTGTTAACTAACCATTATCCCACAAAATTAATAAATCAATGTATTTGGAAACAAAAAAATTTTGTTAGAAGTTCAGAAATTCGGCCCATTAACAATGACAAAACTGATTTTTCAACTCCTTGTCACACATTTGTATGAAAAAATAAAACACCTGTTCAAAAATTGTCGGTAATTCTTCAATTTGTTTAAATCAGTGTTTCCCAACCTTATTTTTTGCATCGTAATTTCATATGTATGTTAGTAATAAATAAAATTTTCATGGTCTGTCCAAAAGTCCATGGCGGGAATTTATACGGCCATACGGCCTCCGTTGGGAAACACTGGTTTAAATGATTGTGTTTTTCTAAACTAAAGATCCGATACCATTCAATAAGGAATCAAATTTAATTTAGGAAGTTAAATGTGATTGTAATGTTGTTTGTTTCAAACGAAACAATATATTTGGTTTGAGAAATTCTTATTAAAAATTGTCATTACCTTTGAACGTGATGTCGATGAGACATCGAAAGCTCAGTAATTAAATTGTTTTATTTCGTTTAAAATAAAAAACGAGCCCTAAACCAATAATAACTTTATTTGAATGTCAACGTGAACGGCTTTTACTTCAAGATTGTACTAAAAACAATTGGACAATAATTTATGGAAGTTTGCAATTTTAACAGTGTATTTTTCATTTTAAAATAATTCGAAACAATATAAAGGGTGGTTAAATTTTAAGGGCCGACGTTGAATGTGAACCACACCTAAACGTCAAGCTTTTTCCTGCATTTAATTTGACATTTCTCAATTTCAGACTAACTCAATTTGAACCATGGAAAGATACACAATCGAGTAACGCGTTAAAGTTATTCAGGCATATTATGAAAATGGGCGTTCAAATCAAAATGCATATCGTGCACTTCGTGATTTTTTCGGTCAATTTAATCGTCCAAATGTGGGTACAATCGGAAAAGTCGTGCAAAAATTTGAGCAAACCGGGTCTGTAGGAGATTTTAAAACACCAGTGCATGCTCGTACAGCTCGTACAGCAGAAAATATTGCTGCTGTTCGCGATAGTGTGGCTGAAGAGCCGTCCATCTCAACTCGTCGTCGTGCCCAACAAATGCACCTCTCACGCTCGTCGTTGATGAACATTATGCATAAAGACTTGCATTTACACGCTTATAACGTGCAATTGACTTAAGAACTGAAGCTTCTTAACCATTCCAATCGTCGTCAATGGTCAGAATGGTGGCAAGAAATGGCAACATTGGATGATCAATTTTCGAAGAAAATCGTCTTCAGTGATGAGGCACATTTTCACCTCAGTGGATTCGTCAATAAGCGGAATTGCCGCATTTGGGCGAATCATAATCCAAGAGTGATTGTCGAAAAACTAATGCACCCACAAAGAGTGACTGTTTGGTGCGGTTTATGGGCTGACGGCATCATGGGGCCGTATTTTTTCCAAAATGAGGCCGGTCAGGCAGTTACTGTGAATGGTGTTCGCTATCGTGAGATGATAACGAACTTTTTATTGGCCCGAATTGGAAGTAATGGATGTGGACGATATGTGGTTTCAACAGGACGGTGCCACTTGCCACACAGCTAACGAAACAATGGCACTTTTGCGTGACAAATTCAATGGCCGTGTTATCTCACGTGGTGGCGATGTCAATTGGCCGCCAATATCATGTGATTTGACACCGTTGCACTTCTTTCTTTGGGGTTATTTGAAAGAAAAGGTGTATGTCGATAAGCCAGCAACAATTCAAGAGCTAAAGGATGAGATAATTCGGCACATTAACGACATAGAACCTGAATTATGCCTAAGCATCATCGAAAATTTGGACACTCGGGTGGAGGTGTGCCGCCGAGGTCGCGGCGACCATTTGGCCGATATTTTGTTCCATACATAATTGAACCATACCATATTATCATAATAAAAAGAATTGATTGATTGATTGATTGATTTTGAATGTACGACCAAGTTCTTAGGCTTGAGTTCCCGGATGACGCCGGGTCCACCGTACACCCTTTTTTACACATAACAAAACCGAAGGATTGGATAGGTTAGTTAAGTGGGACAGAATCGGCCCGGTTACAGACACCTAGTTATAGCCGATAGTTAGAAACACAAAGACAACACAATTCTAATCTACTATATGAAGGATAAAGGCTTAATAGGTTAATGGATAACGATGGTATTGGTCTTCAACAATTGCTTCTTTAAAACGGCAACCTAAGAAAAAATATTATTATTTCACATGCATCTGGAATTTTCCTGAAATTTAATTCTATTAATACTTTTCGGTTTCCTAACCAAAATTGGTTGACTCGACCCGTTACAGACACCTATGTAAAGTTGTTAGTAATAAAATGACAACACAATTCTAAACTACACAATCAGCAATTACAATGAAGCATTAATTCACAAGCATCTGTAAATTTCCTGAAATTTAATTCTAAATTCATATTTTCCGGCTTCCTAAATAATTGAAACATTTATTAATTTAATCATTCTGCAACTCCGCAACTTACAGTAGAATTTCCTGAAACCAAAGTTATTTGAACTCTAAAATTCATTAGTATTTAACCGTTGAATTGGGCGAACTCGAAAAAACAGAAAAAACAGATTAACTACCGGATTGCATTCAAATATCCCTTAAAATATCCATCCATTAAAATATCCTAAATAATTTAGAATGCGCAAAAATTTCGTATGTTTACTAAAAAATTTTTATATTTTTTTTTTTATCCCGACGCCCATCCTTTTTCACAAGGAAAGAAATACTTTTATCACTACTTTTGCACTAGTTCTGGAACTTCTTCTACGTTTGCTGGGGATATATCACATACAATTAATCTCAGACATGACACATGCGACTCGTCTATGACTTGTCTCCTCGTATTAGACTTGTCATAAACGATTCATCTCAGACTGGTAACAAACGTAAATTAGTAATTAGTGTGTCGTCAATGGCTTTCCTGCTGGAAGATAATATTTAAGTAAAGGCAACTAGATAAAATTTGAAAAAATTATTCTAAAATGAATGATAAATAAGTTTATTTTATAATTTTTATAATTAAATATAAATCGTACCAGTATCTTAAAAGAGGGATAATATGTACTCGTATATTAAATATATTTGAATGAGATTTCCTGAGAACCGAATAATTTTAATATAATAGCTCGGCACTGTACATGTAGATTAATATTTAGGGTTGATTTGAAATTGGGAATTAATAATTATAATTCTTAAATAATAGGATTCGTTACCAACTCCAACATAGTTGCAATTAATCTTGCAAAAATGATGGATTTTGAAGGAAATACAATATAGAAAACAGCTAATCATAAATTACCTACAGTTATTCTCAATGCACAGAAGAAATACGGAAACGGAAAATTCTATCGCTAATCAAACCAAAATAAAAATATAACAATTTATTACACAAACGCTGAATAATAGGATGAAGGAACATCACCAAAATAGCTCTCTCTGAAAATCTCCGAAATCAAAGCGCGGAAGAAACCACCTCTACAAACAATCGTAGTAAAATATACCAAGAGAATTATGCAATGTCCATCCAGGAGCTAAAATTACCATATTATCATAATAAAAAGAATTGACAATAATTTCCTAAATAATTTGTGTTTTATTCAAAATCAACATCGGCCCTTAAAATTTAACCACCCTTTAGTTATATATTGATAATATTGATAAAGTAAACGAAATTGTTTAATATTAAAAAATAAAATATCATCATTATTGTAAATTCTTAAGTAAATAAATGTATCATATACCTTTGTGAGTTGAATTTGTGAGGTTTTAACAATACGGCGAATATTGTTTATACATGGATCGTAAAGTACATAGTCACTATGCGAGCCAATCTCTGAGTTTTCTGCTATTTGGCTTAGTGTAGTAGAATATCCCAGTTTGTACAATACTCGCTATATTGGTAAAACTTCAGACATTCGACACAAGAGCCTTGGTCATCATTTCGAGATAGGGCTACCTGATTTAAATACTTCAATGTATCCCTTTTGTATCCCAGATTTTTGCTATTTAGTACATAATTTTATACAGTATGGTATATGATATATTTATTTACATAAGAGGAACAATTTCATTTATTTTATAAATATTTATCAGTTATTATTATTTAAAATAAAAAATACACTGTTAAAAGTGCACACTTACATAAATATTTGTCCAAGAAATAAAATTGTGTCCAAAAACTTTCCAAAGGACACTCGCATAAATTTTTGTCCAAAAACTTTTGTCCAAGAAGTTCATACCGATCACTTACCGTACACCCTGTATGGTTAAAAAAAATTTGTTTCAGATAAATAAAAGCGTGCGCTTTTCCAGAACACGGTCAGATTCTTTCTTTTGCGCCGCCTGTACAGAAGTAATAAATTAAACTACAAAATAAACAAACGGAAGACAAAAAAGTATGTTAAATGTATACTAAAAAAAGCTCGTCATTAATCTTTGAAACGAGTAAAAAAATATAAAAACTCTTGATTTTTAAGAGAACATAATATAAATGAATAAAAGGCGACAGATGTGATAACGAGACATCTCATTTAGTAAAAGATTTTCTTCGACACTAAATTTTCTAATTTTTTGCGCTTTTTGTTAATAAATAGAAAAAAAATCTGTATACTATTGTGTGATTTGCTTTCGTTCATATCTTTTATACATATAGAGCATAATATAAATTCAAGTCACGTTCGCTGAGAATCATCTTGCCAATATGATGAACTTCGAACCGAAAGCAAAAAAAAATCATCAGATTTCCAAACTTTTCATGTAAGTTTTCAAAGATTTAATTTTTTGTATTTTTTCATGGTTCTTGTTCGTGGTAGCATTTCGGGCATATACGTACCAAGTAACAAAGTAAAATTGGAACACAGGTTTATTTTATTCATGTTTATCCAAAAATGATTTCCGTAAATATGGGTTTTCAATCAAACAATTGGTTGTGTGGCAGAGCTATATATTTATATACTCTGGCATCGTGTATAATACTCGTATATAGAGCAACAACAGTTTTTGAATTTAATTGCAAACTGATGTTAGATTTTGGGTAGATTTTTATTTTATTAAACTTTTTTTTTTTGGGGTACACAGTTGGTGAGATTTGATTAGGTTTTAGGTGCGGTTAGATTGAAAATTGAATTATTTATTGGTGTGTGCAGCCACAAAATCTCATTAAATTGTAAACATATCTGAAATGCAAATGTTTACCGACATGTACGAGTATGCTGTATTAGATCTTTAAAGCCTATACAACATATTTCAGAATTATAATCCTTTTTAAATTGCTCTGTAGTCCCCATCTATAAAACTGTGTGTATATATATCATTATTTGACGTCAACTAATATCATTATAATCATTTTCATCATCATTTGATTTCATCCGCTCACATACATGTGTACACAGCACAAAAAACTCATTTTCCGTTTTATTGTTTTTATTATGATATTGTCTTAACTGGAACAACCACAGAAAAGTAAGAAGCAAACAAAAAAAAAATCCTTATCTCGCTGACAGAAAAATAATAAATAAACTAAAACCAAATAAAACTTTTTCGTTTCCATTTCTCTTTATAAAGTAAATAATAATATAGTAAGTTGAGCTTTTTTATGTAGCTATATGTCATAACATTATTAAAGTTCTTTTTACTGTATTATTTCTTTACATACAGTATTTTTAATGTTTAAGTAACGTAAAAATTACTCCTTCTACTACATACGTACAAATGTATATACGACGACTCATTATATTATAATATTTGTTAAATTGTATTATTTTGAAATAAAAATAACACACAAAAAATTAAAGTTATAGCTAAAGTTTTTTTGTGAGCTTTTTTCAAACTTTCAACCGGATGTTTTTCTTTACAAAATGTATTTGTTGTTTTTGTTGCTAAAAATAAATAAAATGAAAATATAATAATATCTATTAAATTGATATTATGAAAAGGATTTATTTCGTATAATAATACTAAAAAATATAAATTTTTTAAATTTTATTTTTAAGGAAAAATAGAAAAACTTTTTTTAGTACAGTTGTTGTCTTATTTTATATATTTTCTGTCAATATAATTAGAAAATAATAAATTGTATATAGAAAATTGGAAATGTTTTGTAATATAAAATATAACATATCTATATTTCAAATTTTCTATTATTGTAGTGAAAGACTATAGAATTAAATTGATGTACCAATTGTTTGCGTAGATAATACAACATTAATGTTGAATGTTTTTTATTTCGAATGTGTATGATTTCGTAAAGAAAAGCTAAATGTATATGATGGGTTTTATATTGAAGGAGTAAAGTTCGAAAATCGGGAAAAAAATTCACAATTTGAGTTTTAAAAAAAAAAAATAATAAACAGGGCTTGCTTAACATTGATTTAAACTGAACTTACGAATCAATAAATATCTAACCAATTCATCTATCTAATCTATTTATCTAATCTATCTAAATAGGTAGATTAGATAGATAGATTAGATAGATAGATTAGATAGATAGATTAGATAGATAGATTAGATAGATAGATTAGATAGATAGATTAGATAGATAGATTAGATAGATAAATTAGATAGATAGATTAGATAGATAGATTAGATAGATAGATTAGATAGATAGATTAGATAGATAGATTAGATAGATAGATTAGATAGATAGATTAGATAGATAGATTAGATAGATAGATTAGATAGATAGATTAGATAGATATATTAGATAGATCTATCTAATCTACTCGTATCTATCTATCTACTCCTAATCTATATATCTAATCTATCTATCTAATCTATTTAATCTAACTCATTTATCTAATTTATATTATCTATCTAATATATCTAACTGATCTAGTTTATATTATCTATCTAATCTATCTAATCGATCTTATATATCTAATCTATCTAATCTATCTAATCTATCTAATCTATCTAATCTATCTAATCTATCTAATCTACCTAATCTATCTAATCTATCTAATCTATCTAATCTATCTAATCTATCTAATCTATCTAATCTAACTAATCTAACTAATCTATCTAATCTATCTAATCTATCTAATCTATCTAATCTATCTAATCTAACTAATCTATCTAATCTATCTAATCTATCTAATCTATCTAATCTGTGTAATCTATGTAATCTATCTAATAATATTATGCGATAATGTGTTCATTTTGAAATAAACAGTTTTATTTTTATAAAACAGTTATTGATTTAAGAAAGAGCGGTACATTGATCGACAGCAGTAGATTTTAATAGAAATGTTATACGGGAGGCCGGGGCAAGTTGAAACACGGAATAAGAAGAAACTTCACAGATAACTTGCAAAATAGCACAAATAGAAATAATGGAGATTTGCGAAAAATAATTTATTCTTTGTATTACTGTATACTGTGAAAAATAATTAATTATTTTGCGCGTAGCATTGTAGAAAATCTGGTGTTAGCGTTTATTTGTGTTTAAATAACATTAATGTTTGTTTTTGATAATGTCACCTTTGTTTAACTAAAATAGTCCTCAGTGTTTTTAGTTTTACGTTCATTACAATACTTTTTTACATTTTCTGAACATTAAAATAAAACATTTAAATTTTAGTAGAAAAACGCATCGGGGCAAGTAAAACCTTTTTGATGATGGCGCAAATTGAAACATTGTTTCATATTTCCCAGAACTAAAATTACTTACTCATGCTTTAACCTTTGAGAACGCAACCAATCGTGACTCAAATTTTTACTTGATTGCATATTACCGCAGTTATCATCAACGTTATTATCAAGGCTTCAGTAAGCTATGGAAAAACACGTTTTTGACTTGTGTCATTTAATTTTCATTTTAGTTTGTCGAGCATACGAAACGGAAACCAAGTGGGTTAATTTTTTCACTGAAGAAATTAATGAAGGTGTCCGCCTACAACAAAAATGTTGAGTCTTAGGCCAAATCTAAGTGTGCCGATGAAGATTGGCTTTCGATATGTTTAATGATCCAGGACTATTGATAAGAATAACTGAAGCAACGAGTCGCAAGAGCAGTCAGTTTTAAGAAGCAGAATGTTAAGTTTCTGATAAACTAGCAGGTCTGCAGGAAAGATATAATTTTTGGATATTGCATACAGGGAATTTAGACACAGGTGTAGCAAGTTTGCAAAAAATTTCAAAATTATAGCGGAATAGGCGTAAAACAAGTTGGAGGAATTAAATCTTTAGAACGCGGGGTTTTAGTAACTGTTTGTGAGATCGGAAATGATCTGAACAACTTCGATGTACTCGTAATTGGATCAATTGAATCATCAAGGCTTAGATAGCTCGAACAAGTTCTAGGTTCCCAAAGACCAACTATAAAGCAGGTCCTGAGGTACTATTCCAGTTTTGCCTGGGAATAGGGAATTGGGAAAAACATTTGCATAGAATTTTGTTTTTCTGTGTGGGGTTTGCTATTACCCCATCAGGCGCCTCCCCGGGTGCCAGATAGGGGAATGCTTGCCAGATATGGTAGGTACCGGGGAAATTAAATACTCGGGGCGGACCAAAAAATAGCACACCAAAGCTAAGGTGGTACTACATACGCCGATGGCTGCGTGGCTAAGAGGGTGCTTAGTCGTTAGTATGTGAACTCCGAATTTGGCGTCATTCGGTTTAAACCCATAGCCTTCTTATAATAACGCAGAGCTCTGTCAGAGGCGACCGTTAATTTCTCGTGCTACTCGTGGGAATAAAATAAAAATTTATGATGAAAAATAATGATGAAAATAATAGCCTAATACTATTAGGAAACGAGACGGATTCGTCTATAGAAGCATGAAATCAACCGGGCCGCTCCATATACTCTTCGGATTCTAGTACCATAGATTCTGGGGGGAAGCAACCCTTGGAAAATAAAGGGAACAACTTTCCTAAGAGCATGAAAATGTTGAGATCACCACCTCCAAATGTAAGTAGACGTACACTACAATTAAAGACAACTGTGCCAACAGCGACTGCGTCCACAGTAACTGCAAAAGTCGCGGTCTCTACTGAAAAAGGAATTTCATTACAAATGCCGAGTGCATCAACAAACATTATAAACAGCGAGGATCTGTTATCCAAGTTTCAGAAAATGGAGAAACTAATCGCGCAGCTGAGCAATGAAGTTGCTGAACTTAAGAGAGAAAACTCTACACTAAAAGAAAAGGTTAAAAATAGTAAAGCTGAGAATTCAGCACGAGCTAACAACCTGCCTGTCAACCATAGTCAGCCATCAACAAGTCAACATCATTCAAATAATTCCAACTAGTTGCTGCAGCAATTTCCAGTCTCTCAACAGAATAATAGATTTAATGCTCTGAGTATAGAGGATTATTTCACAGATGAGGAAAAACTTGAAGAAGAACTTTCCAGAGCTAATAACAGAAATCCTAAGAAACGTAGGCGTACAAAAACGAAAACTCCCTCAAAAAATAATACACAATGTGTGAACAGTAACACTGAACAGAAAAACCCAAAAATACCACTGCCTCTACCCATTAATGTGATTAATATCAACAATTTCGAACTTTTTCGACAAAAAATAATAAAAAAACACTAGTGAATCAACTAATTTTAAGGCGCTCTCAAATAGTAACACTAGAATTACCTTTCAAAATGAAAATGATTACAGAAATGTCAAAAAATTACTGGAAGAATTAAAAAATGAATCTAGCAAACAACTAGAAAATATTCAATATCACACCTACAAGCTGAAGAGTGAAAAGGCCTATGTGGTTATCAGAGGCTTACCTTCTTCTATTAGTCACGATGAAATTAAAGCAGACTTAGAAACAAATGGGACATGAAGTTGCAGGTATTACCAACATATACAAAAAGGTCACAATTGATGGTGTAAACGTCAGGAAACACTTTACATTGTTTGAATCGACTGAAAACAAAAAGACAACAATAAAGAAGTATACAATATCAAGAAAGTGGCGTACTGTATAGTTAAAATTGAGCCACCTAACAAGACAAGGGGAATTCCACAATGTACGAATTGTCAACAACTTGGACATACCAAGAGCTTTTGCTATCGTCAAACCAAATGCGTTAAATGCGCGGAAAATCACCACACGACAAAATGCAAGAAAACACCACTCTTTGTCAACAACAAGGGCATACTGCAAATTATAAAGGATGCCGTGTATATCAGAACAAAATTAAAAGTCAACAGAATAACAGAACAAGCGCAGTGCAGCGATTACAAACCAAAGTTGCTAAACCACAAACAACAATCACACCATCCACAGCTGGATTATCCTATGCGCAAATCGCCAACGAGTCAAATAACACTGAAATTATCAAAATCCTTAGCCAAATTCAACAGTCACTTGGTCATTTAGCAGAGAGGGTGGCAAAACTGCTATCCACCAAGCGAAAAAGTCAGCATACTCACAAATGGTTAACTCGTTCCTACGCATTGTAGCTTGGAACGCTTATGGGCTCAACCAACGAGCCCACGAACTGGAAATATTTCTCTATACAAACAACATTGATATTGCGCTGATTTCAGAGACGCACTTCTCCAACAAAAGCTTTATCAGAATAAGGGGTTTAATTCCTACTGGACAACCCATCCTAGTGAAAGAGCTAGAGGTGGTTCAGCTGTACTAATCAAAAATAATATCAAACACAATCGACAAGAGGATATTCGTGAAAACTATTTGCAAGCAACTGTTATCTCAATCCAATATAATGGCGCAGATCTAAATATTGCAGCAGCGTACTGTCCTCCACGGCATACACCAACGAAGTTACAATTTAATAACGTCTTCAATAAGCTCGGTCCAAGATTTAATATTGGAGGGGACTACAATATAAAACATACAGCTTGGGGTTCCAGGCTTAGTTCTCCTGGGAAAGGTAACACCTTGCTCAATGCCATTCATGAAAACAAATGCGAATATCTGTCCCCAGGGGGGCCAACGTATTGGCCAACGGATGCAGGAAAAATAACAGATCTACTGGATTTCTTCATCATAAAAGGTATTCCTCTAAGTTACACTAGAGTCGAAGGAATTAACGACCTAACATCTGACCACATTCCTGTACTGCTGTCAGTAAGCGCTACAGTAATAAAGAAACAGAAAAAGCAAAACCTTACTAATAGATTCACGGATTGGTACATCTTCAGAGAAAAATTGGAAGAGCTGGTTGAATTAAAAGTTAGTATCAAAAGCAATGAAGAATTGGAACAACAAACAAACAATTTTATTGAATACACTCGAATGGCTGCCAGACTAGCTACTCCTGAATCAAAGGACAAAGCGGAGATTGAAGCCAAATACCCGGCTGAAATCAGGGAACAAATCAAGGCAAGAAGAAGGGCGAGGGGAATATGGCACCTCACCAGAAATCCCGCTGACAAGACAACTTTTAATATAATAAGTAACAAAGTCAATAGACTAATCAAAAATTTCAAACAGAATTGCCTCGATAACTACTTAAGCGGGCTAGGTCCAAAAATGGATAAAGACTACTCGTTATGGAAAGCAACCAGAAGATTTAAACGACCTGTAGTTCGAGTACCACCTTTAAGGAATGCTCAAGGTAGTTGGGTTCGACAAGACAAAGAAAAAGCGGAACTCTTTGCTCAACACCTAGCAGCAGTGTTCCAACCCCATGCCATTCAATCCAACATTGATGTAACACATGTTTATCAACCAAATCAGGACTTTAAAAGGGTCACGCCAATGGAAATTGCTAAAGAAATCGACAAAAATCTTAATCATAAAAAAGCACCAGGAATTGATGAAATATCACCTGATATATTCAAGGAACTTCCACGTAAAGCAATTATCTTGATCACATACTTATTTAATGCCTGTATGAGATTGAAGTATGTACCCAAATGCTTCAAAATGGCCCAAATAATTATGCTAAAGAAACCAGGTAAACCAGATGAAGAAGTAACACCATACAGACCAATCTCACTGCTTCCGACCTTATCAAAGCTGTTCGAGAAACTGCTACTAAAACGTCTAAAGCCAATGGTAAACGTTCCTGATTTGCAATTTGGATTCAGGAATAACCACTCCACCATAGATCAAGTCCATCGAATAACTGCGGTAATAGAGCAAGCGTTAGAAGAAAAGAAATATTGCCCCGCCGTATTTCTGGATGTATCCCAGGCCTTTGATAGGGTTTGGCATGAGGGATTGACATTCAAAATGAGCAAAATTCTACCACAAAACTATTGCCAGCTGCTTGAATCATACCTCTCTGATCGCCAATTCAGAGTCATTCATGAAGAAACATGTTCTGACTTCTATCCAGCGATTGCGGGAGTTCCGCAGGTAAGCGTATTGGGTCCCCTCCTCCACCTTCTTTATACTGCGGACATACCTACAACGAATAAAACATTCATCGGCACGTTCGCTGACGACACTGTAATTATGTCAGTAGAATCTCAACCAAGAGCTCAAATCAACATATGAGCTCAAATCAACATATGTGACATTTACACTCCGACATAAAAATAACACTCTTCATATACACCAAAGGAGTGCAAAAGCCGCAGGCTGAATCGGCAAAATACCTTGGTCTACATTTAGATTCCAGGCTCAACTGGAAACATCACGTGAGACAAAAAGCTGAACAGATACGATTGAAACAACGTCAAATGTACTGGTTAATTGGACATCATTCCAAAATGAACCAGTATTGCAAAAGACTGGTATATCAGACTATCTTCAAACCAATATGGATGTATGGTGCGCAGCTATGGGGTTGTACACATAAATCCAATAGAGACATTATACAACGAAGCCAAAATAAATCTATTCGAATGGTCACCAACGCCTACCGATTTGTGACTAACAAAGAAATCCACAATGATTTAGAAATACAATTGATAGACGACGTTATCCGCGAATGTGCCATAAAACATGAGAATAGACTTCTTACCCACACCAATCTTGAGGCCGTACAACTACTGGACAGTACAAACGAAGTAAGGCGGCTCAAACGAATCAAACCACATGAGCTAACCGTATGAAAATTATAAACCAAGGGAACTGGTCCAGCAGACCCACACAAGTTTATGCTTATCTCATAAGTACTAATGTCAACCTTACTAATGAATTAATAATGTTTAAGATTGTGGTAGCCATATCAATAAAGTTGTTAAAAAAAAAATAGAATTTTTGTCTAAATAGTATTTTTCTGCCCTACTAATTTGGTGTTAATATATTTGAAACAAAAATAAATTGGGAATTTTATTTCCCTATACAAATTTTGCAGAATAAATGTTGCGAAATTAACTATTCTCATTGAAAGAATAGTAGCACTAGAGTCGACATCAATAAAAACGAGGCCTCGCAGGAGACTCCTACTCGGTGGATGGACGGCGTCGAACAGAAGATCTTGGTTGTTGTGTCTGGCGCCCTCTTATTTCAGATCGAGTTATCTGGAAGAGCTTCAGGCTACCAAATCTGTTCATGGCGCTAGCGAAGAAGAAATAAAAGTATCTCTTAAACCAATTCAAGCCTCAAATATAGCAAACACATATATGCCACACAGATGATTTAAAATTGCAATGAAAATTTGACAGGCAATGCGCAAAAACATATATGGCGGTAAATAGCGATAACTTTTTACTTTTGAGGTTAAAATTAACATGTATGTTGTATTTGTATTTCTTATTAGTTTATTACAACTGGATCACAAATCATTTTAATTTAAACAATTCACTATCCCTTGCCCAATTGATTAATTATTTATCTATAATTTATGAATTTATTAATTTTTAGCAAAAAATTTGGAAAATAAAATCACAATAAACCTTTATAAGCCGAAATTTGTTTTAAATTACTTTTCAATTTTAACTCCTTAATAATTTTCTTATAGAAACGTTAATTTTATGTATATTTGGTTTTTTATTAGTTGTGAGAATCAGTAGTTAGTCAATCCTTCAATTTTTCTGTTCTTTTTTTACTACTCCACTGAAGATCTTTTGGTAATTTAATTTCAAAGTTACAAAATTACCCTTAAGTACACAACATAATTTGTTATTAGGAACACAACCCAATGTCGAGCAGTAAATGCGGAACATAGAAAAATAAGTCCAAAGCGTAAAAGACATAGATTAAGAAACAAACATTACAACGCACGATAAGGAGGTAGCTAGTTCTTGATGAAACACTGAATGCAAAACTACCTATCAATTTCAAAATATGGAATGAAAAACCACAACTACACCATACTCATGGTTTGGCCCACAAGGGAATATTAATGTTAACGTCTATCTCTTGAACAAAACGTACTTTCCGTACGAAAACTAATCCGAGTGCCTTGTGCTGATATCGTTTTGACTTTGTTCGAATCACCTTTTGGGTAGTGTGTTAGTGTCTTTGAGGTAGGCGATCACAACTCTTGTAATCAACTTTTGACCCACTTTCTAAAACCCAAAAATTTAATTAAACCTTGCACACATATCTATCTCCGGTGGCAACGGTCTATTAAAATGTAAACCCCAGGACCGGGGAGCTCCCACATACATTTATAGAAAATAATTAGTTTGTATACCGTTTATCGTTTCGATTATGAACAAATGTATTTAAGGAATATAGAGGAAAATATTATTTACATTTTGCACAATAATAATGGTTTAATGTAAAATGAATAAAGTTTTATGTTAAATTCCTTTTAACGTCTTGATATTTGCAGAAATTTTATAGACCTAATAATCGACATAAAATTTAGAAATTTGTCAACTTGAAAACAATTGAATTGTATTGTTCTTTCTGAAGTGTTCGTACATTTTTAGTCATGGCATACTCTGTAGCTCATTAACCTGCTCTCTGTATATAGTAAAGTGAAACATTATCTGTGCATGGGGTAAAAAAATACCCCAATGTATTTTGTACTTAAAAATTATATTCTATAACAAAAATTATTATTTTTGCTTACTTATAATTTATTGAAAATACAAAAACTCAATGTATGAGATAACAAAAGATACTTATAATTAATTCATTAAATTTTGATTATTAAAAGGAAGAGTCATCAACCTCTTCATGTTGTTCAATGTCATCATCAACTATTTCAAAATTGATGCAATCATCACACACGGTTTGATGATGCGTTTTGAATGCTGGTTTATCTCAGAAGTGGCAAGTTACGTTTGTTTTCACGTCAGCACTCCGTGGACATGCGAGTAAATTGCATTTTTGTGTTTTATGACTTTTGGTTTGTTGGTTTTGAGCGGTTGGTGCTAATCTCAATTCTACAACATTGTATTCTATTTGACTCATTGCGATTTTTACGCATTTTTTTCAATGCCCTGGAAGTGGCAAGTCGCTTCTTGATTTTATTGTCTACCAGCTGCAATGTCAATTACTTGAGAAATTTTTTTCGTTCTGAAGAGACCAATGACAATGAACTAACATGTTGAGAAGAGTACCAATGGCCATATTTTAATTTTTCGCTTGCAGTGGTTTTATCGATTGTGGTGTTGACTACTACTAATGAACTAATGTCATGATTCTGTTGCGTCTTCACACTGTATTTTTAAATTCTTGTATTAAATTATTTTTAAATTGGTTGGCACTGCAATGGTTAGTTGGGTATCCAACTAAAAATAATATTGTAGTTTTGTTTTTGAGTTTTAGCTAGCGTTGAAAAAAGCTAGTTATTGTTTTTTTTTTTCATCAAAATATGATAATAATAAAAAGATAGTTTGGGTTCTACAAAAAATAAAGTAATAATTATCTATTTAACAAACAGTTCAAATAAATTGTAAATAAAATATTTATTAACTAAAAAATGAATTGTGATTGTTTTTGAATTAAGTGATTTTTGTAAGTTGAACGCTCTTGACGTCAAAAGAATAAATAGAAGGTGGTATCCACAAATATCATCTTCAAACTGGTAACCCCGACGCGATCAAGATCGTCGTATTCCAGCCGTGTTCAACATTGGAGTCATACATTTATTATTTAACCGGCCGTTTATAAATAGCAAATTTTTTCCTGTCGAGCAAAACAAAAATTATAGTGTTCGAATAAATATTTGGTAACAACAAAGAAACCAACAGTTATTAATTGCAGGAACAATCAAAATTGCGACTGCTCTCAATTATGGCCGCATTACGTCATTGTCAAATTCGGCCAATTTTATTACGAAAAGGATTGGAGCACCGCCAACTTTTCCAGTGATTCGCTTCATCACGTCAAGATTCATCACATACGTAAACACGGACAGGTGCATTACATCAACGCAGAAAATAAAAAATTGTAAGTACCCAGTTAATTATTTTGGTGCTAAAGTGAATAAAATTTGTTTTTCGGTTAAAAAATTTAAAATTTTGTTTTAATTTTAAATTTTATTTTCATTAAAATGTATTCCTTTTTTTCGCTTTTCGTTTACGTGTTTTCGATATTTTTTCTTGTTTTTACCTTTTTGTTTCGGCGTGTGGTACAAGCTGTGAACCCACCACTTACTTCCCTAGCATCGACGAATGATGCGGTCTTGGCAGCGGCATCAAACAGCGGTTCAGCAAGTGAGGCTAATATCACATTAACTCCCACTGAACTGGCTGGGCTTATTAATGATGCTGTTGCCAAAGCTGTATCACGGTTTCATTTTAACCCAAATTTAATAATACCAGAGACTTCGCAAGCAAATAATAATTTGCCTTTCGGTGCTGGACTAGTTGCTCGAGTGGCTTTCAAACCACCACAACCACTTCACTCTCAAAACCCGAATGTGTGGTTTGAGATTCTCGAGCAACAGTTCGCATTGTCGGAAATCACTGTAGAGGCAACTAAGTATGCTCATGCGGTGGGAGCACTGGATGCACGACTTCACGACACATTCGCATATATTATTACTAGCCCGAAAGGTAATACCCCTTATTCTACGTTCAAGGCGGAGGTGATTCGAGTGCTTGGTGAGTCGGAAAAATCGAAGTTGAATAATTTGATGCATGGCTTGTTGAGTAGCATGAGATTGAACGCTGGTGGCAATTTTAAGGAAGCTACACTTCGTCAATTTTGGATGAAGAGGTTGCACCAGTCGGTTCAAATGGTGCTCACACCATTCGAAAATGACGTCTCCCTGTCAGTCCTTGCAGAACGGGCTGACAATGTGCACGAGACTATGTCTCAGGCACAGATAAGTTCTATTGAGACGTCTGCATCTTGTTCTTCTAATCCTAATTCGATAATTTCTTTAGATGATAAACTTTCGGATTTCAAAAAGACCTTGTTATCGGAGATTGCGGAAATAGTTAATCAAAATCATAGATCGAGATTTAATTCAAATTCACGTGGGCGTAGCAATTCGCGATCAAATTCTAGAATTAATTATTTTCGGAAAAACTCGCCAAATTTTCGAAATTCGTATAATCCTTTTTATGGTGATCCTTCAGATAAAAATAATTTTATTTGTTTTTATCATTATCATTTCGGCACAAAGGCATTAAAATGCAAACCAAATTGTCAATTCGAATCAAATAACTCCGATAACAAGGTTTCAAAAAAATAAATAGTCATGCACCATTGGCGGTGTGTAATGACGGTTCTAAAACTAGCCGCCTTTTAATTTTCGAAATTTTTCTTCGGACACATTTTTTAATTGATACAGGTGCAGATGTCTCAGTATTGCCGGCCCGTTTTGTTCGGAATCCAAGCGTCGACCCATCATTCAGGTTGTTTGCAGCGAACGGTTCTTCGGTAAATGCGTACGGGACTAAATTTTTAAAACTTGACATCGGACTGCGCCGCGAATTCTCCTGGGAGTTCATAGATGCTGACGTGTCGATGCCTATCATCGGTGCGGATTTTTTGAGGAAAACTGGGTTGCTAGTAGATATACAGAGACAGAGGCTCATAGATCCGTTAACCTCTCTGTATACTAATGGTACCTCTTCCTCCTATCAGGAGTTTTCAACGTGATTTCAAAATTCTTAACAGTCATTCACGGAAATATTAATATTGACAATACTAGACAAAACGTGACTCACAAAATTGAAACGAACGGACCATCGGTTGCATGCAAACCACGACGACTAGCACCGGACAAATTCATCATCGCGAAGATAGAATTCGAAAATATGATGAAACTCGGGATTTGCAGACCTAGTAGTAGTCCTTGGCCCAGTCCGTTACATTTAGTACCAAAAAAGAATGGGTGTTGGAGACCTTGTGGAGACTTTCGGGTATTGAATAAAGTCACGATTCCTGACAGGTATCCGATTCCACATATCCAAGATTTCACACAAAGGCTCGATGGCTGCACTATATTCTCATCGATAGACCTTGTCCAGGCTTACCACCAAATTCCTATTGAACCGACGGACATTCCAAAGACAGCAATTTCGACACCTTTCGGACTATTTGAATTTTGTAGAATGACTTTCGGCCTTAGGAATGCAGCACAGTCGTTCCAACGTCTTATGCATTCAGTACTACGCGGACTTGACTTCTGTTTTGTATATTTGGACGACGTGCTCATTGCCTCTCGAAATTATGACGAACATCTCGAACATATTAAAATTATTTTTTCTAAATTAGAAGAACATGGACTTGTAGTAAATGTGGACAAATGCGTTTTCGCAAAAAACGAAATTATTTTTTTAGGTCATTTGGTAACTGGGCAAGGTATATTACCGTCGCATGAACGGGTTCAAGTCATCAAAAATTTCGAACGACCACAGACTGTAAAACAACTGAAACGATTTTTGGAGGAATTGTTGAACGACTACCTAAAAGATTACACTAAGAACAGTCGAGTTCCAATACAATGGTCAATAGAGGCTATCGAAGCGTTCGATAACTGCAAAATTAAACTTACGGACGTTACTTTACTTATTCATCCACCATCATCTGCACCACTGGCCATCATGGTTGACGCTTCCGACACGGCGATCGGCGCGGTTGTTCAGCAGTTTATTTCAGACACCTGGCAACCACTCGGTTTCTTTTCAGTTCGTCTCAGTGATACGCAAAAAAGATACAGTGCTTATGATCGAGAACTTCTCGCGGCTTATTCGGGAATTAAACATTTTCCATATCTTCTCGAAGGTCGTTTATGCACGCTCTACACCGATCATAAGCCACTTGTCTACGCGTTTAATCAGAAATTGGAAAAAGCATCTCCTCGACAATCTCGACACTTAGATTTCATTGGTCAATTCACAACCGATATTCAGCACATCTCTGGACTGAATAATGTTGTTGCAGATACTCTTTCACGCATTAATCAAATTTCTATTCCTGAAAGTATTGATTATGCTATCATCGCAGATGCTCAGACCAATGACGAGGAACTTCAAGAAATTCTAAGGAGTAACTCTATTCTCAAATTTGAGAAATTTCCCGTTTCTTTCAATTCAAAAAAATTAATTTATTGTGATATTTCTACCACTACACCTAGGCCATTCATTCCCCTAAATTTCCGAAAACAAGTTTTCGATGCATTTCATAATCTGCCTCATCCTGGCGTCAAAGCTTCCATCAAACTTTTGACTCAGAATGTCATATGGTCATCGATTAAAAAAGACGTTCAGAAAATGGCTCAAAGTTGTGTAGCTTGCCAAAAGGCTAAAATCTCTCGACATACAAAATCTCCACTTAGTACCTATAAATTAACTTCTCAACGCTTTTCGATTATTCATCTCGATATCATTGGTCCTTTACCAGTTTCAGATAATCAGCGGTATTGTGTTACATTGATTGATAGATACACTCGCTGGGCTGAGGCGGTTCCAGTTCCGCATATAACTGCTGCAACCGTCGCTTTCGCTATTTACTAGCATTGGATAGCTCGCTTTGGTGTGCCAGAGTTCATTGTCACGGACAAGGTATGCAATTCGAATCACAACTTTTTCACGAACTGGCTAACTTACTGGGTTTTGAACGTAGAAGAACAACTAGTTACAATCCAAAATGTAATGGCATGATCAAAAGATGGCATCGGGTCATCAAATCTGTCATTATGTGCTATGATCGATCTGATTGGACTAGTGTTCTTCTCTACTTGGACTACGAACGACTTACAGTGACGAACTAAAAGCTACTCCAGCTGAACTGGTTTACGGATGTACAACTCGAGTTCCTGGAACATTTTTAGATACTACGAACACTCAAATTTTACAATCAGATTTTATTACGAACTTAAGACGACATTTTGATGAAATTCGACCTGTACCGGCTTCCCGACATACTACGGACAAAATTTTTATCTATTTATTATTTTTTTTTTTTAATTCGCAGATCACTGCAACCACCATATACTGGACCGTATTTGGTAATCGACCGTACAGACAAATTTTATACTTTGGATCTGAACGGACGACACGTCAAAATTTCCATCGATCGAATCAAACCGTGTTACTCTGACAATCAATCAGAAATTACGGGCGCACCAACTATACAAACTGCATTTCTTTTACCGACCCACGAACCGGAACTTTTTATTTCGGCTGACGGACCTAAATTTTCTACCGAGGAACCGAAAGTTTGCAAAAAGGTTCGTTTTGATCTTTCACCAAGTACTGGAATAACTACAAGATCGGGTCGTGTATACAGGACTCCTACCAGATTATTAGACTTTCGATAGATCTTCGATCTCTCCGGCGGGAGAGTATTGTGGTGTCTTCACACTGTATTTTTAAATTCTTTTATTAAATTATTTTTAAATTGGTTGGCACTGAAATGGTTAGTTGGGTATCCAACTAAAAATAATATTGTAGTTTTGTTTTTGAGTTTTAGCTAGCGTTGAAAAAAGCTAGTTATTGTTTTTTTTTCATCAAAATATGATAATAATAAAAAGATAGTTTGGGTTCTACAAAAAATAAAGTAATAATTATCTATTTAACAAACAGTTCAAATAAATTGTAAACAAAATATTTATTAACTAAAAAATGAATTGTGATTGTTTTTGAATTAAGTGATTTTTGTAAGTTGAACGCTCTTGACGTCAAAAGAATAAATAGAAGGCGGTATCCACAAATATCATCCTCAATTCCTTTTAAAACAGAAAAGTGATGATGCCATATCTCTTTTTTTATTTCATCGATTTTTGTGAACTGGGCAGGCAGATCAGGTTCATTTGATTTTATGGTTCCAATAATCGATGGTTTTTTCTTCATAATTTGTTCTGCTAGCTGGCAACTTGTAAAAAGTTATCCATTGTGATATTTCTACCTTTGTTTAGGTACGGCAAAGCCAAACGATGCGCCAAGCTAACAGTAAAGTTTAAAATTTTCACTTCATTCGGTTGACGTTCAACATTATATTTCTCCTTTCAGAGGATAAGTGTTTTCTGAGTCACACACCCAGAATATTTTTATACCGTATTTTCAGGTTTACTGGGAATATATTGTTGGAAATTACATCGACCTCGTGTTGCAACTATCTGCCTAGAAACTGAAACTAACTATCTAGAAACTTGTTCCAAATATCTCTAAAGGCTGCCAATTTGTCCTCTATCAGCCGGTATTTTCTGGTGCGATGATTATCAAACCGAACGAACCGTAAAAGTTGTTGCGTTCTCGCTAGAGACATAACGGCTCTAATCTCAGAAAGGGCGATGATCAGTTTGCCAGAGTTCAGAAACTGAAACTAACTATCTAGAAACTTGTTCCAAATATCTCTAAAGGCTGCCAATTTGTCCTGTATCAGCCGGTATTTTCTGGTGTGATGATTATCAAACCGAACGAACCGTAAAAGTTCTAGCGTTCTCGCTAGAGACATAACGGCTCTGATACGAAAGGGCGACGATCAGTTTGCCAGAGTTCATCTAATCTTTCGTCCCAATTTTTGCGTAAACCGGCGTACATAAGTACTCCAATCAAAATTTCATCAGGATCCGTATCGTACCATCCGTATCGTGCTGCTTGTCTCACACACAATAATATTTATGTTTCTAGGAAAACCCGTTTGAAACATATTAATGGTGCCTTTAGATTTTCGGCCAATGAGGCCGATGATAATCGTACCATTTCTTTTAAAATAATAATAATAATATTTATTAAATATGTTTAAACCTTACTTTTAATCGGATTTAATGATAACGAATTATTTTTAGCCCACAAAGAAACATTTTTAAGATCTGTGTTAAGTTTAATCACTATCTCATCTAGCTGTGATAAATGACCATCAATATAAAGTTGTAAATCATCAGCATAAAGATGAAACCGGCAATTCAAAATTTTCCATGGTAGATCATTTATGTACAAAGAAAAAAGTAACGGACCTAAGACCGACCCTTGAGGTACACCTACTACCATTTTACTAATATTTGAATGGTCAATACCATACTTCACAAATTGTTTACGATTACTCGAATATGAGTATATCAGATTAATAGCCGAATTAGAAAATTTATAATAACAAATATAACTTCTGAAGCAAATGAATATGATTAACACAATCAAATGCTTTAGAAAAATCTAGTAGGACCAAAATAGCAACCGAATTTTCCTTGTCCAAGATAGCAGATAAATCATCAATAATATTAACAAGAGCAGTTGTGGTACTGTAACCTGATTTGTACCCCGACTGAAACTCACTTAGGAAATTAAACCTATGAAGATGTTCCTGCATTTGGCGTTGCATGATTTTTTCTAGAACTTTTGACAGAGCAGGCAAAATACTAATAGGACGAATATCTTCTATATTGGAAATTACATTCTTCTTTGGTAACGGAATTATTGACGCCACCTTCCATAAATCAGGAAACACAGATTTTGTCAGACATTGGTTAATAACTAAAGTTATAAGAGGGAGAAATAAATCGATAAAAAGTTTTAAGACTTTAAAATCTACCATATCATAAGCCAATGAATCAGATTTAATTTCACGAATAACATTTAAAACAATAATTTCGTCAACACAATCAAATACAAAATCATCACCTGTATAATGATCAGATTTAATATCAGGTAGTGGCAAAACTCCCAAGGAATCACGAAATTTAGTGATTCCAACTAAAATTTCTTCTGCTGAAAAGTCAATTCTAGCATCACTAGTGGCGCAAGAAACTCCCAATTTTTTTAAATTATTCCAAGTTATTTTGGAGTTTTTCAAATTTCCAAAATAATATCTTTGTTTGGCTTGGTTGATGTATATGTTTGTTTTATTTCTAAAAAATCTGAAAAAGATTGTAAATCATTATATAATCCAAACCTTTTATATTTTTTAAAAGCTAAATCTCTACGTTTCATTAATTTAATAATATGAGCATTCAGCCATGGTGCAGTAGAGCCTCTATCTATAACAATTTTACGTGGCACACAAGTCTGGTCCAAATGTAAAAAGTTTGAGTTGAAATTGGCAACAATATCATCAACCTCAGAAGAGTAATACATGGTTTGCCAATCTAACAAAAAGAAATTTTCAATAAAATGTAGTTGATTAATCGCCTTACAATCAGAAACAACAGTATACGATATCTTACTCCTGGTGTTACAAAACTTATAACTTGCAAATATTAAATTGTGATCAGAAATAGCAGGAACTTCAATTTGCCCAAAGGAAATAATATTATGTTTATCAGGCTCATAAACAATAATCAAATCTAAAAGGTTGTTAATTCTAGTTGGACCAAACGGTAAATAATATAAATTATTAATTTTTAAGCAACCACTAAGTCTATTATTGCTCAACATGTTATAGTTAAAATCAGCAAAAATATCTTGTATATTAACTATGTCACTTGAACAAACAGGAGAAGGGTTATAAATAATCAAAATAAGTATTTTTCCAAATGTTCCAACAAGCTCAGAAGATAGGAACTCAACTTTACCTACAGAATTAGAAGAAAGTTTGTTAATTTTAAAGTGGGAACGATAATAAATACAAACACCACCTCCACGGGAATCAGTACGATCAGCTCGCAGCAATTTGTAGTTGTTTATTTGGAATGAACTGTTTCTATTTTTCTTAGTGAGCCAAGTCTCAGACAAAGCAAGAAAATCAAATTCATAAATATGTAAAAGAATAGTTACATCATTAAAATGTTTCACCAAACTTCGAACATTTAAGTGACCAAATGTCAAACAAAATTTTTTATTTACAGACAAATTATCAAATGGAATAGTAGTGTTATTGCTTATCGTAAAAGAATTATTTAAAGTGTTATTTAAGATGGATTGGGTATAGATGCCGACGTCCAAAATTTTACTTTTGCAGGTCGAGTTGACCAAAAATGTCCGAACTCGAAAGGTTTAATACATACACCAACAGGCCAGGTAGCAGGATCCAGAGCTTTCACTTTCAAATCATCTCTACACCCCAATTTAAAACATACGAATTCCAATTTCTGTATGTTAGAAATTTTCGGGATCAACTTATGTACTTTGCAAACTTCAGTTTGTAAACAGGATTTAGTCATACCCAAGATATCTTCTTCCTTAGTAGTAGGATCAAACCGAGAAAGATGTATCCAAAACATCTTAGGAACAGGAATAGTTTTAATACCAAAGCTCTCAACTGACTCATTAGTACCATGAATCCACTTTGTAGGATTAGTAGGTGTAGGAACATTAAGAGCATAACTAGAGTAAGGTACATCTAAACATTTAACTTCCGAAGAAACAGAATTAACTATTGCTTGTTCACACACTGCAGGTTCAGGTATAACGGAAGTAGAGCCTCTGGACATTACCACTTCTGAAAAGTAAAGTAATAAATTCATCATCGTGAATGTAGGTTGAAGATAAAGAAGTTGTTACATTCGTAGAATCAACATCTGACCGAATAGGTTGAGTAGTAATTGCTTCTATAGAATTAATGGCACCAAATGTGTTACAAAAATTGTTCTCCATAAAATCAGTTGACACAGTGGATGCAACATCAGAGGTAGATGTAACTTGATTAAAATTGTCACATGATGCAATATTTGTTGTTAATGGCCTAATAGCACTCGGCAGAGCATATAAAATAGCATCAGGAATTCGTTTATCCTTAATATTAAGAAGCTCCAACACATTCTCAATTAGAAGTCTATTTAATTTAATTTCTTCCAACAAGTTTTGATTCAAATTGTCCCACTATTTGGCTTTTATATAAATATCCTTAAAAGTTCGGTTACTCACCAAATCTCTACAATCATCACAAAACCAAAGTATGTTCCCACATTTAAAACTTTGACGGTGACAAGCACGATCCACAGCAGCACAACTCAAATGGAAATTTTTGTCACAAAATCCGTCACATTCAATCTTGTCGACACTAACAGTCAAAGAGCATTTTCCACATTCCATTTTACAAAAAGTCAAATAACATATAAATAGAATATAAGAATGAACTAGTACAACTTGACTAGTATAGAAACTATAAACACATATATTTAAATTTGTCAAAATGTTAACTTAACAAAAAAAAAAATATATTCAGACAATATAACTGATCGTCTAAAGATAAATGTCCACCATACTATTTATATATACAGTGCTGGGAAAAAAAAGTGGGACAAACGAATTTATTGCAAATTGGAGTCTTTTTTTGCTAAAATTACAAAACTTTTGAAAACAATTTGTTTATTGTTTCATTTTAAATACATGTATGACGTAATTTTTTGAAAAAAAAAATTTACCTGCAATTTAGGGGCAGAACACCGAAAAATGCCAAAATATTCAAAATACGTTGATGGGTGTTAAAGTTATTTAATAAATTAAACACTTATTTTTTATTTTTTTGTTTGTGTTTTATTGATTTATAGAAGTTCAATCTTTAATATTAATATTTTGTTGGACCGCCTTTTGTTTTAATTACACCGGTGCAACCCCGCAACTGATGTGCAAAAAAATTGGTCAAGCAATTATTTTATTTTACGCCTACCGTTCTCGGCCGTCATTAGGGTGCAGATGTTTTATTGCCTGTAATTTTTTTTTGAGTATAAATAGTGCATATTTTGTAAAGTTTAAGTTATTCTGTAAGTGATTCTAGTCAAATAAAGAATAAAGTGCAATTTTAGTTTAAAAAAATGGGACAAGTTAGTGAGCAGTGTAAAAGAAATATGTTGATTTTGGCGCGAGCAAATTTAACCATTCGTGAAATAGCTGAAAAATTAAACATTCCTAAAAGTACTGTAGCGAGGAATCTTAAAAAAATGCGAGAGATGGGCAGTACACAAAGAAAGAAAGGCTCTGGAAGGCCCAGAAAGACAACTCCAGTGGAAGATCGTTTTATAATATTACAATGTCGTCGGAACCGTTTTAAAACTTCATCAGACATAAGACAGGATCTTGAGCGAGCAACGGGAAAAAAAATTTCAGCCAGCTTAGTGAGAAAGAGACTTGTTAAAGCTGGTTTGAGAGCACTTAAACCAGTCCAGAAGCCTGAGTTCACACTACTAGTGAAAAAAAACGTTTGCTATGGGCCCAGGCGCATGTTTCTTGGACTCCAGAGATGTGGAATGAAGTGATCTTCTCCGATGAATCAAAATTCAAGCTACATGTTGGAGATGGAAGAATTCTCGTAAGGAGAAAACCGGGCGAGAGACTTAGCAACGAATGTCTTTTAAGACTTCCACCGAAAAATGAAGGAGTTATGGTCTGGGGATGCTTTTCTGGACATGAAACCGGTAGATTGTGCTTCCTTAGTTCCAGCGTGACAGCGGCTGTTTATCTGCAGGTCCTTCAGAACGGATTAGAGCCTTCTGTGTTAAAGTTCTTTGGCGAGACTTGCCCATCTATTTTTCAACAGGACAACGCTCCGTGCCATACCGCCAAAGTGGTGAGTTATTAATTTTGAATTGTAGATAGACAAACTGGCTTTCAGATAAACATAAATAATTTGTTAAAAACTTGTTTTTTTTTTCTTATCTCTTCATTTAAAGGTAAAAAAGTACTTCGAAGAAAACAGTATCGATGTGTTGAACTGGCCCCCGTATAGTCCAGACTTAAATCCAATTGAAAATATTTGGTCTATAATGAAGCTAGAAGTAGCAAGGAAGCGCCCAGAATCGATTGAAGCTTTAAAAAGTTTGTTGTTCACGATTTGGGAATCCATATCTCCTGCGACTTTGAGAAATTTATCAAATTCAATGAATCGGAGGTGTATCGCTGTAATAAAAGCAAGAGGCGGTCCAAAAAAATATTAATATTAAAGATTGAACTTCTATAAATCAATAAAACACAAACAAAAAAATAAAAAATAAGTGTTTAATTTATTACATTACTTTAACACCCATCAACGTATTTTGAATATTTTGGCATTTTTCGGTGTTCTGCCCCTAAATTGCAGGTAAATTTTTTTTTTCAAAAAATTACGTCATACATGTATTTAAAATGAAACAATAAACAAATTGTTTTCAAAAGTTTTGTAATTTTAGCAAAAAAAGACTCCAATTTGCAATAAATTCGTTTGTCCCACTTTTTTTTCCCAGCACTGTATATACATTAATTAAACTAAAACTATACACAATATTATATTAATTATTAAATATTAAATTTTATTAACACAAACACTAAATATTATTATATACAATTAAAATTAAATTAATTTTTTATAAATTTTTCGTTTAGAGAAAATAAACAGCTGGTATCCACAATGACTACTCGATGAAAAACAAAATGTGAAAGTTTGGAACTTTCGAAAGGACACGTAAAATATGTGGGAAAAACCACAACACAGTCCAAATACGCAGAACATCTGAATCATCAACAGTACACTTACACATGATATGACAGTAATTTAGAAATCCTACACAGAATGAAAAAAGGCGAAAAAATGAATAGAATAGAGAACACAAGAATAACCCACAATTTTTGAACGATGCATAACCAAAAAATGATTTATTTTATTTATATCCATTAATATTCACTAAAATAATCAACATAATATAAAAATTCTTTATCCGACGGGCGATATCAGTAAAATTTTAATTATTCTTCGCTGCTTTGTAATTTTTAACCACGGTACACAGAAATGCGTTTAGTTTCTTTCTAACGATAAAAATGCAATAAAATCAATCGATTATAACTCGGTTTTTTTTTATCTGGTGTATATCAGCTTGAAGAAGGCACATCTAAATGAAATAATTTTTAGTAATTAGTTTTTTATTTGTAGGTCTGGGGTAGTTTTTTACCCCAATGTACGGAGTGAAGATTAAATGATTATGAAATGAATCGTTATTGAATCCCATTGAATGCAATGCACAGTGACAATTTAATAGTTCGTGTAGTTGAAGAATACATAAGTCGAGTACATTAGAATAGTGAATAAGTAACTTACTTACTATTATTTTTGCCTTTACCTAATCTAAGCATATAAAATTAGAACCTATACCAGCATACAAACGTACTCGTAAATCACAAAGCTATATAATAAACTATAAGGATAATAGAAAATAAATCTAACGTTTGCTTATATGTACATTTAAACAGATTATTTATCTATTCTTTCTTCAATTAATTCGACTAGGTATTTTTATTTTATCACCTTAACCATATACATAAAAAAACTACAACCTACTGTTTACCTATAGATGCCATATGTTTTATCTGAAAAACCACTGCATTGTTCTAGTTTTCTCGTTTGTTTATAGAGATTCACACGAAATATTGGAATGTGGAGAGCACATACGAGCACAATATATCTTCCATATATGTTTATACGTATACACCTCTGTGTATATAAATTAAAGGTAAAAAATAAAAATCTGATCGTATAAGAAAAATATATTACCAATAAATTTGTTACCACGCCATAACAAAAACAAAAATTGTTCCATCATCTGCAAATACCCCATAAGTCCTCGTCTATATCGCATAACAAAGTACAAAGTTATGGCATTTCAACGCCGTGTTGATGTTTTCGAAGATGTCAAGCAATGATCGTAAATACGTAAACAACAAACCTCCTATAAACAGATACACAAATATTGTCATCAGAATAGCTACGTACGAAAATCCAATTTATGGGTGAATGATAACAAAACCGACACAAAATACATTCATGGTTGTAAATAGATTTGATATACATTTTACGCCATAATCAAATCTTGTTATCTAAAAATACCGAAATGGTAAAAACAGATTTATTGCATTGATGATTTAATGAAGCATTTATACCACCTAACATTAAAAGATAGGGGTCACAATTCAATATGGTATAGAATCGAGGAAGCCTTGAAACTTTGTTTCATTTTTCGTAAAACAAAAATACATAAAAAGCTCTCCTTCATGGTTACTCCTGTTTTATTATTTAACACTGTGCTATTAACTTACCGAACTATTATTTTATGACTGTTCAAACTATACGGTCGATTTCAATGTATATGTGTAGTGGGTATTCGAACAATAGTGTATATGAGAAAAAAAAACATTAAACAATGATTTTATACAAAACTTTTAAAATAAAAGTGTTCGCTGGCGAAAAAAAATTTAAACACGCACGTGTTAAGATGAAAAATAAAATTAATGAGAGAAAATATAAAACTTAACGGAAAAAGCTCAGTGTTCGTATGGATTCGCCAACACTCGATTGACTTACTCTGCCGCTTGCGGCGAATCGATTTCCAAATTAAAATTTCTATGGGACTAATTTTTATAAAAATGCTAAATATTAAGTTTGTTCCCAACGCTTCTAGCGGTAATAAACAAATAACTTTTCGAAACCTCTTGAGTAGTGAATGCAAAAATGTTGAGGTCGAAAATTTTTACTAATATAACACTTCTGTACCTTGTGAAAGAAATAAAACTATTTTAAAGTTTTGCAGAAATAAAATAAAATTATATTAGACAATGCCAGCCCGAAATAAAATATGGTGCGAAGACGTTTCTTAAACCACATACAAAGTCCAAACCAATAATTACCAGTGTTAGGAAAACTACATGCATCCAAAAAAAAAAAAAAGATTTCTACATGCATGCGATGCGATATACATAGATGAATAAAAGTTCTTAGAAACTAAGAAGAGATGTTTGTGTGTTTTTATATCGAAACCTAAAATTGTGCTTGGTTGCATATGTTGAAATTTTGCCAAAATCAACAAAGCATCATCACTTTCTCAATAAAAAAAAGTTTTCCCAACCAAAAAAATAAATAAAATTTTGATTTTAAATTTTAATCCATTTTATTACTATACGAGTAGATGAATTCTTTAGTTTTGTCGTTATATAATTGTGTAATTTTTCTATGACCAATTTAAATTTTTGTTAAACGTGTAACCCATAACTATACGAGAATGAATCTACAACCTAATACACACTGGCCTGCAAAATTACCGCATCATTCAAAATTTACCTAATTTAAACCCATTTATTTTCCTCCTAGGCCGTTAATCCGATTTGAATAGTTTTTCCCCGTGTTTTGCAGGGAGGTTAAAGGTTTTGAATCCCTCAGAATAACGCCCGAGCAATGGAAGTTTTTGAGTGAAAAAAATTTATTATGGAAATGTTACTAAAATAAGTATAGGCTTTCTGAAAATGTTAACAGTTACGAAACAATAGCTTATCTTTTGTCAAGAAATTAGTCTTTGGCAAAGAGTTGCTTGTTTACAAATTGTTCTGTGGTTGCGGTTTAATAAAAAGTTTTTTGATTAGAAAAAAATTTCGCAAAAATTAATCGCGCCCAAAAAAAATTCAGTTGTTATAAATGCGTTCAAGCAATCACTTTAGCATTAAAGAGTGACACCGGTGCGAAGTTTCTGCGAGTGTCCAAATTTTTTTGTTTTTTGGACAAAATTGAGTTTTTAGACGGATATTTGCGCAAGCACAGATTTTTAACAGCGTAAGAAGATGTTGTGCTTCACATCCTTTCAGAAATAATTTAATCCATTAGGAATATTTGCGAAAGTTATTTTAAAGGACAACGTAGTAGACTATGGCGAGATACACCAATCTCGGAGATCAGCTCTCGCGAAGTCTATATAGGTAATAGGTTAGAAGGGCCGTTCATTATGTAAGACCGTAGGACGCTAGCATATAATTTCTGCACATTGACGCTATGACGAATCTCGGATATTGGCTCCCATACGGCTTATTCATGAAAAATTGTCGTGACAACTTATGACGAAGCGAACGCATACCATTTGCATCTTCATCAAGCTCAAGCTAAAGCATGAAATTTGCGGACTATTACAGACCATTTAGTATCGCTCACAAAACGGAAACAAAGTGCGGTCATACGAATCAATTTGCTTTAATCAGAAAAAAGTACCACGAACTAATTCGAGTCAATTATTTCAACAAACCGTCTGTTTTTTTACTCAGGGTCGTCAGTATTAGTTGTTTGTTTTGGAATAGTCCACCCATCATCATTTTGTAAAATGAATACCGGCCCGTTCCATCATAAATCATTCTTTTTTAAATCTGAAGGCTTAGCGAGAAATTATATCTGTGGGATTTAATTCAGACGAGATAGACTACGATAGTTCAGGAAGAGCAACATCCGGGATCCAGATTGGGAATAAATGTTGTTTGATAGTGAGGAACATATACGGAAGTGTTATTTCTGAGTCCGACCACAGACTTTATTAAAACTGTCATAGAATGTCTTAACCTTGTTCGAGCCGTTGTACTGGCTTAACAATAGCGCAGCAGATAATTCTAGACGAGGTATCGTATGGGGTTTTTATCAGTGCGCCCATGATTTGGCGCAAAGAAAAGTATCCTTGTATTGATGATTCATATCTATGGTGCGGACAGGAAGGCAACTAGCATATCCTACGCGTCACCGAAGCCTTGCAGTTGCAAGGTTTTAAAAGGACTTCAACTAATAATCGCTCTTGGAACTTTAATAATACTCAGGGATTTAACTGGTTATAAAATTTGAACCACCTTGAGACTTGAGTGGTTACTGCTCAAGTAATTCATCGTCCCAATTTAAGTTATGGATAGCCCATTCTAATGACCAAGTCGTTCAGCTCAGAAATTACTTCTCTTTTATCTTCATTCATCGATTAATTATCTTAAATATTTGATAGCCAGAAACAACGCATTCCCGGTCATCTTTGCGCCACCAAATTTGTTGGAGCTTTCAATCTGACAAATAAGTGGATCTAGCGGTACATTTTAGTTATATTCGCCGTAATGGCGATCAAATATTTTTGGAATCGCATTATTAAGGATAATAAATTGGGTTGTGTAGTAGATCCAGTCATTAAATCGCCATAAAGAGACAAACTAGATATGGACCTCGTCTACGCATTAAATACCACACGTAGTTTGGTGGTTGTCGAAGACACTTTCATCATCGCGTGATGTGGTAGACAATAAGAAATATCACTATCAGAAAGCTCAACAATCCGCATGTGATTTAACATGATGTACTGACAATAAAAATGTCTTATCTTAGGAGTCATCGCAAATTTGTTTTCTAAATAAAGAATGCGATGTTTATTGCTGTTTTAAATTTTACACTTGATATGAAGAGGGACGAGTAGGGGTAAAATTCGATTTTGGGCTTCACGTCTTCCATATTATAAAACCTTTGGGTTTCCTACCGTATTTCATCGATATTGCAACAAAACAAATGTGACCAATGGTTCAGAAATTGGTTTCTTTATCTTACCACAAGATGGCAGTTCTTTACTAATTATGAGTTTCTCCCCAGATAAAATATCACAACGAACTTCTGCGCCGAGTAAAACAACTATTCAGCTCGATGTGAAGGTAACTCACCAGTTATCTTATATAAGAACAAAAAATTGATATTTGTAATTTTGATAACGAGATTTAATCGACTTCGTATTTGATCTCAGAAACACTTTGATTTATTCCAGTAACAAGAAGATGAATCAATGTTTCCTTGGCAATCAAGTTCTGACACTCTTTTTCTGTAATACAATTTGATTACAACCCCGAATCCAATACGGCACGGAATTGCGTTCGTGCACCAGACACACTTGTAAACCAAATTATTACTGTAGACAATACCTGAGGAATAAAATTAACTTATGTTCCATACAACTAGTAGCAACTGATGAACTAGCCTTGTTAACCAAATCAAATGTTATCTGTGCATTACCAGTCATTTGGCAGTGTGACCGGGACTATTGTCGCTTGAACGCATTTGGGCGTCTTCCTTAACCTGAGGCGATTGATTGATCAGATGAAACATGCGGGTTTAAATTTATACCTGGGACATGCAACAGGGTGTGCCGTCTCCTTTTACATTTATGACATGTGAATTTAGATTTACAGATTGCAATATGATGCGACCCAAACCAATTAATGTAAAGTTGTTTATCATGAAACCATATATTTTTGCTTTTCAAGATAATTACCACATTTGTAAAAATGATGATTTTCTCTGCAGAATAAACACGGAATAGGATTTTCGACGTTGGATAGCAAAACCAATGTAGATTTCTGCTACTTAGATATTAATTTAGAAACCTGTACCCTTTAAATTTCCTCGGGCAATTGTCCCCAAAACACAAGCTCAACTTGCCAAAATCTTCATTCCTTGGCAATGGTTGGATTCTTCATGCCTCGGTAATGGTTGGATCCATCGTTTTTTTTTGTTGCTTCGCATAACGTTGAATCAATTAATTTTGAAACATGATAGACCTCCAATGAACAATCGGAGCTTTCCCGGCCTTAAGGGTAATAAGTTGATGAGTTAATGAATAATTTCAATTTGAGAGCGCTATTTTCTTTGTGCATAGGTTTCAGGTCGTACAGTAACTACATGTGTAATCTTCTAATTCTTGCCTCATTCTCATAATACTTGAATCTGGAACCCTAGACCTGTGCGTAATTTTGTTTTAAACTTGGAACACTTTATAATGAAAGGCAGACCCATTCAAACATTCTTGTAAATAAACTTCTGAATCGGTTTGACGAATTCCGATTTGGCTTCCAATTTGTCAAAATTTAAACTTAAATTCGAATCTGCAAACATTTTATGTAATATATTTCCAACCGACCTAATATTGATCGATTTAGAAATAAAATTGATGAGTTTTACACTAATTAAATTATATATTGTCACTCAACCTACAAGTTATGACTTAAATATTTCCGTTCCCACTAGTAGATGTCACTCCAATTACGTTTCCTATTGGAATAATGAAATACAACATTATAACGCCTCAATAAACGTTTATCGTTGATTGATACTTTGTTCTAATTAAATATCTCAAGTTGATATTATCAACGCATGGTCAGCATCGAAATAAAATTGACGTTGATTTTTGGTTGCTTGTTTTCTAATTTCTAGTTCATCGTAATACACGACGGCGAGGCTGCTGCAACATAAATTTCAGAAAAATTGCCTTGATGAACTATGCAGTAATTAAAAATGAGGTACCAACCAACACTCGATAGAAATTAATTTTAGTAACGATCTTGTAAGTTGTATTAATTACTGATTATGATTATCGGCGCCTGCAAGGCTAGCCTTTAGTATCGCATCGCAAATTGACTGTCGCGACATTTTTGTGAAAATGGACATAACAGTAACTAAAAACGTAAACATTATGAGCGGCCATCTTGCAGATATATCAATTTTTTATATATTATTTATAATTTTTTCCGCTTTTGGATTAAAATTTTCTAGAATTTTGTTTAAGGTGGTTATAATTTGAACTAAAAAATTGTTGATTTAATTTGATAAAGAATGCCATCTTAGGGATATTTTCATTAATAAAATACAAAAATTAATTAGTAATTTAAATATTTAGCATAAATTAAAATGCTCAATTTTAAACAAAATAAAAAATGTAAATTTCGTTTATAAATAAAATAAATTTGAATAAGTTACATGCGTTTGGTTTGTGATTATTTTTCTTTTTAGTAGGTGTCATCAATAGATTCTATATAATCCGCTCCTACGTGCGGCACGCAGTGCGACATGTTTGCTGATCCCAGCTCCTACGCCCCCCGAAATTGAAATCTAAAGCCCCTCGGAGGGCTAAGCGGGGGGGGGGGAGCGCAGCGACCTCCCGCGTGCCCGTGAGAGTTATCGAAGCCACTAGCCGCAACAATTATTGCATTTCAAAATGTTGCATTAACAAAATATTTGCAACTAGTTCTGGATCTCACCCCTCTCCATATTGGTTATGCGGGTGGCACCTCACTATTTATTATTATCTTTTTTCTTAACGGATTTTCAACTAGCAAGCGTCAACATAGTAGTCGTGAAATTTTTTTAAGGTGAGTATAATTATTAAACTTAATTATAATTTCGGTTTTTAATTTATTTTAGGTAAAAAATGGATCCCATATCAGCAGTTGTGAGGAAATGTCAAGAGATATTGAAGGCAAAACCATATATCCCAAAACTAAAAATGGTGGACGGTATTATTAATAAATTTTTTTAATGTACCTGGTGTCAGATGATAATTTAGTGTATAATTTTTTAAAAGATTGTGGCCTGTTAAAAGGCAATTTTATTTGTATGAACTGTGGGACTGAGATGAAGCTCAGAGTGAAACCTACCATTGAACAGTACTTTTGGGATTGCGGGCAAATGAAACGGGGTGAACGATGTACCAGTCGAAAAAGTTTTCGAAATGGGTCATGGTTCACGAATAGTAAGTTAACCATAGCTAATGTTATATTGATGACGTATGGGATTTTGGGAAAGGAATCTGCTGCGTCATTAATTAGAGAGTATAGTTTCTCTTCCGCAACCATTGCTGATTGGGATCAGTACGTAAGAGAAACTATCTCAGACTACATGCTGAGTCAACAGCAACCTACTGGAGGACACGGGATAATCGTCGAAATCGACGAAAGCAAGTTTGGGAAGAGAAAGTACCACAGAGGGCATCATGTAGAAGGACAGTGGGTGTTCGGTGGTGTAGAGCGAGACTCCGGCAAGTGTTTCCTTGTCAAAGTGGACAAGAGAAATAAGGAAACACTTGTTACATTAATAAAAAAATACATTTTACCGGGATCAATAATAATCTCAGACTGTTGGAAGGCCTACGACAGTCTGGAATATGAAGGGTTCAGTCACTTCACAGTGAACCACTCATATAATTTTGTTGATCCTGTGACCAATGCCCATACAAACACCATTGAGAGTACGTGGCGGCATGTAAAGGCCACATTGCCGGTGTATAATAGACAAAGCGATATGACATTATTCCTAGCGGACTATATGTTTAGGAAATTAGTCAAACATCAGAATGGCGATGAGGTGAACGTTTTTTTTTTAATTATCCGCCAAGTGAACTACAGTGATAGTTAATTATTTTTAATTTATTTTGTGATATTTTTGAATTGTATATTTTTAATTATATTTGTTTTAATTGAAATATTTTTTTACAGGTGACGGAAATTTGAAGCGAAATGTATTTTATGATTTCATTTTCAGATTTTTTATTTATTGTCATATTGTACCGTTATTTCCTTCCCTTCCCACTCTTAATTACATGTATCCATAAAAAAACATTGAATTCGATTTATTTTTAAATCAAATTTAATATTTTTTGATTGAAAATTATTTTACCACCGGTTAACGGGTAAAATTTTAAATTTTAGTTCATTTATACGTCAATAGATGGCGCATCGCAAAATGCTTAGCAGAGACACTTTTATTTTAGTTATGAAAATATCCGCTTTTGGTCAACGTGGCGCCTCCGTCGATTTACTGTCAAAAAATTTGCGATGCGATACTAAAGCTGTTCCGCCTGCAGTTTAAATTTTCTAAGGCGTGGCGTGTTCACATATATACGAAAATTAGAATCCGACATCCGGCTCGAAGGACCAACATGTATTTGTATTAATTGTATCAATAACCAAATATATATACCAATAACTGTTGCCATTATGATTTTTATTTAAAAAAATTTATTTAGTAATTAATTTATTTTACACAACAAAGTAATATGACGAATGCGCACGCTATGAATGTAAACACGGAAAAGACAATCTGACAATAAGACATGTAATAATTCAACATGGTCGACCGCGGTTGGTTTTCATGAAACAAAAATAGTACAAGAACATAGTAGTAGCCAAGCATTGCCGCTATATGTTAGTGACAGGAAACCGCGATTATATTCTTCCATAGTAAAAAAAACTTCGATCACATGGGATTTTTTTGATCCAAATATAAAAGCTTTTATTTCATCGTTTAATTTTTTTCAAAAAGTTTACTCTATTTATCTGATATATTTTATTATGTTTTTCATTTTTTTTGTTTTGATTTGTTGCTGCATTTTGGTTTGCGCAGCGCTAGTCACGTGTGAACCAATTAGATTTTTGTTTACGTTTTTTATAGAAATAAAGTGAAAGCAAAAAACGTACGTAGCATAAGCATTTTGTGCAATTTATCTCTGGTATTTGCTCCACAGAATTTTAAAATTTTCTTGAAATTCTCGCTTGAGAAGTGTTTATCCACACAAATTCACATCAACATTTACATCATTTTTCCACCTGATATGAAAATGAAATTCGCAGAGTTAATTAAAACAGCCAAGACCTAAATAGCCGTTTATATCGCTAGTGCAATTTATCTCTGCTATTCTCTCGAGTCTTTATCCACACAAATTCACATCAACATTTACATCATTTTTCCACCTGATATGAAAATGAGATTCGCAGGGTTTATTAGCACAGCCAGGACCTAAATAGCCGTATATACCGCTAGTGCAATTTATCTCTGGTATTTGCTCCACAGAATTTTAAAGTTTGCTAGAAATTCTCAATCGAGAAGTCTTTATCCACACAAATTCACATCAACATTTACATCATTTTTCCACCTGATATGAAAATGAAATTCGCAGGGTTTATTAGCACAGCCAAGACCTAAATGACAGTATATACCGCTATTGCAATTTATCTCTGGCATTATGGTTTGCTTATTTTATTGTCATGAACTGCCAATGCACTTATCGGTTTAGCTTAATTTTCTAATTTTAATTTTTTTGTATGTTTTATTCCAATAGGCCTCGAGCTTTTTAATATTTTAAGAATGTTTTTTATAAAATTATAAAATTGCACGGTTAGTCCACAATAAGAGGTTGCCACAATTTTTGACAGTTTTCAAAAAATTTTTTATTAAAAATGTGTAAATTGAAATTAAATTAGATTTTAATTTCGGGATAATCCTACATTTTTATGTAACATTTTTATGTAACAAAAATTCGGGGTTTCGGGAGAGCACTACATTTTTGTAACGACTATACTTTTTTCGGGTTGACTACACTTTAGCCAAGCAACATACCAAACAATTCGTTTCGGGCTAACTTCACTGACTTTGAAAGTGAGCCTCTTCGGAGAAGATGATTTTCTTAAAAAAATCGTTATCGTTTGTAATTGCAATTTGTAAACGTTGTTCTTGCGTATATCCCACCATGATGAAATTGTAAACATTACTGAATACAATGAAACAAAAAATGACAGATCATGACATATTATAAATGGCCGAAACGTCACATATGATTTTTAATATCATTCCTATAGGAAAACCCTATACTATTAAAATAGTTGTGGTGTAAATAGGGTATTAAATTCATCATTTGTCCGACTTTTAGAGAAAACATTCATAGGAAATGTTTAAATATTTCGGATACTTTTACTGAAAAAGTTGGCGATGATATCATCAAAATGTCAATAAGATGCAAAAATGTTCGGAAATAAAAATACTTGGATATCCGAGTATAACAAAACGAAAAAAATATTAATGTACAAGATTTTTTCCGGAAATATGACGTGCCAGTTGGAAAAGTTGGACATTTTGGGTTAGAAGTGTGTTATTGAGTACAAAAATACAAGTTGTCTCAATAAAAAAATTGATTTTGAAAATAACATTGTTTGATTCGACGCCACGCCACCATCCTTTACAAACCTATTTTATTTTCCATTTTAATATTATTCAATTTGGTTCGTGTGAAAGTGAATGCATATTATAGTTTTCAGTGTGAATATTCCAACAAAAAAAATTATTAACCGCGCATCTCCAATAGAAAATTTATGACTTCTGCCTTACAGAAAAGTATGAAAAATATTTTGAGAAAAAAAAATGTTTTGCTCGGTAGGTTGGTGGTTGCCTTATGGGAAAAGTTATCACACTTTGCTTTATGACAAATACAATGAAGTTAATAGCGTTGATGCAAATTGTATAAAGATTCAAACGGAGCAGTTACCCAAATCAATACGATATCATGATTTGTACGAAAATATATAATTCTTTTTGTTGCGTAATATAATTTTTTAAAATTATATTTGAATGCATGTATTAGAGATTTAATAGAATTAATGTTTAAATATTTAGTTTTAGGAAAACTTGGGAGGTTAAACATTTTGTATAGAAATAAATAAGAAGTATGGTTCAGTTTGAATTTTATTTTTTCTATAAGTTTCTATTGAGTATGCTCTTCGTAAGGTAAAAGGCAAAACTCATAAGAACAAGTGTTTTGCATTCCGGATGCTTTGTAAGATTAAGTTTATATTTAATAATATAACAAAAATAAAGTTTTAAATTAAATTTTACGAAATATTAAATATTTGCATTTACCAAAAAAAAAAAAAAAAATTCACCATAATATTTAACACACAAGCCCTTTCTCTTTTAAAACACGTGTAAACTCACAAAACGTTCATAGGAAATATTTCGGACACTTTTACTGATAGAAGTCGGTAATGATTTCATCAAAATGTCAAAAAAATACTTGGGTATTGTTACGAAGGTAAATAAATAAAAAATTAAAACATAGTAGGCAATATTACGTGTCATTAATAATTTTGTATGTACAGGGTGTCCGCCGGGAAGGTATACTACTTTGTTTTCCCGCCATTTAGGCGAATATTAGTATTGACAGTTCATACTTGACAGCCGTGAAGTAGACACGTAGCAAATTCTTCCACAAGACCATTTACGCCGCCGTACATATGCCAATAGGATGTTACAGCTCGCCCATGACAACCACGATTTTCATGAAAAAATTCATTTAAATGAATATGTGAATAAACAGAATAGTCGGTTCTGGTCAATGGAAAACCCTCACATTATTTATCAGTCACCTTTACATCCATTAAAAGTGATAGTCTGGTGTGCAATTTGGTCAGGAGGAACCATTGGACCTTACTTCTTTGAAAATGAAAACGGCGTAACGGTAACTGTGAATGGGGAGCGATATCGTGATATGATTGAAAACTTCTTAACGCCACAACTGCATACTTTGGGCTTGATTAACATGTGGTATCAACAAGACGGTGCCACATCGCATACAGCCAGGATTACAATGGAATTACTGCGAGAACTCTTTCCACAACAAGTTATTTCAAAAAATGGTGATGTTGATTGGCCTCCACGGTCACCTGATTTGACTGCTCCGGACTTCTTTTTGTGGGGATATCTAAAAAGCAAGGCTTATGCACACAAACCAGAAACGCTTGAGCAACTCAAACAAAATATTCGTGATGAAATTAATGAAATACCGCGTGAAATGTGTGAGAATGTAATGAAAAATGTGCTCAAAAGGGCTCGCATTTGTGAGGCTAACAGAGGCGGACATTTATCTGATATTGTATTCCATACAAAATTGCCGACATTAAATAAAACATTTATCAATATAAGATCCATTCTCTTTCATTTAATCAAAAATCATAAACAAACAAAGTAGTATACCTTCCCGGCGGACACCCTGTAATTACCATATACCCTCCTAACAAAAAAAATATACGCTAAATTCTTTACGAAAACGTAAACAACTTTACGTACACCTATTTACAATGGAATACCAATCCACCTGTACAATTATTTTTTATATACACTTCCATTTTGTATGGTATTCGTAAAGGCTCCCATTTGAAACGCGATATTTTGAAACGCGATATGGTACAAAACGCGATATAGGAAGGAATTTAAAAATTGATAAATTCCTATATCGCGTTTTGTACCATATGAAGGGGAAATTTAATTTCAGTTTATAGGAATTTAAAAATCGATAGGAGCGGGAGTATAAAATCGGTTTATATCAGGCGGGTCGCTGTGCTCCCGTCGCTTCGCTCCTCAGTTAAAACAAAAATTTCAGTTTATAGGAATTTAAAAATCGATAGGAGCGGAAGGGAGTATAGGACCGGGTTATATCAGGCGGGTCGCTGCGCTCCCGTCGCTTCGCAATGCACATTCTGTACCATATCGCGTTATGAAATATCGCGTTTTGTACCATATCGCGTTTTGTACCATATCGCGTTTTGTCATATCTCGTTTCAAAATATCGCGTTTTGAAATAACGCGTTTCGAGCGGATCCCATTCGTAAATTGTATGAATTTTTTATGCGTGCGTCGTTCGAAAAGTGTTTTCGATGAATAGAATCGTTCGTTTGTGATCTCCATTTTGTTTTTTTATGTTAATAATTTTAGTAAATAAGTATTTACTGTTTTTTTTTAATAAATGGCTTTGGAAAGGCATTCTCCGTTTTTTAGTTTCCAAAAAAATATTTACCCACAAAAAAGGATAGAAAACGGCAATAAGTCCCTCGTAGAAACGAACAAAAAGCGAAATGAAATGTGTTCGCATTCACCAAAACAAGTGACATTAATCGTTCGATAACTCTACGCTAACTCGTGGAATTTGTGGACAGGTATTGCCACCAAGTCTTCGTAAAATAGTTTCTCTTCTTTTGTGACGAAGTGTTCGTTTTGACAACTTTTTCTTTTCGTCTATGCGTAATGTTTGCGAAGACTTTAGTATAAACAAGGTTTCGCAAACTGTACGTAAAAGTTATGCAAGGTTTAAAGGGTACCCTCCCAACAAAAAAATGTATACACTAAATTCTTTACGAAAACATAAACTTTTCGACGACCCATTTACAATGGAATACAAATACAAGTACAACTATTTTTTTATACATTTGTATAAAATTTGTGTAAAGTGTTTTCGATTAATAGAATCGCTCATTTGTGATCACCATTTTGCTTTTTTGTGTTAAAATTTTAGTACATATTTACTAAGTTTTTTTTTTAATAAATCGCTTTAGAAAGGAATTTTAAATTCGCATTCACTTGTTTTAACCGTTCATTAACTAAACGCTAAACTTTTTCTTTTTGTTTATGCATAACGTTTGCAAAGCATTTAGTACAAACCAGTCTTTGCAAACTGTACGTAAAAATTATGCAATGTTGAGAGGGTTGGTTTATAATTGGGGATTGTGTTACGTGCGAAATCTGCTATGGAAAAATTTAAGGACAAACTAATTTATATATCGGTGGGGATTGTTCTGCCTTTTGGTGTCATATTTTGTTCATCTTTATCATACCTTTATCTAGTGACTTAGTTTTGGTTCTTACTTTGTTCAATTGCAATCAACACGATCAAGCAGCAAATATTCCATATAAATTATAATTATAACCAGCGAACACATTAGAGCATAAGTTGCGCTCCGTGTAAACGACTTAGGGGAGCGGTACGACCACCAAAATTTTATTGGCCTGTTTTATATTCGTGATAAGAAGCCTATAAAGTACTCGTGGTAGTAGTACTATTCGAAATCGGACAAAAAGCGTGCACTTAAGCGCTTACGTGTTCGCTGGTTGAGGTATATCTTTGTCATGCTAAGGTACGTGACAGTTAAATAATTTAAATTTACAAGTTATTAGAATTTATAATTATCAAAAAATTTAAATTGTAGAATTTTTAGAATGTAAAGCTCGAGAATTATACGAGTATTATGTTCGAAATAATTAATGTTCCAGCCTTAAATTGAAATATAAATAAATTTCAAAATTTCACCAAAGATTAAAAATCCTTAACAAAATTGGGAAAATCTCCTTTGAATGAAAAAGGAACGAAATGAATATAACATTGTGAAAATGAGATTTTTATTTGCTTTGTATTATTCGAATTCATTGAGTCGATTTGTTAATTCATTTATTATAATAAAATAAAAGGGAAATTTTATTTTCATTTCAAAATAAAAAGCTTTTAAACAAAAGCTCCCAAATAGATATTTCTATTTTCTATTTTTGTGGGTTTATGTACCCTATTAATTTAGATTTGGGGACGGACGTTTTCAAGATATGCAGTATTCCATTAATTAAAAATTCACCCTAATTGTGTTTATCGCTTCTCCTGTTTTCTCGAAAAGCCCAATATTGGAGTATGTACATCTTTAAATTATTAATTACTAATTAAATTATAAATAATTTTGAGCTTTCTAAAAATCGAAATTTATTGCGTTCCTTATATTACATAAAATTTAACAAAAACCGCATTGAAATATTGTTTAATGAGTTTTTGGTCAATTAAATGTAAATTAATTGAAAATTATAGGAAATCAAAAACAAATTTTTCTTTTGATGATTAATTTATGAAATCATAAACTTCTATTTATTTTTATTTGAATATTCAATACTTCTTTGTTCTATACCCCTCGAAGTGATTTTCGGCATAAAATAAACTGCTTGGTAAAAGCAAAACAAAAATGGAATAAAGCATATTTTTTTGAAAGAGCTTTAAGTTTATTTTATTGAAAATTCATTTTACTCTTATTCAACATCAAAAAATAAATTATACTTAGTGATATAAGCAAAATACTTTAGACTATATGCATGTTCTCGTTTATAGACGGTAAAGCACAAATTTCATATATCACTTTTCAAATTGACATACGGATAAATACACCAACAATAGAAGGAAAATAATTCGAAACATTGTTAAAAGCATTTTGTTATATTGAACTTTGTACAGTTTCGTATTCCAATTTTCGATAAAATAATATGTACTCTAGCACAAAATAGATACAACTATAAAGAGTAATTTGTTTTCGGGACTAACTTGAAGCTTTTTCCTCCCACTCCCATCCAATCACTGACATAACTGATGTATCAGGAATATGTATTTTCTTTCGTACTGAAAATGTATACACTTTTCTTGAGTACCAAAAAAAAATTTATATTTTATTTTTGTGTTACCTTGTCCCAAAAAAACAAAAATGTAAGATGGATTGCAATATCGAACAAAATTTCGTATGCATTAAAATGCATTTATTTTTCAACATAATGATTCATAATGTAATATAAACATAGTCAAGTTGTCTTTGCGTTCTCGTGATAATTGATTTCTATTGGAAATGATTCATCAAATCAATCAGGTGCGTGCATAGTATAAACAGCATACAGTAAAACAAAGGCGAATTTGTACATCAAATGTTAGATGTCGCTACGGGTATTGATTTGAAATTATACAATTGAAGATCTATTAAAAACCACCTAGTTGTGTGGGAAATTACGTGGCGAAATCGAGGCGACTATAAATGTATAGTATACATATAGGTTTCAGGTTTGAATGAGACAACTATACATTAACTCCAATCGTTTTAAATTATTTTTTTATATACTGTATTGCTTGTTGTGTAGTTAAAAGTGAAATACATAAGACTAAGCCTATAAATAAATTGAATTATTCTGGACTAAACATGACTAAAGATTTGAGAGTGACATACCTAAATATTAAATTAGTATTTTTAAGAATGTTAGACATAATTGCGGAGCTCCGTTGAGAAAGCTATTGTGTTCTAAAAGTGTTAAAAAAAATTTAAAACATAAGTAAAATGGTGGAAACACACAGTCACAATTTTGTGTCGAAGTATACGTCATCAAGATTTTTGAGTAAATAAAGGAAATGCTCTGTTAAACAGGTGATCGAATATGCAAATAATATCTGCATGATTTGATGGAGTAGGAACGGAGTGAAGTATTTTATCAACATTTTAAAATGTTCAGTATTGCTTGGATTAATTACTAAAGATTCCAAAAAAGGTATTACCCTTAGCCTAAACTCTGGGATGATGCAGATTTCTAAGATAATAGAAAACGAAGCTGTTTAAAAGATGTTTGAATCTTGGACCGGTAGTGCTGGAGTCCAATCCCAAAAGATGCAAGGAAGTAAATTTTGGCTTAGGAACCGTTTAATAAATATGCCAATACACCAGATTTCTGCACTTATTGTGAATTTCATATATTCTCAATTTAAACACAGATAATAAAGATATTCAAGAGTTTTTCCTTTAGGAATGAAACTGTTCTGAAGTCACACAGGTGATTGAGTTCGTGGACGAGGATGTTGCATGCGAAGAGTACAGATACGGAAAGCATCATCGTGGAAAAAAGTGAAAGAAATGTGGCAAAATTTTTCATGCGGAATCGGTAGTTGCAGCGAAGATCAAATTCGCGAATGCAGCAAGCGAACGGACGCAAAGTGAGCAGAGTTGAGATGACAATCGCACAATTGTCGAATTTGCACGACCAATGATTCACGCGAAGCACATGGACTATTCAAATTCTGGATGAAGGGTGTCAATTTGGTAGAGCATGTACTGGATCGAAAGGGCACGAGCACAGTGCCGGAGAAATCACCGTAAGAATTATGGCATGGTAGAAAAAGCAAAAATCGATCATTTGCGGATTCCACAGAGAACACGACAAAAACTGGATCCAAACGCGGTCAAGTGTGGATTTGATGGATATAATAATCATTCGAAATCGTATATGTTTTATTTTTAGTTTTTAATAAGTGAGAGTATACGATTCGACATCGTATCGAGTGTGGAATCTGGAGACGAACAAAGTTGAGATAACTCTTGATGTAATTTATCTTTTGGAAGAATCAATGACTGTACTGAACATTAGTAACTCTAACAAGTAAGCCGTCAAAAACGCGAATGTGGCAGATAACGAACAAACGAGCGGGCAATTGAATGGGATGGTCACAAGCAGCGCGAGCGGGCAATGAATGAGGAGTACGTTTCGGTTATTAAAAATCGTACGTGGAGCTTAGTCCAGCTACCAAAAGATCAAAAGGGATTAATAATTGCATGTTTTCAATTTTTTCATTTCATTGAACACTTGCGCAGGGAATTCAGTTGAAAGCATTCGAGCTTTTTGGGGTTTGAAATCGAACAACAACGAAGTGGCAACTCCAGCATACATAATGAGAAATTAATTTTCCACATAGTGAGGTGATCGGTAGCTTAATGTAATTGACCATGGCAACGCGTACATGCATCAGTTTTGCAGTTGGCAATGCAAGTCGAAACTTGGGGAAACCAGCGACAGCCGGCACATTGGTTTCAATTTGATATTGGCATCAATTTGAGTCTGTATGACTACAATGACGCAGACTATGCAGGAGACATTTAAAAAGGGCAGTTGACGTCCGTATCTATTGATGTTTGGCAATGAAATTATAAGTGTGGTTCAGAACGCCAAAAGTAAGTGGCGTTATCGACAACAGAGTCCGCATCACACAATTTGGAGAAGCACTGATATGAATGAACAAGGTGTGTTATTTCTTGATATTTTTCTTAATAATAACTTATGTATATGCAATATTGGCTGTAACTCAACGTTTTTAACTTGAAATAGGTAAGAAGTACTGGATATTACGCTTGCTTATCCCCAATTTAAATTGGAGACAAATCCCATCAGAAAACTCGGCTGGATAAACCTAGACCACCGTGGTGGTCGGAAGGACTTCAAAACACTCATAAGAATTCAGGAGGCTCTTTAGAAGAGCCATGAAATTAAAGCTGCTAAGGACTGATAATGTTAGAAACGCTAAAACGCCTGGAGGCTATACTGTAGTAAAATACAGGAGTCCTCTGAGACAACTAGGCTGTGTAAAGGGTTATCTCTAAGTCCCACCATTTCGAGTTTTATCCAGCGACCAGTTGGTTCTTGGACCATAACCAGTGTAAAATCATTGAAGCTACTACTGGAAACTCACTTTCCAAGTAACTCCGAATCTGCGCCACAAAGGCTTAGGGACAACAGAGTGACCGACATTTTTAGCTGGGTTATAAGCAGAAAAAAATCATAGGGGCTATAAATAGCTTAAAGCCTTATAAGTCAGCTGACCTCATGCTATTATACCGGCGGATGTGCAACAAACGACTGACTTAACCTTAACCTGGCTGGAAGTTATATTCAAGGTCTAGAACTCTATCACATTCCTAGTAAATAGACTGAAGTAAATGTAATATTTATACCTAAGGAGGGAAAAACCTCTCATGGCAGTCCAAAAAATCTTAGACCAATTAATTTAGCTCCTTCCCTAGAGTTCGATTGAGCGAAATAGGCAATCGAAATCCCTACATGCATATTTTGCAAGGGAAAATCTGTGGAAACTGCTCTCCTTACCCTATTACTCCTATCGATAAATTTCTTATCCCTTAAACATAAGGAATTTCAGGGATATTCGCATGTTTACGAACGCTGGCAGGCATCAGTTAAGACGCTCAAATCATATGTCCTTACGTCGAGAGTAGCCCAGAATTGTATCTCATCTCGTAACGAGATTGCATACCAGTTCAACATCCACCTGGTGTAGGTGCTCGGGCATTTCAATATTGCGGGGATGAAAAGGTAGATGAACTCGCTCGATAAGGCATAACCTGCCTCATTTCACCAAGCAGGGTGGATGTCGATCTTCCGCTCGCTAAGTGCAAATTACTGCTTTAAAAGGAAGCTATAGAAGAACAACGAACGACAGATAGTCCAATAGTACCTCATGCGTAATAATCGGGCATGTCTGGCCAAAACCAGACCTATCAATATTCAGATAGCTGGTATCGCTGCGGCGGCGACATGTCAACATGGTGGTGGGTGTTATTATGGAATATTGTGTCATATGTACGCATGGCAGCAGAATGAGAGTCCCCTCACATGATTAATGTCGTAGTTGCGCAGATGAAGAGGAGGAAGAAAGTATTCTCTGAGAGCTCCCCTCCTAAATGACTTGACTCTTACGCTTCGTTGCGAGCTCAAGATTTTTCGATGAGTGTGACAAGCTAGAGATGTTCATTAAATCATGTTTATACTTTTTGATAGTTCAAATTTTCGCCTTTCCTCCGGGGTAGTGGTCTGTGATCATTATTACTATTTTTTACCAGAATTAGAATTTAAACATTTTCGCGATTTTCAAATCTATACTAAAAATTTCAAATTTTTAGAAAACCATAGCGAAATTTATCGATATGGCCCATTTTCACAGCATTGACAAAATATTATGACCTATCCGCAAATATGATAACGAGAAACATTTCAGGGGCAAAATTGGAAAATATATTTAAATCGAGGACTTCTACGCCATGAATGTTAGAAATTGGGTATCCTACTAAATATATCCAAGAACAGGTGCACAGAATATACCATAAAAACTAATCTCCGTTTATTCCACTGTTAGAACTTTGTCTATCCTAAACTAGACCCAAAAATTGCATCACAATAGATCCCGCACTAGCCAGCATTATATTTGAAAGTCTGAACGATTGAAAAGTATACGCGTGATCCTTCGAACATCTCTAGATCGCAATCAACCGTCGAACGTTGGTCTGTTGAGTTTAAATGTGACCGTACCAACACCGAACGCAAACACCGAGAACGCTGTTTGGAGCAGTTTAGTTTAACCGTAATAAACAGGTTTTTTGGTGTCGGTATGTATCTATGGACGAAATATGGATCCACTGATGGATCCAATACTGAAAGGCGTCCGAAGCGACCAAAATCGCAAATATCGGCCAGTAAGGTTTTGGCCTCCGTATTTTGGGATGCGCACGGTATATTATTTGACGATTATCCTGAGAAAAGAAAGACCATTAAAAGCGAATATTACATGGCGTTATTGGTGCGTATAAAGGAAGAAGTTGCAACAAAATGCAAAAGAAAAAAGTGATCTTTCACCAAGGCAATTCACCGTGTCACAAGTCATTGGCTACGATTACAAAATTGCATGAATTGAAATTCAAATTACTTCCCCACCCACCGTATTCTCCGGATCTGGCTCCCAGTGACACAAAAAAAACCTCAGACCTCAGAGATTTGCGTCAAATGCTGATTGTTCTAGAAAAGAGAAGCATTGTAATAAATGTATCACTCTTGAAAGATACCATGTTTATGAATAAAGACGAAATTTGAAAAGTAGTCAGCCTGGGGTCTTATTGACAGACAGTCAAAATCATTGACACATGTTCAAAGTCCTGCTCGTTATAGATCTGAACGTTAATCACTATACATTTATTGTTTTATTAAATTTTTGTTACTTGAATTTGCGAAACTCGTAGTATAGAGTTTACAAGAACCTGGAATGTATTTATACTTCAAAATAGCAATCACTGAACACAAGCCTATTTATAAATTATAGCAGTGTACAAAAATACAGAATTGTACGTTGTGCCGTAAAAGCATAACATCAAGTGTTCATTGAAGTAAATATAATTATCAAAAGACAAACAGAAACACAAACGTGCGGCAACCCTTAATTAACAAAGTTACAAGATAATTTCAATTACCTCACACTGTTAACTTTAAATGAAAAGTCTCTAAAAACTATAACGTTTATTTTTCCCTCGAGTTATGAATCACCTTACATAATCACCTAAATTTAATTAAATCACAAGATACCAAAATCCTAAACGACATTTTCGTACGATTGGAACGCAAAATTAAACTTTTCGAAAAACTATCCGTTGTCATGAACTACTTCACCAAAAACAAATAAGTTCGTCGCATTTGTTTTCCATTCGTTTCAATAATAATCATAATTTTTATACAACACAGCACAAAAAATAAAACGTCAAAAGCTTTCGATTCGTTAAGCACCATAATATACTGTGGCAGAAAAGTTAAAAACAAAAATTAGTTCAAATTTCTTGTTTTTTGTTTGTTGAAGAAGAAAATAAAAACAAAAATTAATAAAAATATTAAGAAAATTTCCAACGATTTTTGTTTTTCTTTCCCAACATTGAAAACACAAATATCGTGCGGAAAATTGGGAACAACACAAAGAAGGAAATTTAAAAATATTTCGGAAAAACTTTGTCGCATTTAAAAACAAAATACATTCGGTTGATGAGGCCATGGGGTTTTGGAAACTTCAGTTTCGTTTCATATTTCGTAAGGAGCGTTGTTATACGAGTACAAAGCAGCCGGAATGAAACAAAATTGCATATGCCATGTATAATAACAATGATAATACGAAATCTTTTGTATAAGCATGTAAATAATATTGAAGGAAAACAAAAAGATTTAAAACTAACTTCCGGTTGTGTAATCTTACCATTTAATTCAATCTCGTTTGCATTTTTGAGATTTTGAATATAAAAAAGACAACGAACGTTGAAAATGTAAATTTATTCCATTTCTGTCGGATTTTCTTTTCAGATTAGTTTTTCGAACCATCCTTGTTGTTTTTGACTGATTATGATGTACTTTTTTGCCTTCTGTGCTTATACGAGTTAACAGGAAAATTGTATAATCCATGATGACTTTTTATTGTTTGTACAGCTTTCGTTTTTAGTTCAGAGTGAATAATCTTTAATTTTGATATATACAGAAGTGTGCCAGACAGTGACTTTTGTAGGATATAATTTCCACAGCTATACCAATCTACTGGTTTAAGCTCATTTTATATTTTATGTTACATCGAATTGGATACGATTTGATAAGACCATCTTGTATACATAATAACCTTTCATAAAGGATTATTTCTTGAGAATTATTATAATTCATTGTGAGCAAAAAAAACTAATAATTTATATTGTATTGTTGTACTGATAGAAATAATAATGCTTGAAATTTTTTCACTTATATTACTATAATGGTAAAGTGTAATCGTATTAAAGCTCTACCATTTACTTAGCTTTCTGATTCACCGTAGATCTTTTATTATGCTTACAATATAATTTTAATCTGACCTGCTAGTTTTGAACAACTTTTCAATGCTTCGTTATAATTTCTACTCTTCTTCTTCTTATTAAATCTTAAAAAAATTGCACACACACACATGCACAACAGATAAAAGATAAGCTTTGAAACTATAATGAAATACACATATTAAATTAATGATAATAAAATTAATTGAAAATTTGCCTTGCTTTATTATCATATCGTTTTATGGGTACAATGTAAGTATGTATAGTACGAAAGATTATCTAGAGATGAGATCTGTATATTGGCTTAATACTAAAAATAGAACAACAATGTAATAATAATTTGCCATTTGACACATGTGCCATCCATAAATTTTAGACTTTAATCTAAATTCCAACATCAAATTATATTTTACTGTACATAAAGAATAATATTTCTTACGTACTTTTCTTAGTTTGGTCCATGTTGCTCCTTAGATTAAATAATAAACATTTTGGGACGATGATTGAGGTCCAAATTTTAATTAAATTAAAATATAAATTTATCACAAATAAAATCTTTTATTATTTTGTGGTGCATACTTCAACACTATAACTATTCATGAATATGATAATTAAAATTAAAGTTTAATGTTTATAGTAGATTTGTATATGCTTATGACACATTTCATTGAAAAATATAAACAAATTCCGAAAAAATCATTACGTTAGTAAAAAAGAGCACAGGTACAAATCTTTAGGGACTTAGCAATAACTACAATTCCATATAATATTTCGAAATAGCTACTGATCTTATTACCTGAAGTGTTTTCTTGGAATTTTGAAGTGCAATAAGTTTTTAAGCATGTGTGTGGAGCTTAGCTATATTCAGCTATTTATTTATTTATTTTATTCATTTAATCTATGAGAAATACTTTTTACGAAACATAACAGGCGTTTTAAAATTTTTAATTATAGTTTCCAGTCACTATTCTCCAGGCACTCTCATATGGACTTTCAAATACAAGTTCGGCTGATGTTATTTTAAGTTGTTCACTAAAGGCTACTCTCAATTCAAGCATTGCCATAGGTATATACATACGAGTATTATTTATTTTATTCCCCCCATGTATTCCCCGAAACCAATTTGACTTCGGATTGTAGGAAGTTCTCCTGGCTCGTTGACATCTTGCTAAAGATGATAGTTCACTAAATAAATTTAAATCAAATTATGCCCCCTGATCCGTACTATAACGTTTTGCACCCGAGGTGTGAAATTCATGTGGGGTGCACAGCGAATATACACAGCAACAGAGGTCATAGTAATATTCGGTAGAGGAACGGCCTCAGCCCATATCTGCTGTATCGATCGATTAATGTCACGCAATATCGCTGATTGCGCGAAGCGTTCTGAAGTTAATTTATAAGAACGATGAAGGGAAATGGTATGTAACGGATGAGATAAATTCTGAAAAGCTTCAAAGGTCTTTGGATAGCAGTCGAAATCTCGAAATAAATTGTTTTATGAGAATTGAAATTTAGTGGGATATTTGCCTGAATTGTAATGTCGTGTTTTCACGTGTCGATAACGTCACATTATTAATGTCGGATATATGCTGATGGTTATCGGTAGTAAATTGATAAAAGGAGTAGATCTGTTAAAAACTTTCAATGGAATCCGCCGAACAAGTAATACGGAGTCTGATGCTGTATTTGAGATGAAACGACTATAAAAGTTAATCATTCCCAAAAATCGTTTGGATGATTGACTTTTGAAAGACGTTCTAAAGTTTTAATTACTTTAATTATATCGGTGTCTGGGACTAGGAATAATAATTAAACCTTTTTCTCCGAAAAGCTTGTGCAGAGACCGAAGATCATTTTTATAAATTCGAATAATCCAAAGGGAGTGGAAGTCGCTGTTTTTAAATGACATGATCCAATGTTATGAAATCTGAATATACTCAAAGTTGGTAGCGAACCGTTTTAAACTTCATAACTAAATGTAAAGGACTTGATCATGCAGAGTTGCGTGGTCGACATCATTAAATTCATCAAATTCTCTCGTTTCAGTTTTTAATTTATTCGATGCCAAACGCAACAACAGGTCCGAAAAATTGCAGTCAATGTATGATTTGATTTGGTATTTATTCCTTGAATAGAATGATGACTGCTATTGCATAAAGTGACATTAATGGATCAAAAAGCTTTGCTTACCCAAATCGATAATGAACCCTGTGCTATTGAAAAACTCAGTACCAATAATGGGTAACGACACGTAATGATGAATTTATACTTGAAATTTCTACGAAGTTCAAAATCTATACATTCAAAATTTTTATGGCCATATGTCGTAACAGCCTACGGAATTTTGTACAATTTTAGTGGAGCTGCAGTATCGATCAAAAAATTCGTCATTCCGACGGAAATTTAAAAAATTTCGTTTTTATTGATCGAAAAATTTACAGCCAGGTCCACAATAGGAGAATTATCTCCAAATTTCGAATGAAAAAATATTTGCCATATTTTATTTATTTATTTATTTTATTCATTTAATCTAAAAATATTAAATTTTTAATTGAATGATGAGAAATACTTTTTACGAAACATAACTAGTGTTTTTAGTTACACAATTCAAGGAGTTCCATATATATGCATATGGATCCTAACAAAAAACGAGAAATTTTAAGCGTACACCGATTAATAGCAGGCACCAAGAGATGATTGCGGCGATTGGATGAGGTTATTAATTTGTCAAGGATATAACATGGTTGCTGACATTTCAGAAACTTAAAAATGTGCAAACATACTCTGAATTCGTAAAACTGCTCCTAAGAACAGCCAGTAATGAATAAGTGAGATTGAAAAGGTGGTCATATTTCCTTAAGCCAAAGATATATATATCTTAAACATGAATTAAATATAGACTGAAGTTCAATAAAATATTTTTTTTAATTCAAAGCATCTAGTAGTAGACCACAACATTCTCATTAATAACACAACTGGTTTTATCCAAAATTGAGTCCAAATTACAAACAGCATCGGAGTAAAAAACATCGAATCCATTAACATCAATTTTAGGGAAATGATCCGTATTAAGATTTGTAGAAGATATAATGATGCATTGCGTTTTACCACTGTTCCAATCCAATTGATTATTTATTATCGATTGTGTTACCAATACTAAATTGGCCATAGTGATGGAATTCGAGATCTCCGTAGGGCGACAATATTTGTAGATTTGAAAGTCATCATCAAATAAGTGATATTTAATGTTGGAAATTATGGATGGCAGGTCGTTTATGTACATCATAAATAGAAATGGTCCTGAAACTGAGAATTGGGACACACCCCGCTTGGTACTACAAAAATGTGTCCTAACTGATTGAGAGCGATCCACCAGATAAGACAAAATTAATCGATAAGCCGAATTTGAAACAAGAATGCAGTTTCTTAGCCAAAATTGAATGATTAATTTTGTCGAATGCTTTGCTGAAATCTAGCAATACAAGGACGCATATCATTCCTTTTCAATAGCCAGGCGGATATCATCATTGATATGAAGTACAGCAGTACTAGTACTGCGATCAAGGGGGTAGGCACATTAAAATTTCGAAAATAGTTTGCTGGATTCGATAAACAACAACATTTGTAATTGGAGTATTTTTTCAAACACCTTAGACAACGCCGGTAACAAACGAATAGGCCGAAAATCACACACGCTGGTCGGCATCTTCTTTTTAAGAATAGGTACAATAATTGAATATTTTCACTCAGATTTGAAAAATGGAAAACGTTATTAGACTATTAAATACATGCAATATATGACAGCCAATGCGGTGCAAGGGCAACTTCAGGAATTTTATAGGTATTTCATCGATACCAGTTGCATTGGATTTAATCGAGTCAAAAGCATCCATAAACTCAGCAAAATCACTATTTCTCTTTCTATCAAGATCATTCATAATATTGGTATCAGACAGTGCTGGGTCGATGCTATTAAACGCAAAATAATTGTTAAGATCGTTCTAAGAGAACTGGTCAGTTTCTTTACTTTTTATAGCAGAAAATGTACCAACAGATCTGATATTTTTCCAAAAAACTTTCGAGGGTAATGATGGATTTAAAACCACTGAAAAATATTTTGCCTTGGCTCGCTTAATGATGTTATTAATTCGGTTTCTCAAGACCCTATATTTCTAGATATAAGCACTCATTTTTTGTGTGCGTCCATCGACGTAAAACAAAGTCTCTCAGATTTATAATGTTAATAATATCATTATTAAACCATAGTGGACGATGGGGCCGTACGTTTATAGTTCTCAGTGGAACGAATTCCTCAAACGAGACTCTAATAAATTTCGTTAAGCACATAACATTTCCATTGGGATCAGGAATAGAAGAAAGCAAATCCCAATCTAATTTGTCGCCTTTGCTGTACATGAGTGGTACATCTATATTCTTGAAGTCGCGTCCAATACTATACGACAAAAATAAAAAATCATGGTCGGTAAATCCCACAGATACTTGATCCAAAATCGTTACTTTAGCCGTATTTGACATTATCCAGTCCAATAAAGAGGACGAATTTTTAGAAAAACATGTAGGCTAGCAATTAATGGTTTTGAGGCAAAACTTGTTTAATAAACTTTTCAATTTTCTCGTATTCGTATTAAGGTTAATCAGATCGCTTAACAGAATTTTACTGCTACCAAATAACAATTCAATAACAAAAATTTCCAAATTGTGAGCACAGTGTTGATTACAATACAAATGGACGCATCAGAAATACCAATGGAAATACAAATGGACGCATCAGATCATGAAACCACGACTCAACAAAACAAAGTATATCAAGGTTCAGCCATTTATCATTTGTTTTATCTCATCAATTTTAGGTAATGCTGCGAGTGTTTAAAATGAGACATTGAGCATGCTGTATAAGATAGCGGAAATGTGACAGCGGAAAATAAGATATTAGGCTATTCGCCACAAGTTGCAGCACCATCACAAAAGAGAATTCATTTTGTTACATATTACCACCGGACATTTTTTATTCATTTTGTATCTTTTTTTCACTAAATAAAACATTCCAGCGGAATAAAATATTAAAAGTGATCCTTAAAATGACGATTGATTGATCTCCGAAGTATAGGAACTCGGTAAATGAAATCTTGAAATTTAACAATATTCCATCTTTCCGTCATTTCATGAAAAATGACGATGAAATTTGGATAGTAGTATTGATCAGGGATTTTAAAGTAAGTTTTGGACAAAATTCTAGGATCTGTTCATGCGGTACCAAACATGGCCATTTCATAACCAATCCTTTTGAAAATTTAAATTTTTTTATTTATTTATTTTCAGTTTTTGGTCACTATCTCAGAAACATCCACTAGTAACCAATACTTTCAAGGGTTGTCTTTCTAATAGCTTAGGTCATACTGAAAATGCAAGGAAAATTTGGGGAAATTTATGGATTAGAATTTTCACTATAATTTTTTACTTTTGGAGGTTTTTGAGATATTAGCCAAAAACTGAAAACAACTTATATAGCCGCAGAAAATCAAAAAATTATAGTGAAAATTCTAATCCATAAATTTTCTCAAAATTTCCCTTGTAGTCTCAGTATGATCTAAGCTATTAGAAAAACAACCGGAAGTTTCTGATATAGTGGTCAAAAACTGGAATTAAATAAATAAAAAAATTTAAATTTTCAAAAGGATTGGTTATGAAATGGGCAAGTTCAGTCCATCATGAACAGATCCTAGAATTTTGTCTACTATCCAAATTTCATCGTCATTTTTCAAGAAATGATGGAAAGACGGAATATTGTTAAATTTCAAGATTTAATTTACCGAGTTTCTTTACTTCGGAGATCAATAAATTTGTCATTTTAAGGGTCACTTTTAATATTTTATTCCTCCTTTTTCCTTTTTCTTTTTATTATCCCTGCAATCTGTTATGGGGCCAAGGCTTTCCAAACTCTTTCGCGGTTTGCTTTTTCCGTCCTTACTTTTACGCCAGTGTCGGCCAATTCGAGGACGTACGGTCCGATTTTATAACCATCCGCACATTGCACAGCTCCATGCCATCCTATACTGGTATGGAAGATGGGTCGGCCCATGAGTTTTGCACTTCGACAGGGGGTCCTAGATGTGTTCCATTTCATCACAGATCGTAATCTGTTGATGAAAATTCCCTTCGGGAAATCGGGATTCGAACCCGTTACCTCCCGATCCAAACGCCCCAAGCTTTAACCACTGTGTCATTTGTTTGATGAAAAAAGAGACAAAAATCCTCTAATATTGCCTGGATGTTATAATTCCATAAAAAACAGTAACAAAAATAATGATCCAAAAGGGTCCGGTTTTGTAGATGATGACTTTGATCTAGTAACTTTTCGTTCAATCGGAGCAGTTAGTAGGTTGAATAACAGGATTAGTTATATCCCCGATTTGATAAGACGTACGGTGAATAGCAGGTTTAATAACAAGGCCGTTATTATCAATCGAGGTTCATTGTTCGACGATTCATAGAACAATTAGCTCGGATGTTTGACTAGGTTGAAAATATACCAATCCAGACGTAATTAACGTTTTAAAAATCTTGCCGGATTTTAGCGTTTTTCTGGACTCCACGGACAGCTGTTTATTTTTTTACAGTGATGAGGAATTAAGACCAATATGATGAAGTGATAAGACCTGTTTCAACTTGTACTGGTTGAAGAACTCAATTGCCGATGATACACTAGTTTTCGGATCTCCTTTCGACTTGATGCGGAAACCAGAAAAATGATGCTTATCACAGTCGAATTTGATCACATTTCCAATTTTATAGACAATTACGGGCAGGTTTTCGATATTAAAAATTGGAAGATGAGATACGACAATATCACATGATCTGCTGTCCATTTCAAGGGTATCAATTCTTTCATTGAGCTGCTCAATTTCTTTGCTCATCTTGTTGATGTTGATAATAATTGCATTGATTTGATCTTTGAATTGAAGCAAATGTCCATCGATACAGGAAATCAGTAATATCTGCAACTACATATTTTCCGCCATGATGAATAATGTAGTAGTTTGAATAATGTTTAATTATCCTTTGATCGGTAGCACACTGATTTAATAAAACACACAAACTTACAATAAAATTTGTTATACAATTGATTTAACACTTGTTGTATACACTTGTTTAGACCGGCTTTTTGTGTCTATTCCAAAATTTTCATGAGTGCATTGGAATTAAGTATAGAAGTACAAATAACTTTTTTGACGTTTAAATTTGTAAACGTCGCCACAACACTACTTCCCCAATGAATTCGGAAGAATTTATGAAAATGCAAGTGTAATTTAGCAAGACCGAAAGTAAACCGAACAAAAGAAACGACGGTGATCCAAAAGTTGCTTTCAGTAAAAACGTGAAGGCCTTTCTTCGTTGGAAGCGATCCCATGATGTCAGAATTCTCCGCGAAACAGGGTTTGGGACGATCCAAATATACCACGCTTGACCTACCGTTTACGTCAACAGTGAAGAACTTATTTCCTCTTTTGAGAGGTTGCTATAGATCCGACCTTAAAAACACGTATGAGCGCGTCGAAAGTTCCTTGCTTATAAAAATTTTTACATTGGAGTGTCTAGTGGCCAGACACGGTCTTATCTCATCGAAAAGTTTTTTAAGATTATTGACAAAATCTGACTGATGAATTTTGTCTACCGAAAAAAAATTATAAATTGGCCAGGCACTCTCAACGCACTTCCACAAACACGATCAGCAGGAGAAGCTTTAAGTTCCTCACTATATAACGTGCGGAAACCTAAAAGTACGGTTGGTAAGAACATTACCCAATAAGTTCGTTCGTAACACATGATTGCGGTTTTTAACGTTATGTGCCATCTCTCAATCATACCGTTTGACTTTGGGTTATAAGGTGTCGTTCTTACCCGTCTGAATCCGATCAGTGCTGACAATTCACTGAAAAGACAAGACTCACACTGCGACCTTGGTTGGTGACTGACCACCTCGTATATCTCTCGATTAATGTAAGTACCAATGATGTCTAGGTGAATTTCTGCGGAGTGTTGCGAAGTTAGTTGATACGATACGAGAGGTGAACATTTGGATTTCTGACAAGCTAAACAGGACTGTGCCATAGTTTTTGAATCTTTCGTGATGGAGGACCAGATGACGTTTTTTCGGGGTGCGAAAGATTGTAAAAGGCTTCAAAAACTTTTTGCCGAAACTCGATTGGAATAAAAGGTCTTTGATTAGCTGTCAAAATATCATAATATATAGTTTTACTAGAGTTAAAACTCAACGGAACTTGGACAAACTTTAAAGTCAAAATTTCGCCCATCAGATCTGTTATTTCGACATCATTGGCTTGGGCATCCGCAATTTGCACATAATCTGCACTTTCAAGAATAGAAATTAGATTAATGCGAGAAGTGTATCTGCGACGACATTATTTATGCCTGAAATGTGTTGGATGTCGGTTGTGAACTGTCCGATGAAACCCAAATGTCGGAATTGACGCGGTGATGCCTTTTCTGAATTCTAACAAAAAGCGTATAAACAAATGGTTTATGGTCCGTGTGCAACGTAAACTGGTGTCCTTCCAAAAGATACCTGAAACTATTGATGCCAAAGTACGCTGCTAACAACTCTCTGTCATAAGCCCTATATCTTCTTTGCCTCTCATTAAGTCCAACCAAGAAGAAGCTGAGTGGTTGTCAAGTATCGCTCATATACTGTCTACCATGATAGCGAGTTTAGCCGTAGTTGAAGAATGTGCAAGAAGAGTAGCTTTACTCAACTTCTTTTTACAATTTGCGAAGGCATCAATGGACTCTGCTAGCGATTCAACTGGGATTTTACTATTTTTATAGCCCTTCGTTGTTATCCTTACCGATATAAGTAAGGCTTTAGACAAGATTTCTCCATGGTGTTATTATAAGAAAGGACAAAGTAATTGGTTATATGGATTAGATAAAAGTAACCGGGAACACGTAATACTTTTGTTACTTTTTCTGAACTAACTCGTCCACAAGTTAAAAAAAACGACAGCAATGCCACGGCATTGATGAGCAGATGACTACAAAATATCAACGGTTATTCCTTCGATATATAACTTCAAGACGACCTATATAAATTTGTTTTGTGGAAACAAATATTATTTTTTTCTCATTGCATTTCTGGTTCCAGTGATTGATCCTAGAACTTCTAGAATTTCTTCACATTTTTCTCTCTAAATATTTTGTTGTAAATAACATATTAGAGCAGACAAGAGTAGCCGTTACCCTTAATTGACTCACCATGAATCATTGGATTTTTTTAAATTTTGGTTGATTATAATAAACATGGTCTAAAACTATTTCTCTGAAAAACTAGATGCTTAGCTACTCTCGGTCTGTAGGACCAAGTTATTAAAATCTTGACAGAAATGAAAAAAAATTACCTATGTCAAAAAGTGCAATGGACAGACCAATTCTAATTTTTATTGTCACCACATGACATTAAAAAGGATACGGCACGTATATAATTTATAATGGACGAATAATTTACCTCCAGAGTTAGATGTGAACGTAAATCATAATAAAAAATTTCTTGGCTCACAACATTTCAAACAACGTGCCAAACAGTATTAAGTAAGTAAGTGAGTATTAAGATGCGAAGTTAACATGTGACATTATTTATGATATAGCAAAATTGTTGATTAGTTCAAGACCTTTTATACGATATGCCACACGATTATACTTGAATAAAATAAAATATATGTGCTCCTCGCGCCACGGTGATAGTTCTGAGTACTAAAGTTCCTCAGCTCAATTAGTAACATTCTTAAGCCCTTTTCAATGATATGCGACACGTACATATATATTCTATAAAAAAAAACAATTGTCATCAGCGCCTAAACGGCATATTTATGAACTAAGTTGTTGATACCAAAATTGTTACTAAGGTGTTTAGCTAACATTGTGGCATTCCCATTTACGGTGACATACAACACATACATATTCTATAATTTAAAAATGATTTGCGACATCACCAGAACAGTGGGCACATGAACTAAAGTGATATCGTCAAGGATTCCAGTAAACTGATTCTACAGATCGAAGCTAAATTTGTTCGACAAATTACTCAAAAATAATTAAGAATAGCTTAGAGAATAAGGTTTTGGATCAAACTACAATTTTTGAGATGACATTTTAGTTCCAAAATATACCGTTCTGGCGCTGTTGGTAAATTATTAATTTCTTATTGAATATACATGATGCCACAGAGTTAGCTAAATCATCTTAGTACGTTCTACCTGACGCCGAGAACCATCTGTGCATTTCATAGCTATGAAAGCCTAGCACATAGTATAGGCATAGAAGATAAGTCACCCCATGAGTTCTGCACTCCTACAGTCAGTCATAGTGGTTGAAAGGTTTAAAACGAAGTACTTTAGTTCACAAATTCCCCGTTTTGGCGCTAGTGTCAAATTGCTCGTTTACTATACTCGTTTACTACTACTATTGCTGTCAAACCAGTGATGACAGAGCGCTCAAATTTACACTAATGACAGTTCATTAAATTGTTTACAAGCGTACAAAAGCATTTTAGTGGGAAATATTCAGAAAAAAATTCATCCGAAATGTGTGATTGAGGGCCAAATTGGCTTGGAATCCGCGCCGTAGTGGCAGAAAAATGGCTCGTGACGCTAACATTTCGCTCGAACGGATGCAGCACATATTCAAAGATCATCTTGAACTAAAGGCCTTGGAATTCCATGAAACGCATGATCTCACCGATGCTCAAAAAAATGTTAGAGTGGAAAGAGCAAAGGAGTTGTTACGCTTGCGCGAAAGTGGCAATTTGCCGAACTTGGTTTTCCCCGATGAGTCACCGTTCGTTATTGAGCAGTATATGAACAAGCAAAACGACCGGATTTACTTGCCCGGCCGTTCTACTGAAAATTTGAACCAACGGATTGCCACTCGAAACCAAGCGCCGCCGATGGTGATGGTCCGCTCGTTCTTATGGACCGTGGCATCAAAACATATGCTCAAATTTATCGGGATCATGTGTTGGAGGGAGCGTTGAAGCCTTGGACACAAAAACATTTCGGCCGCAGAGCCTGGACATTTCAACAGGACTCGGCTCCGAGTCATAAAGTGCGCGTCAATCAAGATTGGCTGAGAAACAACGTTCCGCGGTTCATTTTCACTGTCCAATGGCCACCAAATTCACCGGATTCAAATCCGCTAGATTTCTCGTTTTGGGGTATTTTGAAGAGCAAGGTTGGGACAAAAAATACCAAAGTGTCGATCATCTCAAGCAAGCGCTTCGCCGGGAATGGGCCAAAATACCGCAGAGCCACTTTCGTGCTGCATGCGATAGCTTAGTCGGCCGTTTGAAGGCCATAATCGCGGGTGAGGGTGGCCAAACCGAAAACTGATAATGTAATTCGAAAATTTAAATATTTGTGAACATTTTTTACTTTGATTCAATAAAATTCATGAAAAAATAAAAATTCTGTGTTCTTTTGTTTTGGTAACAGTTCGTGTCAGCCACCCTGTAGAATTATATATGTGACGTAAAGAATTGAAACGATATTGAAGAAAGTCACTTATTAAGTAAAGCATCTTAATACTCCAAAGTGTCTTTACCACACTACAGACAGATGGTTTTCGCAAATCATTTCCCTAAAATTTACCGCGAAAATTTGATTAACTCTTTCGATTTTGGAATAGTAAAAGAATTCCATTGACTGAATTTGACAAAATAATGGATCGATGCATACCAGGATAATTTAAAAGAACGCTTAAAAATGTGTGTATAAAATACGTGTGGAAGTGGCATCAGTTTGGTAAAACAGATCGTTTTTAAAACTGATTTTAAAAAACAGGTAAATTTATTCTGGTACCCGAATAAAACTATTTTTTTAACAGTAACTACATATTTTGTTACCCAAATTTTCCATCACTGATCGTTTGTGTACACTTAGTGAATCTTTTAATCACTACCAATCACAAAACATTCAACAAAATTAGTGAAAGGCGCAACTGCTATCAAGATGTTGGCTATCATTGCTAAAAAAATACAAAATCAAAAATATATAAGCTTGCCACAAAAAATGTCCAAAAATATAATTATGATTAGATCAATTGGGAATTATAAAAATTACTGTTAATTTAACCTAAGGAAATCGTCTTTTATAAAATTATATAAACTAATACAAAGAACATTCAATTCAAATTGCAAAATAACAGAAATCTAGCAAAATCTAAACAAATTATTTTGGTTTGAGTTTTTGTTTTATTTTCCTTGACAGAATTTCTATTAGGTTAAACTCTACATAGTATACAGTATGAGGTAGATACTAGATTAGATTTTGTGTTTGTCTCAAGTTCTTGTATTTTTTATCTTAAGTTTTGTTTTCTACGTTTCATCTTGAAAGATAATCAAGAAATTATTTTAAATTTACCAGAAAAATAGAAAACAAAATTGAAATGTACTTTACTCTACCAGCCAATCTATTTGCAAAACAAAGAATAGAAAAATAATTGTTACCTCCTAACCCAACCACAAACAATCTTAAAGCAGCTCTATTCAGCTGACTGTTTTGTCATATACCAAGGGAAATTAATTTTCTCGAAAGAAAGAATAATAAAAATGTGCTGCAATAACTGTATTATAAACCATCAACATCAAAATAATGATTACTCTATGACCTACATACAGATCACATCCTGAACAAGTTAAACCTTATACGATATTCGCACACACACACACAAACACTCAGTAAAGTGTGAAACCATTATTTTAAATGGGATTAGGGGAAAAACCCCAAACTATTCATTAACATAATTTAATCAAGAAGTTATACTCACGAGACAACAATACGATAAGAAAAAGAACAAAAACCAGCAGATCAAAACATTTTTACCAAGCTAACTCATAGACAAATCTTTAAACAAAACCGGTTTTGTACGTCATGTAGTCAAAATTAAATTTTCCATTTGGAAAGGAAAAAAATGATGGAAAAATTCCATCTGCTAACGACTTTTTAAATAGTTTTGCCGCATTTCTTCTTATCAATTTTTTTGAATTAACAAAACGAGAAACCATAACCAAGAAGGAGGAAAATTTTATTTTTCATTTCCATTTATTTTCAGACCGTAAAGAATTTTCCCAAGAAAAGTGAAATGTACAAACGTGACTTAATTTATTATTTATTTTTTTTTTTATATTTGTTCATTAATTTTTTTGCCGCTAGCTTTCGAAGATATTCACCAGTGTGTGTTAGTATCGGTCGGAATTTCGTTTTAATTTATAATACGATTTTTGATTGATTTTTTTTGTAGCTGCCGTGGTTTTGTTTCAAAGAAATTTAATTTTTATTTTTAAATTGACTTCTTCACCTACCTGAATTTGGATGTCCATTACTGTTTGGTCGCGCAGATGGTGCACCGTCACGTGCTTCAACTTCAAGGGCGTAAGCACCTTGCTTTTCACGATCGAACACTATTTTTGTGAATATTTCACCACTTTTTAAATTAATCTCGAAGAATTCTTTTCCCTCGTTACGCGGTGAATCAACAATGTAGTAATACACCTGGAATGAAAAAATTATTTAATTAGTTTACGAAATTAGTTATTTATAACTACATAGTAGATGGAAGTCAAAGTAATACAAGGACCCACCAAACACTTTATATACAAAACGACTAAAATAAAATGGAATTTTAATTTATTGCTTCGATTTAAATTTAAAAGTAATTTGAAGGGTATCTCAAATAATCGTATAATGTATCAGATTGCCAAATTAATTAAAGAATAATTTCTCGGAAAAGTAATTAACTTAAGTTAGGTAATTTTAGGGATTTATAAAAAATTGAAAAATGTTTTCCCACTTTACACAGAAAATTGGTATCTAAACACCTTTAATTATTTATTTAAAGGTACCAATTTAAATCGAACAAGATCCAGGATGAAAAATTTTGATACGCACGGTTAAAGAAAAATGTTTACCGAACCATGATAGCGAATATTAGCCGTAGTCTCCTTTATATTAGAAAAAATCGATAAGTGAGAACCATAAGCGCCCTGTTTGAATCCAGATAGAGATATATCCCTTTTTGGGGATTGAACAAAATATAATAATCGAAAATAACAGCAACATGTGACATGGGGTAATACTCCAAAACAATACAATTTCACACCAATCATCTCCCGTGAAAATCAATAACGTAATCAAAATTTTCGGTAAATTTTCCGGTAAATGTTTCATTGGAACCAAATCTTCGACCATAGTTGCTCGATAGTAATATCAAAAATAGCAACGACTTATACGTAAACCAATAAATCCGTGAGGCAACCCCACACCCTTGGAAAGCTCTCACAAAGCCAGGCAATATACGTTTAGACAAATTCATGATACGCAAATATGAAACCCAGCCACACGTCTCAAATTAAAGACAAATCAAACTCATCCCTATTCCTCAGTTCGGAATGAAAGTTCTATACCATGCTGTCAGCCCCAGAAAGCACCTAACCTGTTTTGTCGTGGGTATTCGGCCACTGCTCGGACTTTTCTTTTATCTCCATTTATAGTGAGTTTTGCTTCAGGCAATAGTCTCGCTACTTCAGATAATAAAAGAATGTGATCTTCGAACGTGACCGAAATGATCAGTAAGTCATCACTGACCTTGTTCATAAGTTGACAAATCTTATGGGCTACATTGCACCGCACGCCCAAACGGCATGACGACGAACTGTAAGAGTGGATGCCCTGGGACGATGAAAGTTATCTTATCCTTTGGTACTTACTGGAGATGATCTGGAGGTTTGACTTTCTTCAATTACGCCGAGAGCTAGCATTCGCTCACTATACAATCCCAATTTTTCAGTCGAAGGAAATTGGCTCACTATGCTACATAGCATGACACTTTGTCGGCCGTTTAATTCGTGCTTCTGTGGATCAACCGACATCGTTACAATTTTTCTAGTTTAGTGATCTCGGTGGCAACCAAACCAAAAGCTCCCGATCGTTTCCCATTTCCCCAAAATTTGCACTTTCATTCGTTTTTAATACGGGTTTGTTTAATAAGGCTTGATGAGAGGTTCCGGGCTAATGATTGTTTTTGGAGTTCTGATTAGTCTGTGCGATGATCTTGGTGGTGATCACGGTCGGTGGTTTTTTCGGCCTCGAAGTAGTAAGTCGAAGATTTCCTTAAGAGAGTTTTGCATGGCGTCTGAAACTACTAGCTTAGTAGGAATATTTTCCAAACATTTAAATAATTTGTGGCAGGTTTGAATTAACTTGACGGAAATCGATCGAAATTTGATTTCAAATTCTTAATTCTGCGTAATTTCCTAAAGCTCATTCTAAATATTCTACAATTTTTCAAGCTTAGTGTGTAAGGATTAGTGTCTAGAGCTAATCGGCAATTTCCTTATCGAAAATTTCGTTTTAATTGCGAGCATACATCGTGTACAATGTTTTATAAACATTTTTTACTCAGCAGCAGATACACTAATCTAGGATTCGTACATCACTACACATTGCACAAAAGTGAAACAAAAACGAAAAATATGCCCCAAAAACCACCCACCTAAAATGTTCCGTCCATGATCAGAATAATTTAAATCAAAATAAATTTTTAAATATTTTGGTTTTAACTAAACATCGTTTAAATTGGGTGATGAAGAAATATGCAGAATCAAGCATCTGTTGAATCGTAATATTGCCCGTCCGATAGCTGAAAAATTCTTAATCACCGGAAAATTTGCAAGTGAATTCGTCTGATTTTCGCAAGATATGCAAAACGAAACAAAAATTAAAGTTTTAAGACACCCCAAATAGATGTATCTAACCGACCGAAAACTCTACAATTTAAAAGCAAAAGCTTTCTTCAAACTATTGCAAGAAGAAAGACCTGATATATTAACACTATCATTCGGGGTATCGGTATCGCCCGAATTCGCCAGGTATGCCAGATAAGATAAAAGAAAAGTGCACAAAATCGTTTTGAAAGACCGTAAAGTGAAGTTGCGTGCGATAGCTGACACCTTAAAGATATCAGTATAAACTACACTCTGGAATCAAAACGTCAATCAGCTGAGTTGCCAGTAGCAGGTGAAAGCCTTCCGAAGTGGTCAAAGGGGCTGGTAAGGTTTTGACCTCCCTATTTTGGGATGCGCAAGGTAATTTAGGCGTCGATTATTTTGAGAAAGAAAAGACCATCAACAGCGAACATTAGATGGTGTTAATAGCGCGTTTGAAGGAAGACATCAAACGGTCCCAAATGCAAAAGAAAAAAATGAAGTTTCACCAAGGCAATGCACCGTATCACAAGTCGTTGGCTACGATAACAAAATTAATTTCCCATCCACCGTATTTTCTCGATCTGTATATGAAAAATCTATAAATAACCTGGGGCGACACCCCAATTAAAAATCCAATGAAATCAAATATGGGCAAAATCGATTGGAATTCATACAAAGTTCACATCAAGCAAACCCTGCGTTGGGTTCTAAATTCCCGATATACCCGATTCAATTAACCCAAATATGAACAATCTCATCGATAGTATCGAACTCCTTAAATTCATCCACACCTCCAATCCAAAGACACTATTTCTGCCAAGAAATAAAAGATTTGGTAATTTAGGTTTTTTTGTAGTAAAATCTCAAAAACGTTCACTTTGTTATTTTATAAAATTAACAAATGTAATAAAAGCAACCGCATAGAACCAAAAACTTATCTGGTTTTGGAAGTTAATAAAGCAACTGAAAAATTGAGGAAACCAACTACCATCTACCAATGGTCACCTTGACAAAACAACTTACACTATCACTGAAAATACTAACCTCCTAGAACTATTATTTATTACAATCTGTTCCAACACGTAAGCACAAATCGTCGAACACATATTGACGACGGCCAATATGAATACTGTACTTTTCTACACAAACAGCAGTTTCTATACAAACTCCACATCATCCAGTCAACTATAGACGAAGTAAATAGTGGTAAAATTCGTGAAAAATGAATGATACCATGCTATTCATCAAGGAGGATACGCTAGAGGTGGATCTACAGTAATCGTTAAGAAATATATCTAACGTTACAAAGAACCGGTATCGAACCAGAAATAACGCAAGTTAAAATCATAAAAGTTGAATCAATCAACCGCACCACAGTTCAAAAAAGAAGACTGCAGTCGCCCTTTTAAACCACTAGGATCAAATTTTATCGCACAGCTAAACTAAACGAATTATTTAATGCAGCTCGTGAAAACAACTACGAATTTCACGCTAGCGATAAACCAGAATATTGGCCTAATGAAATACGACAACTGTAAAGGACTATCATCTGACCACACACCCGTGATCATGACTCTGTGTTTAGAGTGATGATAATAAAAAAAGCAGACTAAACTACTAACTAGTGAAAATTAACAAACAATAAAACCAATCGGGGTTGATTCAAGAAGTAAGTGGAAGACCGAACAAATCTCATGTGGACGATGAACAAGAAGCATTCTATAATAACATTCAACAAGCTGCATGGGAAAGTTCCACACTAATCCTCACACCAAATTCTTAAGGATGATATGGTCCAGTATTTTCTTACATGTATTTCAAGCTTTCGACAAAGTTTGGTACCAAGAGCTCGAATCTAAACTGCATCGAGAACTCCATAATCAATTTTACCAAATTCTTAAATCCTACATTGATGATCGACATTTTCGAAGCAAATTTGAAAACCAGTAACTGAACTAAAAATAATATCTGCGGGTTTACTCAATCAAGGTTGAAGACGATACAGCTATTCTAGCAGCTGGGAAAATATATAGGAACCAACAAGCAAACTTCAAAATATGAACATTTACTCGATTATGGTTAGAAATTCTGGAAAAACCAGTCTGGACCGATGGTATCTGGAATAGAGGGGTGGAATTGTGATTTGTCAAATAGCAGAGTAAAATTCACATTGGAAAGAGAGATAAATAATTAATTTCTATTCTTGACTTTCAACGAATTACAAAATTTATACAATCAAAATTTTACCGAAAACCAACAACAACATTTTCAAGTAATTCCAGAATCTCGACCAAAAAATTGAGTCTTACAAAATTAAAGATTCGATTCCTCTAAAGAAACATTCTAATGTTTTTTTATAAATTCAAATATGGTTATGCAATTTATACTGGGCAAACGAAAGAACAGGTTAAGCTAGAAAATTGCAAAATTCTTCAAAGAGAAAAAATTATTAAAAGAGATTGACGTCAAAAACGTCATCGAAGATTGTGTCTACATAGGAAATTTTTTTGATTTGTTTGTCAGCTTACCGGTTTTGTGTAGTTTGTTTATAGTTTTACATAAACTTTTTTCATAGAAATTTACACATTGTAGTTTACTTTATTTAGCTTTCAGCCCTTGATATCAAACAGATTTTAAAAGTTCAATCAGTAAAAATTGTGAACAATATTATTAAGAGCTCAAAACATAGGGACTTATCGATGGAATGCATCACCGATAAAGTAGAGAAACAAGCAAAAAACACAGGTACATGGGAATATCTCTCTCGATACAACTCATGAAGTGAGAAGACACCAAAGGCAGAAATCGTGAGAGCTGGGAAGTTCTAATTATAATAAAGAAATAATTGTAACAGGGGTAATCAATAAATTATTCTTCAACAGCCGAGAAGCTAATTTAAGATAGATAAATTACTAAATGATCTCTGATCGGTTGTTATTTTTAATAAAGTAATAAAAAACAAAAAAAAAATTGAAATTTTATCTATACCTTTACAACTTCAAATTGGGACTAAACAATTTCAAATTGGGACTAAACAATTTTAAAATGGGAATAAACAATTTCAAATTGGAACTAAACAATTTCAAATTGGAAATATTTTATTCAACAAATATTATAACAATTTTAAATTTGAGCAGGCTTTTGAAAAATAAAAGACAGCATTTTTTATTAATAGTTTCATTCTTAATTAATTCATCCCTAAACATGTCTTACATCAAGAAAGTTGAGGCAAATAATATAAGGAAGCAAATATGTGCATTGTATAATAAAAACGAGGGTTGGAGAATAGTTGCAAAAACTTTAGGCGTAAAGAAATCAACTGCCTATCGATGGGTGAATAACCAACAAATACCCGCAGAGCAACGTGATGGTAAGCGGAAAATAAAAATAAGTAATGAACATCGAATATTTATTGAAAGTTATATTGAGGAAAATGCTAGAATAACTTAAAAACAACTGAGAGATAAAATCCAAACTAATCATCAAATTGTTGTTTCTACAGAAGGTTTGAGAAAACACTTAGATGGACTACTGTATACGTTGAAAGACATTCGAAGAGAGTCAGAACCAATTCCAATTTATATATATCGAGAACCAAAGGTCGTTCCAAAAAAGGAACTCATTGCATCCACATTACAGCAGGCAGCCGAGAATCCAATACACATGTAATTGGATGTATAGGTAATATGGGTTTGATTTATCATGAAATTAGAAAAGGAGCAATTAAGAAACCAGAAGCAAAAGAATTCATACGTCGTTGTAGCATTCCGAAGCTCAAAATATATATAGAACTTCAATCGTAATGGTGATTGATAATGCACAATGTCATGCTGCCATTGAGGAAGTATTCCTAGTAGACGAATTTCTTAATAATCACCTACTAAGACTCGCACCATATAGTCCAATGTTAAATGCAATTGAATATGTTTGGTCAAACTTAAAATCTGGAGTCAAAAGCGATTTAACTATCCAATTACTGCGAATCCTAGTTGATGAAGGTAGATCAAATTTAACACAAACACAGTTCCGTCTACTACGGCTAGAACATATAATTCGCGAAAACATAACTACGAAGATTACTGTTCCTAATTGTAACCGGCACGTCGCTCATATTCAAAAATGAATACCGGACGCGATAAATATGAATGATATGACTTTTTAATTCATAATTTTATTAATAAATTTTTAATAAATACATTTTAAATTAACTGGAATAAATTATTTATTTTTTATTCCCATTTTGAAATTGTTTAGTTCCAATTTGAAGTTGTAAAGGTATAGTACGCTGTTCTTAAGTCATCTAACAATAGGCAAAAAGCTTGCAAAAGTTGTGGTAGTGCTGTTCAGCGCAGCTAGAATGCTAAAATTATCAGATAAATAATGGACCATTGCTTAATAAGATCGTGGACAAAATCATTTATAAAACATTATACGGCCCTTTAAACAGAATATAAATTGCCCTTAAACTGTAATAAGTTTCTGAAAAATATTGGTCTTTTTGTGTATTTTCATTCGCAGGCTCACAAGTGGCAAAAAAACTGAGGTTCGATTTCTGCCGAGCAGTTTTGGTTATTATGTGAAAAACTTCAATAAAATTTTAATTTGGATCAACGTCCCCAGTTAGGAATATCGTATAGCTTTATTTAAGAAACCTCTCACTTTCGGGATACCAATTAAGCTAAATATCAGGAAAAATTGAATTATCACCTTAGTAAATGTCCTCTTCAGAACCATTATAAAAAAACCTCTGATTTCCGATTGGTTTACTTGATTTGACATCTTTAAATCGTGACTATTAATTTAACCATGCCGTAAAATTACAAAAATAAAACAGGATATTTTAGGATAAAACTTAAACAAACACTTATTTTGCTTAGAATTTTGAAAAAAAAATCATCAGGACCAATAAGCAATTTTGAATAATTAGTAATGTATAAAGTTGCTACTGTTTTTCAAAATGATTTTTTATATTTCATTGTGTTCTTTAATGTATAGCGCAATTATGTGTGAAACGCAATATTCGCAATATGCAAACACGAGGCGCAGTGGTTCAGCACTTGCACCGGGAGGTACGGAGTTTGAATCCTACTAGAGGCAGATAATAAACACAACTATGACCCCCAGTTCGGGTGGCGAATTTCAATTGCGTTTGATTTCGTTCGTCAATTTTGCAATTGGTTCGAGCTTACCGATTATCCTCAACTAGGGAAATAAATTCGTCCCTTTGACCTCCTTATTTAGTGAGATAATGCGTCTAGGAACTTTCGTTCGCAACAGGGGTATTGCTTTGGCGTACCAATAAAACCACATATTAGTACGCTCATATCCACTTTAGACCTAAAAAAAGGTTCGTTTACGTTAACGTTCGCCGTCCAGCATAACAGAACTCTGTTGCGGCATTATGTTCGAAGAAGTCCGGCGACCCCATCAGCCTAAAAGCCGATCCAAACAGTAAATTGTTGTAAGTGCGTTGGGTTTTTTCAACGATACGTACATTTTTAATATCTCCGAAGCGGATCTCAAGCCATCGTGGCTAAATTTATTAAAACCTTTAGAGAACCGCTTCACACAAATCAAATTTGCCCAATTTAGGAATAATCTTTATAAAAGACCAGTAATATTATCATTGAAACATCTTATATGGGATTGTCGAACGACAGTAGAATCTATTTTGAAGAATACAGAAGAATGAACAGTGCGTGGTTTATTCGGAAACACTTAATTGCTTTTAGATGAGTAAAGCAACCGTGGTTGTTTATTTGGTTTTGAAGTTTAAGTTTGATTATTTAATTATAATTAGGCTGAAGCTCTTTACGCTTGCGGCAAGATCAACTTGCAGGAAAATAATTTCGAAAATAAATAAATTAGAATTATTCTATTCGCCTGTCAGGTGCCGCTACACGAACTTCGTTTACCATGTACTGGGCGTTAAATATGATTCGGCCACCTTTTGAATGGATTTTATTAAACCGCCTCCGCTATAAACCGTATAAGCTTCACTAAAATGCCCTAAGAGACGGGCATATCTCATAACATAACCATGATTCCAATTTGAAATAACATAAAAAGCATCGATTTTATTATGTCAGTAAGTTTAGATCCGTGAACGCTACCACAATAATATCCGACGACCAAAATTTAATAAAAAAATTAAATGCGTTGAATTTGGTTTACTTGTTTGTTCGATACAATATTTTGCAAATGCAGGGTTTCAAACCATATTTACTTGTTCCACTTATAATACTATCATGTTCCTTGTATTGTAAAACTTGAAATTTAAACCATAAACCATAATCAGGAGTAGGTTACCATTTCAGTTTCGAAAAGTGTGTATTAAAAGCGGCCCACTAACTTCCTCAAGCAGTATTGGTCGAAGGCCCACGTTAGCGCCTGTGCGCCTTTTCATAAGCAAATCATAAAGTGATTCAATAAACCAGCTTTAAGTCGTAATAATTGTAAATTTTTTGTAAAACCTAATATGATTTCAGGAGAGGACTACTTCAGTATTTCTACTCAGGGCTTTTCGGAACAAATACTTTCATTGTTACCATGTCAGACATCAAAGAACGGTAGGAAAGTTGCTGACGATTCTGACAAAACGAATGAAATTATCCATTCAATTCAATAATTGTTTAACATATTTGTTCAAATCAGTGTAACGCTTTAGGATTGCGTAGCGAGAAAAAACAGTCATATTTTTATCTTTTATATACAGGGTGAGTATTTTAATAAATGCCAGGCTTTTATGTCGGAAACGGTGCAAAATAGGAGAAAATTACTTATATAGAAAAATGTAGTGTCGAGGGGGACGTTTATTGGTAATCTTGAATGACCTTCAAATTCATAAGATTGGGAGATATTGAAGAAAGTTAGGTTTTTTTAATTACAACCTTTTACGAACACTTTATGATTAAGCAGTTAAAAATAAATAAATAAATATTTTTTGTTCTGACAAAATTTTTCGTAAAGTTTATGGTTTCAGAGATATCAGCAAAAATTGATACAGCAAAATAATTTTCTCTAAGTTCTAAAATCAGTTCTTCCTTGACTTATTAAGCAAACTTTTAATTTAGATACTGCTAAGTCAAAGAAGAATTAATTTTATTTATTTTAGTTTCTTGGGACTTTTAATTTATATTTATATTTAGTTAACAGTTTAACTCTTAATTTTGCTAAAAGCAAGTTTAACTTTAAATTAAATAAAAATAGAAAATTAACAGTCCCAATAAAAGTTGAGCTTAACCCTTCAGAATTTAAGCTTAACGCTTGTTAGAAATAAATTCTGGCATTCATTCTATAACCGCTCGGTGGGCGGTTTTTCACCACGTTGTGCGTGTTTTGGCATGACGAAAAGCTATGTAGTAAGCCAGGTGTTAAATGAACTAATGTTTATAAATTTTGGCTTAAAAAAATCGGCGCACACAATATTGCAGTTTCCGAGAAGTGGCATATTAGTCTCTGAACCGTAGATCGAAATATTGTCGGTACTATCTTGCGGGATTAAAAATATTGAAACTCCAAAGAATTTTTTATTAAACAATTAAAATAAGCCCTATTTGTTGGTTAATTAATAAGTTTTTCAATAATTATTATTATTTATTAATTAATGTACTTATACAAATTTTTTAAGAAGTGTACACCCCATTTTGAGCACACAAACTCATTTATGATGGAAGTGCGCGTTCAAATGAGGTTCAAATAATATTTACTGAATTTGAATATGTTAGTGGTCATAAAAAGAACCTAAGCGCCAAATACATTTGCTTTGTCGGTCAGTCTCCAAACCATCGCTTCCCAGTCCTACGTCACGGAAACGCAAAAGCATCTGGACTTATTCTCTTATCTGTGTACCAACAGTACATCTTTTATTCAAAGCACGCGAAACAACAAGAAATCTTGCTGACACAAAAGTCAAAGGTTGCTTGTTAAGTTTACTGCGAGAAATTACAAAACACTAACTCGGGAACGACGATACACACAAGATACACACAAGCGATTCTCACTATGTGGAAAACATGAAATCCAATTTTGTTTCGAGGCACACCAAAACAATTTGTGTATTTACTCCCCAATGCAATTTTGCATTCGGAAATGAGAAGAATATCGTGAAAAGCAAATAATTTATGTTTACCCTGACGTTTATTCATATTCACTTCTCCTTTTACACTTTCTGTGAACTTTGGTGAATATCTGTTCACAAACAATACACCGCGAGCAAAACAACATTAACAAGAATTTATTTTCCTTTGAATTTTTTTTTTAGAAATAGAATTCAATAAATGGTTTAACGTTTATTTTAAACACTTTTACGTAGAAAAGCAAGGATAGATCTTATTTATTACTACAAAATATTTTGTTTGTGTTCATGGTCACGAGAGGCGAAACCAGTGCTTTGCTTTTATAAAATAGTCAACAATGTTACTCGATAGAGCAGTTATCACTTTCAAACTAAAATAAATATAGGCCTTCGATTTCAGCAGATCACACTACACAAAAACACACAAAGCTATCAGTAACATATGATATGAAAGAAATAACCAATCTTTTAATTTGTCGGATTATCATTATTTGGTTGCATTTTTACATGACAGTCAAACTGCAAACGTAACTTGTGTTGTTACAGTAATACAGTGTGTCCATCCGAAATGTTTACAATTATTTTTTTCCGCCATTTAGGCGAATATTAATAAAGGGTGTTTTTTTAAGAGGTTGCCGATTTTTTTTTTTGAATAAAACACATATAAAATTATGAAATGACCAAAATTTTTTTTTATTTGGTAGATAATTTTTTGGCATTTAACATTTAAACACAATTTCTGGCATATGGCTACCACGACTATTTTTCACAAATGTCATTCTGGAGGTCCAATTTTCCAGCACTTTTTCAAGCATTTGAGGGCGTATGTCAGCAATGACACGTTGAATATTGGTTTCCAAAGCGTCAATCGATTGAGGTTTATCCACATAAACCAATGACTTCACGTATCCCCACAAAAAGTAATCGAGTGGCGTCAAATCGCACGAACGCGGAGGCCAATTCACCGGACCATTTCTCGAAATAATGTTGTCGTTGAAAGTTTCTTTCAATAAGTCGATTGTTTCACGTGCTGTATGGCAAGTGGCACCATCTTGTTGAAACCACATTTCATTCATATCCATATCTTCAAGATTTGACAACAAAAACTCATTTAACATGGTTCTGTATCGATTTCCATTCACGGTAACACGTCGTCCTTCCTCGTTTTTAAAGAAATATGGACCGATGATCCCACCAGCCCATAGACCGCACCAAACAGTACATTTATCAGGATGCATTGGTAATTCTAGAACGGCGTGTGGATTATCTTTGCTCCAAATGCGACAATTTTGTTTGTTGACGTATCCATTTAACCAAAAATGCGCCTCATCACTGAAGAGAATTTTACGGTAAAAAAATGGATCTTCGTTCAATTGATTTAACGACCAATCACTGAATTCACGGCGCAAACGATGGTCGTGTGGCTTTAATTCTTGCACCAATTGAATTTTGTATGGCACCAAACCCAAATCTTTACGTAAAATTTTCCATAAAGTCGATGGACAAAGTCCAATTTGCTGAGCACGACGACGAATCGATAAATTGTCGTTTTCTTCGACACTGGCCTCAACGACAGCAATATTTTCTTCTGTACGAACTCTTCTCATTCTTGTCGGTGGCTTGGCATCCAAAAGAGTGAATGTAGACCGAAATTTGGTAATTACGTTCTTTATGGTGGTCTCTGACGGACGATTATGTGCACCATAAAATTCACGAAGTGCTCTATAAACATTTTTAATTGAACACTGATTTTGAAAATAAATTTCCACGATTTGAAAACGTTGTTCTGGAGTTAACCTATTCATAATGATTTGCCAAACAATACTGAGTAGAAATGCCACTTTGAGCTGTCAAAACAACTGTCATAAAATAAAACGACATCTATCGGAAAAACAAACCTCCTAAAAAAACACCCGTTATTAAAAGTTCATACTTGACAGTCATGAAGTCCACACGTGGCAAATTAATCATGGAATATTCGATTGAACAACGCGTTTTAATAGTGAAAACCTTTTAAACAAGTCAAACATGAATTATTAAAATAAGAAAAATACGTTAAAGTTTCGAAAAGAATATGGAACCTTCAAAGCCTACAATAACACGAGAAAATATTGCTGCTGTACGTGGATGTGTACGAGATAATCGAACAACATTAATCAGGCACCGTGCACAAGGACTTGAACTTCGAAGATCAATACTAACCAATATTTTGTATAAAGGTTTGGATTTATTCTCGTATAAAATTCAATTAACACAAAAGCTGCCAAGAGATCATTTGCGATGCCGTACGTACGAGTATGTAAATAAGATGCTGTCAAGTAATGCGACAATCAGGATATTGTAAAATTAATTATGAGTGACGAAGCTCAATTTCACTTAAGTGGACATGTAAACAAATAAAACAGCCGGTTCTGAACAATGGGGAATCCACAAATAAGTAGCGGTATGGTGTGCAATTGGGGCTGGAGGGCTTGGACCATATTTTTATGAATAGTTCAGCTGTTACAGTCACTGGCGAACGATACCATGATATGATAAGGATTTTTTCTGCTTCCGAATTCTTTTTATGGGGTTACCTTAAAAGTAAGGTTTACGCAGGCCTAAGTACACGGCCGCTAGTGTGCAAACATTTTATAGGCCGTCCCTTGAGGTAAGAAAACTAAGAACTAACTATTGTTTTCCAATATACAGACTCAAAGGGTACACCACTTATTTCAAATTCACGGCCTTGTTCCTCTGATAGTTTCAAGTGTAAATATTTACAGTTTTGCAGTAAGGACTCATATGATTGTTCTCCAATATCGTAAATAAATCCAAACATTTCATTATGGCCCCGAAATGCTTCGAATCTTTCGGAAATAGATGCCAATGCTTGATCCAGAATGCAAAAATAAAAATTAATTTTAAAATTAATTTTTGGATCCAAGATTCGTTCATCCATGCTTTCGTAATTGCGATTTTTGGGGTTTTCGGCTCGTTCTTTTTTCACCAATAGCAGGAAAAGCGGTTCCATGTCCAATTCATTAACTAGTTCATTTACAACACCAAAAATTTCTTCAAACTCGTTATCGCTTCTAAATTTTGTCAAAAATTGGTCAAAAAAGTCCTTTAACGAAGAAAGGCATGCTTTCACATGAGTGGCTGGATTTTGCAATAATTTGCTAACTGCCACAATTTGTAGTAACAATTTATGCCGAATTACTATGGAGCATAAAAATTGATACGGAATTGTGCCATATGACGTGTTTTGAAGTCCTTAAGCTTCTTCCTTATTATTTGAAATTTCAATAAGGGAGTCATAAACTTGCACAACATGATACCTTAAGGTTTTATGGGATCAATTCGATTAGACCAACGTGTTTCACTTAAAGGTTTTAAATTTAAATTTGACATAAATTTTTTATAGCAAACCATCTTTTGGTTGAACGGGAAAAAATAAGTAAATTTTCTTGTACAAAGTAAAAAAAAATTGCCGTTATGTGCAGAACATTCAAAAATAGTTGTTGGCCGCCTTTTTGAATCGGCCGTCTGTGTGCGGTGCACACATTGCACCTAGCATAACACGGCCTTGGGCTTACGCAAATAAACCAGATAATATTGAACAACTTAAAACGAACATTAGAGAAGAAAGATGAAAAATGAAATCTAAAGAGCCCGCATGAGGCGAACGTGTTGGCAGACATTGTTTTTCATACATTAAATAAAATTTATAGGCAAAAAATAGTAAAAGCATCGGGTGGCCACCCTGTACTTATAATATAATGTAAATACACATAAGTTATAACACATAAAGTTGAACAAACTTTGGAACGGAAAATTGTTTAAATATTTATTTATTTACTTAATTCAGAGATTAACAATTTAATGCAGCAAGATTAACAATTTAGTGTTCTTGCAGGGATATCAAGAACGCAGTGTTCGTGCAGAGATATCATAAATGTTTAATCTATTGGGTTTGTGTGCTCCTATCATAATTACTGTAAAACTGCAATCGGAGTTCGTGAAGTTGTGGCAAGAATTTCACAATCAATTGATCAAATTTTCGTGTGTGAAAATTCCTCAATGTGTTAAACCACTCATTAGTGCCATCAATATTTAATAGCAGGAATTTGGTGACGTTTCCAAGGCAGATTATAGCGCATGTATTTATATACGGATGTCAAAGATCTAGAGTGAAACGAAATAAGGAAATTTTTGGGCACCTAGATTGAAGCAACGTATTATTGGACGGATTGTCAAACAACATGAAAAATAAATTCCATTCCTACGCTATGTTAAGAATTTGTTACGAATCCTATTTCGAGAATTCAGGGCCTGTCTAAGTCGTCAAAGTGGTGTTATTTTAAAACAGCGCCCAATCCGACAGTCGCCATTTCAAAAGAAACACTGTGGGGGTAATGACCTCGGCGTCTGATAGAAGATGAACAAATATGACTCAAAATTTAATTTAAACGTTAACGATTTGTAATACAAAGCGGTCAGTACCACAGCTTTGGCAGCACATATAGGGAAAAAGAAACCTTATGAATTATACATGTTTACTAAGTCTTGACATCGTGGTGAATTATGTGCAAATAAAATTATTTCTTGAATTGCACTTATTAAAATGATCCAAAGTGATGTGTAAGAAGCTGATATCAGACATTTCGAAAAACATGGACTGGTGAATTGCAAAAGTAACTTACATATAATGGCAGACTCCACAATGTTGATCTGCCATTTGATCAAAAACATTAAATTTTATTGCCGTCGACTTATCGATTTTCTCAATTATTCGTGAATTTACGCATCAAGATGCACTACATGCGGGTAAAATTGCAAAAATTACTATACAAACTCCGATTCGACTATTGAATACTAAGCGGTTGAAATTTATGTAAAAAGGTGGTACACAAATGCATTGTCTGCTTTCGAAATCGGCCAGAGTTACACGAGCACTTACAGTATACTGAATCGCTTCCTGCGGGTTATGGTTTCGCAAGTGGAGCGATCAAATATTCGATTAAATGTGTACATTTGCATGTTTAACTGTTTTTTCGAAAAAGCGGTGCACTTGAAAGTGGTTCACGACTTAACTACACGACGGTTCACAGCTACTTCGCATCGTTTATCGCAGGTAGAGGTAGATACAAACGCATTTTTTGGATTATTCTATACAAACTTTATAATCGAAATGAGTTACCAATTACGAAACATGTACGAAGGTATCGAATGACAAACCATACCCCAAGACCCTCCGGGCTTTGGAGGTCTTTGGGAAGCGACAGTTCGTCGTGCTAAACATCATCTTTATCGAATAGTGAAGGGATCACTCAACATTAAGGAATTGTACACACTGGTAGTACAAATGGAGGGAGTTTTTAATACCTCTTTCACCCACCGGGACATTTATATATAAGGTTGGTGGTCCAATGAAATTGGTGCCTGATCCCAACCTTCTTCATTTAAATTTTAATCTTGCCAATGTTGGTCGTGGAAGTATTTGTCAGAATTGTAACAACGCAACACATGGACATCGACAAATTCGAATTATCAAATAGGAGAAGACAATGTTCCTCCTGGGAATTGGATTATTGCTCGAATTGGTGACTATCAAGACTAGTAATATAATGTTCAAGCGAGCAGTTGCGAGACTTTGCTCACTGCCACTTGATTATTGAAACGGGAGCTATTTCAGCGTGTGGAAATTGTGCGGAGAAATGTACTAATTTTTATGTGTTTCTTCATTTTGTTTTATTCGCCCTCGTTTTTATCGTATATTCGTGAACAGCCTGGGAAATGAAAAAGTAATAACCGAAATAATCATACATACGTGTTTTATATTCTCGTAACCAGAATCTACTTAAATATAAGTAGATTTTGTCGTAACTAAAAATAGTGATTTTGGAAATATTGGTTTCCATCTGGTTGGAAAATAACCAAAATGTATTTGGAATAAAATAAAATATAAAACGGGGCGAGCCTAATTCCACACAAGAATTTGTGGTATAGTTATGTAGTGTTGCTTGATTATTTGTTTTATTTCGGGGATATAATCGTGGGATAACTTTACATACACTTGTTTTGTAACTAACAGAAAAATTCCGATTGGGTAAATCAATTCGAAAATATTCTATTACAAGGAACAAATATGATAAATGAATAAAATAGGTAGCGAAAAATTCAAGTAATATGGAGAAATGTGAGACAAATTAGGCCCCTGGGCTGGGATGTTGTAATATCACTTTTTTCGACTTTCGACTTAGTTTATGTCTCAATTTTCAGGAATCAATTAACATTCTATTTCGCGTAAACAATTATGTGTTTTATCGCGATTTCAACCTCTTGATATAATTGTGAGTCTTCTCCCTTTTGTACATTACGATAACCGTATCACGAAAAAAGTATTTGGTGATAAATAGAGTCAATTAATCTAGTAGTCTTAGAAATCGTAGAAAAGAGATAGAAGGATGTTTTACTCGAGCAAGCTGAGAACACATGAGAAAATGCATAATTTCGAAAGTGTTATGTGACCCCACTCGTATGAAGGGGTTATAGCATCTTGACGGGGTTTACACTATTTTATTATTGTCTTAACAATCTAGTCCAGAATTTATTTGCTATAATCCCTTACCCGACATCTTGTAATTTCTGTTTACAAATTTTGTCTCCCAAAAAGTGCGGATTCATACGAGTAAGGTCAGCAATTTTTAATTTTAATTTAATTAAATTTTTTTTTATATAAACTAAAAAAGCATAAAAGAGTATTATAAAAATTATTATAAAAATCATTTTGCTTTGTTATAAGACAATAAACTAATAAAACCATTACTAGGTTAAAATAAATTAAATTCAATAATTTTGTTTGATTGTGCGAATTCGAGAGGCAGTGAAATAAATCTGTGAAAGTGTTGTGCGTTTTATTTATTCCGAAAACTTGGTGCTACATTTTCATTCCGCACGTAACAAATTGGTGGCAGCGGTGGGATCCCGAAAAACTCCAAAGGGTCTCTACCAACTTAAAAAATTTGTGGTTGTGCTACCAACTTAAAAAATTTGTGGTTGTGCTAAAAAAAAATTTGAAATTAGAAAGAATAATTTTGGAATGAAAATAAAATGTTAAGCACGTTTTCCTATGTTACACACAAGATAAACTTTAACAGATTTCATTGAGTGTAATCGAATTTTTAATTTTTTTTTCACATCGAAATTATTGAAGGTCGAATATTTATTCTAATTTTAATTTCTATAAAAAAAAAAAAAATTTTAATTTCTTTGTGACAATAAATTTTGAATTAAAATTTTCAAATTATTTACATTATGCCGACCTTCACTCGATATTTTAAACGAATCCTACGTAAAAATTTTCATGGCTGGATGTCGAATCTTCCAATAATTGGGTCATTACAACAACCAACTTAAGACCGTAATAAAAAGTACCAGCTTTTTGTACCAGTTTCACGCATACTTGCATTTGGTCGGCGATTGATCGTCGTAGAGGAAGGACGTGTTTTTGTCTCTCCTTTAAATAAATAAATAATTTATTTTAAATGTATTTTAATTAACTAATAAAAAGTATAATATTGATATAGTTGATAATTTTAATAAATAATAATTTCAATAATAATTTGCGTGAATTTAATAAGTGAAGTGAATAGTTGTACGTATTGTATATTTATTTTAATCTGTGTACGGTGCGCTTGTGATGGTATAGAATATGTATATAACAATTTTCGTTTATATGTATTTTGATACCGTTGCTTGAACGCAACGTACGCAGTGTATGTAAATCTTCAATATGTATGACTTTTTTGATTCCAATGGATGCCTAAGATAAGTGTTTTTCATTATTTTAATTCATATTTTTCTGAAATAAATTTTAATTATATAAAATATGTATTTAACTGTTTCTATTTGCGTAAACATGTTAAGAGAGGAGCGTAAAATAAAATACCATTTCATTTATATGTTTTGGTTTAGTATATTAAATATATACATACATTTCTATTTTTTGTTTTTGCGCTTGTTGCGTGAGTGAGAACTGAGAATAGATTATTATGATCATGCTTAGTGTTTTATAATTTATCCCTTCCAAGTTTCAACTAAAAAAGAATAAACAGGAAATAGACAAATAAAATACATAAAACAAAATTTTGAGGGGATAAATATATGACGAAATTGGATAGAAACTAAACAAGCATGATCGTGGTTATTCTGTACTGTTCGTTTTCCCCTTGACAGATGAATTCATTCATTCATATACACCCATCCTCCGATTTACACGGTAGATTGGTTCCGCGGAAAACGTATTATCGCATTCATATATACAGATCCTTGTAGAAGTATAAATTAATAATTTATTAATTTGAATTTTAGGTTTTAGTGTAAAATTAAATTAAATTTCTTAAATTTCTTATTATTCTTGTTTTGAACGTGAAAATAATAATTTAACGAATTTTGGAACTCTAGTTTAGGACATGTAGAGGTAGGCGGCTGTGATCGAATTGGAATTGTTGGCTTAACTTTATAACTTTGCTATTTCTGCGAATATTTGAATATTTGGAATTACATGGAAGCTACGGAGTACATTTGAAATGCAGTCAAATTTGCTATATGTAGATAGTTTTTCGGGATCATGCACTTTTTAATTAAATTTTTTTCTAGATTATTTGGAAGACTGTAAATTGGTAAAGGTTTTGGTTAACTTGTTCTAGGTTGGACAAATAATTATCGACGTATGTCGATTATATAATTTATAATTTATTTAATGCTGTTGTAGATATATATATGTGTGTGTGTATGTATATGTGTGTGTGTATGTGTGTGTGTATGTATATATATATGTATGTATGTAATTTTTTCTGATTTATTTATTTTATAATTAAAGCATTGAACCATATAATTGGGTTATTTGATTATCATGGATCCTACAGATGTGCTAGCTACTTATTATTAATTCTGTTATCTTACAGATTCCTGATTACTTTAATAGTTTTATTTAATTTTGGTTGAATTTGTTTAGGTATTGGGGATTCTAAAGCTGTGAAAACATTCATTATTAATACATTACCTTACAGATTCCAGATTAGCTGTTTTTGGAACCAGTTTTCGTTTGGTCATTTTCTATTTTTATAAATAAACATATTTGTATAAGATTAGGGATGACAAGGACAAGTGACTTTCATAAATATTGTTTTATAAATAAATCCATCAAATCAACAGACTTAGAAGTTAGGAAGGCCGTGCGTGCCTTTCCTGGATTCGATTTATTTTATTTGTTTTATGAGAACCAAATTAATTTAGTTAATACTAATCGTTACTTTACATTTATTTTATTCAAGTATAATTTTATTATATTGTATATATATTGTCCTAAATATACTAATGAATTTTAGAATTATTTTGAATATAGTTCAAATAACTTTGGTTTCAGGAAATTCGACTGTAAGTTGCGGAGTTGCAGAATGATTAAATTAATAAATGTTTCAATTATTTAGGAAGCCGGAAAATATGAATTTAGAATTAAATTTCAGGAAATTTACAGATGCTTGTGAATTAATGCTTCATTGTAATTGCTGATTGTGTAGTTTAGAATTGTGTTGTCATTTTATTACTAACGACTTTACATAGGTGTCTGTAACGGGTCGAGTCAACCAATTTTGGTTAGGAAGCCGAAAAGTATTAATAGAATTAAATTTCAGGAAAATTCCAGATGCATGTGAAATAATAATATTTTTTCTTAGGTTGCCGTTTGAAAGAAGCAATTGTTGAAGACCAATACCATCGTTATCCATTAACCTATTAAGCCTTTATCCTTCATCTAGTAGATTAGAATTGTGTTGTCTTTGTGTTACTAACTATCGGCTATACCTAGGTGTCTGTAACCGGGCCGATTCTGTCCCACTTAACTAACCTATCCAATCCTTCGGTTTTGTTATGTGTAAAAAAGGGTGTACGGTGGACCCGGCGTCATCCGGGAACTCAAGCCTAAGAACTTGGTCGTACATTCAAAATCAATCAATCAATCAATCAATCAGTTTCACGCATACTTGCATTTGTACGAATTAATATGCATGCGGATTAAATGAACAAAAATAAACAATTCAACTAGTTACAATAAATCAACCAATTACACATGGCAGTTTATAATCACATAGAAATATCCAGTAGCAGTACATCAAGGACTCGTCATCCATAATATTATACGGAATTAGTTCTGGACACCATCAACTAGTACGGGACCACATAGCAATCATTTCACATAAAGGATACCAACACCACCACATAAAATAAATTTTTGTAAAGGTTAGTGTAATTTCCATTTATAGTTCATATGTTAGCTTTCGCGTGTAATTTTCTCAAATTTTACAAAATTTCACATGACCGAAACGACGCGCGTACGGTTAAGATCGGATAATGATAAAGAACTTCCTCCTAATATAGGACTGACTAGCATTTTTCACGAAAATCCAAAATCTGAAAAGGTAGTCAAGGTTGGTTGTGGAATATAATCCTCCGAAGAGTCCAATAAATCGACACACTATGATACAGCAAGTGTTTCTTCCGATAGCACTGTCGAAAGTTGTTCTTCAAACCCTAACGAACAATTCGACAACATGCCATTTAAACTAGAAATTGCACTAAAATTGATTCCTACTTTTGACGGTGACTCCTCCAAGCTGCAACATTTCCTTGCTTGTTGTAACTCTGTTTACCAAACCGTTACCGAAAAGGACGTTTGTGTATTCCTAGACTTGCTAAAATCGAAAATAATTGACATTGTCTTTGAGCAAACCTTTAAGTACAATGAATATACATCTTGGGATGATTTACAAAACGATTAAAAAACGAATTCGCAGAACTATATTCAAGTGAACATTTACAATTAGAACTCGTAAATATTATACAAAAACATGATGAATGTGTCAAAGATTACGCTCGTACAGTTCAAGAAATCCTTTCGAAATTAAATGAAGCTTGTATAAGAGTTGAAGGCATCAAAGCAGCCAACGTCATAAAAAGCATAAATTCTTAAATCGCCTTGCGCGCTTTTCAAGAAGGCCTCCACGATAATATACGCCTAATTGTTAAGGCATGTCGATTTCAAGAGTTCAAAGAGTCATTAGCTAAGCTTGTGAGGAAGAATTAGCTTTAAAATTAAATAAACGAAGAAACAATTCTCAACTTCCTCTTAAACAGTTGGTTAAGTGTCAACTATGTTGTAAAATGGGTCATACTGCGTCTTCTTGTTATCTTAGAAATCCTCGACAACATAATAACTATCAAACTAGTGACCCTAGTTTTCCTAATCAACCAGGTTCACAACAACCTGGCCCTTCGAACACTTTAACATTTAGAAACTTTAATACTTCATTAAAAGGTCAAACAGTTCCTCAAAACTCTCAAAACGAAAGAGTCAAATCTGTCGTTATTTGCGCCTATTGTAAGTGCCCAGGTCATCGCATTAATTATTGTTTTAAACGAAAAAGGGCTAATGCTAACAAATATAATGCCGACACCAACGACGAATCGGAAAACTCTCGAGAACTCAACAAGAACGACACGACTTGCCGAGTTCATCAAATTTAGATACGTGTCGCGATCAAAATAAACATGTATCATCACCATTAAATACATCCAGTTCTACCGTTAAACCGATATTAATAACTAATTCAATCGCAGATAAAAAATATGTGAATTTAAACCTTGACGTTGCCAAAACAAAGTCGTTATTGCTATTAGTCGATACGGGAGCCGATGTGTGTCTCATTAAAAAGAGTTTCCTTGAAGCCAATACTATTTGCTATCCGGATTTAAAATGCTCTCTAAAAGGCATCTCCGAAAAATTTATTCAAACTTTAGCCGTGTGCGAAGTAAAACTTAATTTATGTGAGTCATTTCAAATCTCTCATCGATTCCACATAGTTAAAGACGATTTCCCGATAGCATGTTCTGGCATTTTAGGTAAAGATTTCCTATCCAAATTTAAATGTCATTTAGATTTTGAGAAAAATCTTATAAAAATTCCACATGAGGCAGGCTTCTGTTCTACAAATTTATGCCCGGCTCCGTCAAATTTTGTGGCGCCTAGATCTGAAAAATTAATTCAATTTGCATCTTGTTGCACAGAAAACGTTGACTATTTGTGCTGTTCAAAAGAATTAGTGTCCGGCGTTTTTATCGGAAATTCTTTAATTAAAAACGAAAATAATTCGTTCTGTATAAGCATTTTAAATACTACGAACGAACCCTATAAATGTTCTAATTTTTCTCTAAGTCTATATCCGTTAGAAAACTATAACGTATACTAAATTGCAAAATCATTACTTAGAGAATCGCCTAGAAATTCTAGAGAATTCCATCAACCATGATCATCTGAATTCAGAAGAAAAATCGTCCATTCTAAAATTATGTCGCGACTATAATGATATTTTTCTTCTGCCTGGTGATAAGTTAACGGTTACTGATACTACCTCACAAAATTTCAACTCATCCAAATAGTAGTTCCATCAATGTTCGTCCATATCGGTTACCTCAATCCCAAAGAAATGAGATTGATTTGCACATTTCGAAAATGATGTGATTGAGCCTAGCAAATCTCCTTGGAATTTTCCCCTTCTAGTGCTTCCAAAAAAAATCAAATACGGATGAGAAAAAATGGCGCATCGTGGTCGATTATCGAAAATTAAACGATATCACGATAGGCGACAGTTTTCCTCTTCCGAATATTACTGATATCTTGGATCAACTCGGAAAAAGTTCCTACTTCAGTACCATTGATCTAGCTGATGGCTATCATCAGGTACCCTTAGATGAAACGGACCGAAACAAAACCGCATTTAGTACACCTTTTGGACACTACCACTTTAGAAGAATGCCATTTGGTTTGAAAGGTGCCCCGGCGACCTTTCAACGCCTAATGAGTTGTGTATTAAGTGGTCTCAATGGAATCAAATGTTTCGTTTACCTCGACGATGTAGTTGTCTACGGCTGTAATTTAACTGACCATAATAATAAAATAAAGGAAATCTTCGATTGCTTTCGTTTACATAATTTGAAAGTTAACCCCACTAAATGTCAGTTAACCGACCAAATGGCATAGTGGTTAAAGCTTTGGCGTTTGGATCGGGAGGTACCAGGTTCGAATCCCGATAGGGGCAGGATGCAAAGGGAATTTTCATCAACAAATTACGATTTGGGATGAGAAGGAACACATCTATGACCCCCTGTCGGAGTGCGGGGCTCACGGGCCGACCCATCTTCCATGCCAGTATAGGCTGGAATGGAGCTATGCAATGTGCAGATGGTAATAAAATCGGACCTATATCCGTACGTCCTCGAATTGGCCAATACAGGCGTAAAGGTAAGGACGTAAATAAGCGAACCGCGAAAAAGTAGGGAGAGCTTCGGCCTCAGAACAGATCAGGGAAAATAAAAAAAATAAAAAAATAAAAATAAAAATAAAAAAAATAAAAAATGTCAGTTCCTCTGCAAAGAGATAACCTATCTAGGACACGTGATAACCCCTGAAGGAGTCAAACCGGATCCTAACAAAATAACCGCCGTAACAAACTATCCAACTCCCAAGACTACCCGTGAAGTAAAATCGTTTTCGCTGGTTACTATCGCCGTTTTATATCACATTTTTCCCACATTGCGAAACCCTTAATTCAGCTTTTAAAAAAGACGTTGTTTTCAAGTGGGATGCCTTTTGCGAAGAAAGCTTTAATAAATTAAAGAAAGCGCTATGCGCACCTCCAATATTAATTCGACCGGATTATACTAAGAAATTCACAGTTACTTGCGATGCTAGCGATGCTGCCATAGGTTCCGTATTATCACAAGAGGTAGAGGGTATGGATATGCCAATTGCCTTTTCCAGCAGAGTTTTGAATAAAGCAGAAAAGAATTATTCCGCTATAGAGAAAAAACTGCTTTCTGTGGTTTGGGCCGTTAATCACTTTCGACCATATCTTTATGGAAGAGAATTTATTGTGGTTACTGATCATAAACCATTGATCTGGCCATGTAGTTTAATGAATATCTTCGAAACTCACTCGTTGGCGCATTAAACTAGACGAATATCAATTTAAAATTGTACATAAAGCCGGAAAACTTAATATCAATGCCGGAAAACTAACTAGAGCGCAAAAATTACGTCAAACTTCTGTTGATGATGAAAGTCACTTGTCAGAGAACGAAAAGTCTACCTCTAACGAAGATATCGTTGAATTGACAGATCAATCTGAAATAGAAACTGTAATTGACGAATTTCATAATAGTGCCTCAGGAGGTCATCAAGGAATTTATCGAACTTATAATCGGTTACGTAAATTCTATAGTAATCCAAATATGCTAAGTCAAGTTACTAAAATGATAAAAAATTGCAAATCTTGTCAACTGAATAAATCTGGTATACCTAATAAAATGCCTATGAAAATTACTGACACATCCTCGCGCCCGTTTGAAAAGCTCTTCCTGGATATCGTTGGTCCTTTGAATACATCCTATTCCGACAATAAATTTTTGTGGACCATGCAATGATCTAACTAAATTTTCACTAGCCGTACCTATTTCAAATCAAGAGACTGAGACAGTTGCTCGAGCGTTCGTCGAAAATTTTGTCTGTGTTTTCGGGATACCAACTTCCATTCTCACGGACCAAGGCTCTAATTTCATGAGTGAATTATTTAAAAGAATCGCCAAAATGTTCAAAATAAAGAAATTAAATACAACAGCCTATCATCCGCAGTCCAATGGATCTCTGGAAAGATCGCATAGAACTCTTGTGGACTATCTTCGAAATTTTAGCAATAAGCATCCACTAAATTGGGATTTATGGGTTCCTTTTGCTACGTTTAGTTATAATACTACTCCTCATTCGTCAACCAAATTTATGCCGTTTGAACTGGTTTTCGGTTGTAAACCACAAATTCCTAGTGCCCTTACTCATTCTCGAGATATTGTTTATAATTATGACGACTATTATTATGATCCTAGATTCAAATTGCAACAATCTTTCGAAACTGCTAAACAAAATTTAATTGAATCTAAAGAGAAATCTAAAACCTACTACGACAAAAACTCCAAGGCAGTTACATACAACATAGGAGAGTTGGTTTGCTTAAAAAATGAAGCTAGACAAACTAAACCGTCACAGTATTGGCTAGGTCCCTACGAAGTTCAACAGATAATTTTCCCCGAAAATACATCAATTAAAATCGGAAACACACTTAAGATTGTTCACAACAACCGATTGAAACCTTTTCGTGAATTCACGTAATTCGTATATAACCTTCTAATTGATAAAAACATAAAAACAAAAAAAAAATCTTATTGTATGAAATTTTGTAATTCTTATTTATTAATAAATATTTTTAGTCTTAAAAAAAATAAATATTATTCTGAAATTAAAGCAACATTAATTGAATTATATTTCGAAATTTGATAGCCTAAATTATTTAGCACATAAGGATCTTAAGACTACGGAGGGAGATGTTATGTGACCCCACTCGTAAGAAGGGGTTATAGCATCTTGACGGGGTTTACACTATTTTATTATTGTCTTAACCATCTAGTCCAGAATTTATTTGCTATAATCCCTTACCCGACATGTTGTAATTTCTGTTTACAAAATTTGTCTTTCTTTTTGGGTGCGGATTCATACGAGTAAGGTCAGCAATTTTTAATTTTAATTTTAATTTTTTTTATATAAAGTAAAAAATCATAAGAGTATTATAAAAATTATTATAAAAATCATTTGGCTTTGTTATTGCTCAATAAGACAATAAACTAATAAAACCATTACTAGGTTAAAATAAATTAAATTCAATAATTTTGTTTGATTGTGCGAATTCGAGAGGCAGTGAAATAAATCTGTGAAAGTGTTGTGCGTTTTATTTATTCCGAAAACTTGGTGCTACATTTTCATTCCGCACGTAACAAAGTGAAATAGACTGCCATTTTACTCGTAAAAATGAGACATATAGTAAGTCGAAAATAGTGATGGTACAACATCTCACAGCTAGTAGGCCGTTTCTGTGAAAGGCACCTGCCGTTATAAAATTCAGAAATTATGATTCAAACTATTTTTAAATTTTACAAAACAAAATTTGAAATAGCTATCTTTAAATAAAATATTACAGCGTTGTTTCAGTATACTGGTATAAACAGAACCAGAAATACAGCGATAAAATACAACGCCTGTCAAATTAAAATACACATAAACCATAGGATGCTAACGCAATCAATGTCGCCGGCGACGACGACGATGTCGCTGAATTGTTTTTAGAATCTATTCTAATTTTGTCGTCGGCGCTGCAGTACTACCAATATAAGTTTCAGATTATTATGTTGGTATCAACTTTTTTAGAACTGTTTTTAAATGAATTTCAACCAAATCTGAATGTTGTACATAATGTTTTAATTAAAAAACTTTAAATAGAGTCGATAAAAAGATAAATTAACTATTTTAGGGTTAATTTGTTATTATTTTTCTTGTTCCGTCGCTTCAAGGCTGACGTGCTTATTGTGTTTACCAAAGCGACACCGCCAGGAGACAAATGTATTTGGTCGATGTATCTTATCGCTGTATCTCTGGTTCTATTTGTATCTCACAAATTCTAAGCCAATTCAAATAAATTCGCTTTACAAAAAGCGACATACCGGGTGATTTTTTTAAGCTGAAACTTTAAAATATCTCGGGAAATAAGCACTCTTCGAAAAAAATGTCCATTATCAAGATTTAATCATTAAAATAGGAACCCCTATTTATTCCAGATTGGGATTCTACGGCTTAAAGTACGAAGGATTTTTTTGAAACATTTTTGTCGATTCATGATAGATGGCGCTGTTATAACGAATTTTTTTTGTATTTTGTTTAAAAAATGTTGTTTTCTGAAGAACTACGTGGACATAGTTTTCTGCTTCCTTCGATTGTTGTCGTTTGTTGGTAAACTTTGTCTTTGAGATAGCCCTATAAAAAGAAATCTGGGAAGTAAGATGGATGTGACCTGGCAGGTCAATTTACCGGGCCAGCTCTACCGATCCAGCGACCATTGAAATTACGATCAACTACTTCACGTGCTACCGACGAATAGTGTGCTGTACCACCATCATGTTGAAAGCACATGTTCTGTCGCAATTCTAAGCTCAAGTCTTCAAATAATGTTGGCAGTTCATTTTCCAAAAATGTCTCGGTACGTTGATTTTATTGCTAATTATTCCATACCACACGTAGACAGTCCAAGGGCCGCTCATGTCCAGCTTGGCGAAGCCAGGGCGGATTTTCAACAGTCCAGTAATGCATGTTGTGTCCATTAACAGTTCCATGGTTTGTAAAAGACGACTCGCCTGAAGCAATACGTAGCGTAAAAAGTTGGAATTTTGCTGTATTTGTTCACGAGTCCACTGACAAAAAGCTACCCGATTTTGAAAATCAACGCCATGAAGATCTTGGTGTAAAGACACATGATACGGATGCTACTTAAAACGTTTTAAAATCTTCCAAATACTGGATTGGTACAATCCGGAATCGCTAGCTATTTATCGTGTACTAATATGAGGATTATGAGTTTTTGCAGCCAATACAGCAATTTCATTACTTTTCTCAGTGACTATTGCTCGACGAGTCCTTTTTTTGGTTGAACACTTCCATCAGTAGTAAATTGTTTAATAGTCCGGTAAAATGAAGCACGTGACCGAATCCTATCCGGAAAACGCGAGAGTGACATTATCAAGACTACGGCCAGCTTCTCCATAAACCAGGACAATTTCAATTTTTTCTTGTACAGTTAAATACTCCATTTTGTACTGTATTAATAGCCTAACGCAAACACGGCTTTCTGTTTTCGAAATAATCTTCGAACTGAATCGATAATTTTAAAACAAAATACAAAAAAAAATCAATTATTTGAACGCAGATTTAATCGCATGTTCCTGGGTTACGACGGAGGAGGGGTACTAACTGTAGCACGTAGAGTGCTTATTTTACGAGATATTTAAAAGTTTCAGCTTAAAAAATCACCCGGTAAATGTGCAGCTATCAGCATTTCAAAATTACAAATATTCCTGTCACAACCAAAAACTCAGCAAGCCTAGTAATTAAATTAAAAGATGACAAGCGCGAAAACCACTACGATTTAAATTGACGATGTTAAATATTTTGACACATTTGTATTTAGTGACATTATGAAAAATAAGCGCACAAAAAATAATTATTATTATTATTAAAAACAATCGCAAATTAAACCCATGTAGCGAAGAATGAAATAACATTGAGACTTGAAGAGTGTAACAGAAAACCACTGAAGAATAAAAAAAAATTGCTCAGCACTTCAATTTTCGTTCAACCAAAACAAAATAAAATTGTACATTAAAAAAAGCAGGAATAGGAAGAATGATCAAAGTAAGAATTTTGTAGAAGGAAACATTTTTCGTTTCCTCATACATAAAAAATTACAAACGAAACACCATACCGCGCTCCAACCATAATTCGAACGACATAAGACATTTCTTACCAGACCTCATATTCTGTTCCTTTATAAACCATACACACGATGGATATATAATATTTTTAACATACAAACACAACATGTACAAGGAAAATTCCAAGGTTGTTCAAATAATTTTGTTCAAATTTAAAACACGATTTTTCGTTTTATTCCATTTTGTTGTTAATATTTTCTTAGGGATTAACCAAAAAATGGAATATACGGATATTGTACAAAGGAGATTATTATCATACGGCAAATATTTTTTCTCCCAGTTCGGCTTGATGCCGTTTATGCTGGCCTCCGTTCTCGATCAGAGAGAAAAATTATGTACATTGGCTGTTACACTCATAAAAATTTCTCATGAAAAATTTTATACATTTTATAAACTGTAATTTTGCGGGCTAAACTAACTTTGCATATACGATTCTAGTTAGTGTGTGTTGGAAATCTAGAAATTGGTAAAGGAAAAGTTTTTATTCAATGGCTTTGGCATTCAGCCATATAACAATAGAAGTTATAACGTTCTCCCAAAGCACAGCAATGTATCTGTTATATGGAAAACTTGTATCCCGTTTTTCATTAATGTTGTTTTTTTTTATCAAATAAGGTTACTCGTATATGCAGATTTTTTTCTCAAGTCGCATGCTACGAGTATTATGTGCCACAGATTTGGTTTGCTCATATAAATATTATTTATACGGTTTGCATAACCAATCCACACACTAAATCCATGTAAATGAATTCTGTTTTGATTTATAGTCTATTCGCCACGATATAAAAAAAACCTTCTATTTACTAAAAATAAATAATTTTCAAAAATATTTTAAATTCCTACATTTATTTTGCCAGTTTACATAAAGCATTAATGTTTATGTACTCGCTGTGGCATGCTCATAATATAAATATATAACAGTTCGTCTTTACGATATATGTCACAGGGTGTCCTCTGCAAACCCAAACATTTTTTAGTTATAGTTTAATTCACAAAACAGTTTAAACTGATAGACTCTGGTTATGAAAGTAAAATCGAATTGAAATGAATACAAAATTTATATTTTGAATCGTAGTTTACTTTAAATCTATAATGCCATCTTTTGGAGAGTAATAGAACTTGAATTTAGCAAGTTTTTCGAACGATAACAGTACTAACAATGTTAAATTTTCTCGAATATGTCCGTAGGAACGAATAATTTAAAGCGGAATTTGATTGGCCATCGCATTCTGCTAATTTTACGGCATTAAGTTTTTTTGTAAGGCTATTAGGTAATAATAAGTGCGGTCACCCTGTCTATGGGTTTGGCAATCGACCGCTTTATAGAAAATATCAACATATTCTGGTATGCAAATTGTAATAGCACATAACGTAGTTCTAAATTGTTATGTGTACAACTATATTATGTTTCTATGGTTTATAACAACACATACATACACATTCACAGAATATTCATTTAAATTTAAAAAAAAATTGTACTTGAATTATTTTCGCATAGAACTCCTCTCTTATTCAATGCAATTTATTTGCATAAAAAATATTTTTTTGGAAAGCTGATAGTCCTTTGTGGAGATGTGTGTATAATTTTTTGTATGCTAAGCAACATGAAAATAGTTGATAAGTTTTGAATGTGTGCTTTTTAAAACGTAACATTATGGTAATTTATCTTATGTGTGTGTGTGTTATAACATACATTTATGCAGAATATATATATTCCTTCCGATGCACTGATTGATAGATAACTCAAAAGCTCATTTTTATGGGTGTTATAGAATAATTTTGTATTATCTCAAAGGAAGAATTTTTCAATTTTGGTACATAGATGATTCTCATGCTATTTAAATTATTTTATTTGCCTATTTATATTGACTAGTTTGCCAATATCGTAGCTCTCCTTCTTTACGCCCGATCGGTAGCACCATTCGAATGGAGCAATTCATTACCCCCACCTATTTGCGTCATCTTTTCGTTACTCTCAAGCTTCCTAAATAATCATTTTATTTGCTCCTAGCTTACGAATTGGAGCGGACGCCCGATACGGATATCATTGAGGGCAGGAGATAAAGCCGTCAGAAACCCAATATATAATTTATTTATTTTTGTGCAAAGTTTTAAAAAAATAAAATTGATATGAATTACTTAGTGAAAAATTTTCAATAAAACTTGCAAAAAAAAATTTGTCAAATGTCAATTTGATTTCCAAATAGAAGGCAAATCAAAATACTATTATTCTCAAATATTGACTAAAAATTATTATAAAAAGCGAGAAAATGATAATTGAAAACTTGGGAGACGGTCGCCCAGATGAACTCGGCCTTTTCTTAACCGACCTTAGTAGTTCAGGAATATAGCCACCTAGGCGTCTCGGCTATGGCAAGGAAAATGTCGTTGGCTCTACGTTTTGTACTGATATCATTAATGCGGGAGAAATTTTGTTGCGACACAAGAACGTGGTCAAATAAACGGAAATGTGTGCTTACAACCACCAAATGGTAGAGTAAGGCAAGCTCAGTGGTTCTTGGCCCATTGTTGTTTATAAACAAAGTGTATCAGATGTTTGTAGAAAGCATGCTTGGTTTGGTCAGGTTTATAAACGAAATGTTAAAGTGATGGCCATGAAACCTGAGAACAAGCTTGCATGTCCAAAGAGTTTTAGGAGGCTCTGAGTATGTTCCATGTTCTGAGTAAATACTGTTTTCGGAACTCGTCATTTCGATAGTTTCATTTTAAGATTCATCTCTAATTTATTTCTCACTTCCTGTTTTAGAATATAGTAGGTCTGTTCAAAGGGCAACTAATATTTATATTCGTTACTTAGTTTTCATATTTTCAAGTTCTCCAAAACCAATTGGGATCTCTTTCAAACACATTTAACAGAAAGAATTAGTCTGCAGGACCCAGTACAGAGACCAGCCCAAATAGAGGACGAACTAGATAAGCTGATCCATAATATCCAAAGTGCTGCATGGGAAAGCACTCCTAATAATAGTAAGGAAATGAAACGCAATGCTAGCACGGAAGAAAACCGGAAAATAAGAGAATATTTAACCATTTGTGCAACAAATTAAAATACGTAATAAAAGACATTAAAAATCAGCCAGTTAATAAATACCTCAGCTCTCTAACTGGGTAAAACGAATTTTAAAAGAATTTTAAAAGAAAACTTAAGGTTCATCCAATTAAACATAAAGAAAATTGGGCTCGAAATGCTAAACAGAAAGCAGATTTGTTTGCAAGTCACCTTGAAGAGACATTCCAACCTTACCCCAAACAAACGGAAGAGGAAAAAATCATCCCGATAAATAAAAAGGATGAAATGAAAATTACACGTGTAACATTGAAAGAACTAAAATGGAAAATGAAGAATAATCTGAATGCGTATAAGGCTCCAGGATATGATCTTATAACGAGTCAGATAATAAAAGTGTTACCGGAGAAAGCGTTGAGGAAACTAGTGCATTAATGCAGTATTTCGACTAAGATATGTACCAAGACAATAGAAAGTTGCAGAAGTAATTATGATACTTAAGCCGAACCGCCGAATGATAAAATTTCATACAGGCCAATTTCTCTGCTACCGACATTATCGAAACTATTTGAAAAGGTTCTTCTAAAAAGACTAAAACCAAATATCGAAGAAAGGAATCTTATCCCCCCACATCAGTTTGGATTTAGGGAAAAACATTATACGATAGAACAAGTACATCGAATTACTGATGTAGTCGAGAAATCACTAGAAAGCAAACAAATATGCTCAACTATATTCCTTGAGGTAGCACAGGCATTCGACAAAGTGTGCCACCAGGGGTTAGATTCAAACTTCATCGAAATCTTCCAGAACAATTTTTTCAAATTCTAAAATCATACATAGCAGAGAGGCACTTCCGAGTAAAGTATGAGAATAGGAGTAACACAAGAAAGTGTTATTGGGCCAATCCTTTATCTCCTATATACTAGAGATATACCAATTACAGAAGCAACTATGGCGACTTTTACCGACGACACGGCAATACTTGTAACAGCAAAGAACATGAATGACTCCACTTGTAAATTACAGACGGCTACTAACCTGATGTGTAATTGGACAAAGAAATGGCGAATTAAATTAAATGAAGCAAAATCAATCCAAGTGAACTTTACAAATCTAAAAGTTAATCATATACCAATAAAGATAAACTCGATAGTACTCGAAAGCACTGCTAAATACCTCGGCATGACTTAAGATGCTAAACTTAGATGGAAGGAACACATAAAACAGAAGAGAGAAGAACTAAACATAAAATTTGCGTTGGCTCTTAGCGAGACAATCTGAACTAGCGATCCATAACAAACTGCTGTTGTACATACAAATCCTGAAACCTGTATGGACATATGGTAGCCAACTCTGGGGTTGTGCCAAGAAAACAAATATCAAAATCATACAAACAGTTCAAAATAAAATTCTGCTATGCATTGTTAATGCACCGTGGTACATTCGAAACGACAACCTCCATCGAGTTCTAAAGATCGAGCTTGTCGCGGATGAAATCAAGCATCATGCAACAAAACACCTACAACGTCTGCACCAGCATGAAAATCGGGACACACGCTGTATGCTGACTACTTGGTGTGGTGCAGAAGACTGCAAAGAACCAAACCACAGGACTTATCGCGACCAGGAGGTCAGTAGGCTTACTGAGTAGAAAGAACTGATTAGGAGTGACACGTAACTGGGGATAATCACTTGATTACGCCGTCTAATCAAATATTTTATAATGCGATGGAAATATTTAGTAATTTCCAGTACAAGACTCAGTCGTAATAAAACAAAAAAAAAATATTTTCAAGTAGCACAGACGTAGAATCGTTCGCGTCTATGGATAATATTTTACAAATACTAAGAAACTTCTCCTGAGGAACACCAGGTTGGATTTCTTAAAATCTTATATCTGATTAATCAAGAAATTTTATTGTTTTGTCGGTTTCTACGAACTTATAAAAATTGGCAACAATAGATTTCAGTGAAAACATTATGATAAAGTTGAGATTAAGCAGGTAGTATCTGTGTGATTGGGCTAAGTAACAATCGAAACCCAAAGTACATCGAGTACATCGAAGCACAATTATCATAATTTGTCACACACCACGACAATACAATTTAGATATTTTAAATACCTAACCATTATCTAAAAAAAGTGGCAGAGTTCCGTCACAGGTGACCATATTCCAGAATTTCTTCCAAAAATCATTTTAGAATCCCATTTCTATCCAACACACCCCATCTCATTATACTCGGTTAATAAATAGTCGAGTTACGTCCCCGAAGGTCATATTCCAAAACTTCTTCCAAAAACTATTTTAGAATATCATTTCGATCCAACATATCCAATCCCATCATAATCGGTTTATAAATGGCCCACTTAACATCCTATTCCACCCAACATACCCAATCCTATCATAATCGGTTAAGAAACGGCTGAATTCCGTTCCATGTGGCCATGAGCCAAAACTTGTTCCAAAAATCATGTTTCAATACCATTTTCATACAATATACCAAGTTCAATCATCACAGGTCTAGTTCCGTCCCAGATTGACGAAAAATCAACCTGGTGGTGGACGCAAATATATAATGTTTTAAGTGGATTAATGTTTGGTGGCAATAACAACAAGTTTTTATTTATATTTGCGGCGTGATTTTAGACATCAAGTAAAGTCAGGTGTGGGCAAAAGGAGGGCTTCGACCCTCAAAAGGGGCGATGTTTGAAAGCCCAAATAGATTCGCACCGCTGAGGACGTTGGGAAATAATACCCAACCGCCCAAAAGGAAAAAGATCGAAGAAATGCGAACAAAGAGATTACGATTCGGTGGCGGTGCAGATATAACGATTGCAATGGAGGGAATGAAAAATATCTAATAATTAAGCATGAGCAGGAGGAACAAAACCTGTCAAATTTTTCACCTTTTAACGAGATTTTCAAATTTTGTTTGAATGGGTGGAAGGCAAAAGTGACGTGATTCTAGCGGGTGATATGAATGCGCATTCGAGAATATGGGGGAGTGAAAGAACTAATGCTAGAGGTAACTGGTTGACCCGTAATGCTGAATGATGGTGGGTCGACTAGAATACCGAGAGTGGAGTCGACAGTCAGCGCGATAGATTTACCTTTAATATCTAGCGGGGATGGCGGGCCAAGTCACTTGGAATGTCACAGATGAGAATTTTGGTAGTGATCATTATTTGATCAGGATATGAGTAGGTGGTATAAATGTTGGCATAGACCGTAAGGTCATTATGAATGGTAAGAAATAGGTCGAATGTATGAATGAGACTCTCATAATTAAAGAAGCAAATGAGGTTAACCAACTTGAGGATGAAATAGAGAGAGTGACCTATATGTTACGAAAGGCGCTAGTGTCAACTAAAATTGCGTATGGAATGAGTATATATGGTGATGGGTTCAAGGTTGGGCATCAAAAGTTGATGCTTGTGGAAAATGCATGTCAGAGTTGGAGCGATCAATTCACACCAATACACATTCTGTGGTCTGAATTGGGTGATTTGCCTCTTAATTATAAGAGGGAATGGATCACCGTGCGAGAGACTGTGCGAATGTTAACTAAGGACAATAAATTGGTGAATGAAATGTAAGAGAGATTGCAAAGAGGGACGATTTACAAAAAGACAACAAGATCACTGGTAATCTTGGAAAATATTAACATATTCTCCAAGATTCGTCCGGCAAATCCGAAAGTCTCTCCGAGCAATCTAATAGTGCGGTTGAAGTTTGGTGACACAACAAAAGCAATGATGAACGAGTTATCGGTTAAGAGTGAATTAGGAAGTATATACAGATGCAAGTGTAAATGATGATCGCGTAGGTTTGGGAATTTATATTCCTTCAATGAGGAAAGAGAAAATGGTAAGAGTGCATGACAGTATCTGTATAATGCATGCAGAATTGATAGGGATTATGGAAGAGATCAAGTCGGCAATGACACAAGGGTGAAGGAGAATAGTGTTATTCTCTCACTCCCGGAGTTGGTTGGAATTAATTAGTAAAGATGGGGGAACTCATGGTGTATGTGGAAATGCTGCATAAGTATCTTCAATCTTGTGGGAGGCAGGTCATCCTTCACTGGATACCTTCACACCTACAGACTGAAGGTAATGAAAGAGCCGATATGCTTGCGAAGCGGGGTTGTTTGATTGAGGATGTAAATGAATATGAATTCATGGATGCCAGAGACGTACTTCGCATGTTTCAGGTGAATCTGTGAAGAAAATGGGAGAAAGAGTTTGTTGAAAAATTTCAGGTGAAAGGTAAGAAGTACTTTGAGTTGGTTAGGCCTCTTTTGAGGTAACCGTTCTTTAAGGTGCTCAAAGCAGGTACTAGAATGTTAAGAACTATGGAACGAGTGAGATTGAATCATGGAAATTGGAAAGAATGTTTGAAGAAACGCAATTTTGGTTGCGCATTCTGAAATGTTCTGCTCTGGAGACACATGTTCGATGTTCTATTGGGTGCAAGTAGTTTGACTGAATTATTACGAATGGGAACGAACGTATATAAGAATGTGTATAAATTTATTAGAACAAATCAGATAGAAGTGTGAAAGGGGATCGATGTGTGCTAGGTGTATGAAAAGAAATTAAATTAAAATTATTATGGTAAAAAGTGTAAAAAATTAAAAATTGTAAATTTTCAAACGGGCCATATGACACCAAATTTTTGAAGCTAGTGCCAAATAAAAAAAAACAAAAAAATCTTCGCTCCACCATTAGTCAAGAAAGATTTACATCATTATCAATTTTGGCCATAGAAAACGGAACAGCAAAAAATATCGGCTTCGCCGATGTTATTTCTGACTTTGTTTCAAAAAGAGCCAGAGGACTTTTTTAAAATGATTTGTTTTAAATGATAATTACCGCTAAGAAAATAGCGTACTTTTATTTACTGAATTAAGCTATTAATTTTTGAATTTGAAATGTATTCAAGAGTTGTTCCTGTTTCCATTGTTTTATACTTGGATGCTATATATAAGAACAGGCACTGTTCGTATTACAAAATGAATTCTTATTGTTTATGATTAGGCCTCCTGGGGAAACCTCTTTAAAAAACTACTGTCAAAGATCCTTAATTTTCTTGAGCTAAATGTTTGAAATAAACTTGCTGAAACTTCACCTAAATATATGTCTATGTAATTTTAAGTTAAAGTATTTAAGGTGTATTACTAATGTCTTAACCCTTGCAACTCGTCGTGCACAGGGCCTCGCAAAATATCAAGCCGGACCTGGCTTCACAAGACTACGAGATTTAAAAATTTTTTGTTTTGCTGATAGTTTTTAGTTAAAGTAAATTCGCCTGTTGCCAGGTTTCCTTTGTTAACATTCCTTTTATTGATAAACAGTCGTTGTTAATGGTTGTTAATTTGCCAAATTTTGTGTTTTGTTAATTTTGTTGTTTTGTTAAAAACTTCATATCCGTCTATTTTGATATACATATGTGGATATTGAATTTAACACCAATTATAAACATTTGGAACTTTTATTGATGGGCATTCTTTGTTTTTGTTTCCTCACAAATGTTTAGCAGAACATGCTCAGGTGCCAACCCTCAGGTATTTAATGCAATTTTAAAAAAAAGTATTTTTAATATATACCAACGAATAAATGAGTTTCAAGGCGTTTTCGAAATTCAAAAATTTCCGTCGCAAGCTATTTTCTCGTATCTTGCTATCTTGTTGCTTCTGAAATAGAATCGTGTCAATATTTCACGTTGCAAGAGGAAGAGAAAGGAAACATAGCTTCGCTTGATAAAGAACAGCTAACATGCTTTTATTTAAGGTGAATGAAGGATTGCGGCAGAGTGTTAATACAGCATGGTTAAAAAGAGTAATTTATAGTCTGATCTAGGACGAGGCTACCCAGAAAGACTGGGCGCAACAGTTTTTGTATATTTTTGTCTCATTTTCTACAGACTAATCTCTTTTGAGATACAACAAAAATTGTAATAATTTTGAATATGCCAATGTGGATGGATCCTAAATTTCCAAAATATGTATTTTATGTAAATACTCAGTTTTGCAAATAATAAAAATGTCTTCTAATTTTATTTTTTGAAATTTTATAATACTCGAGAATTCATAGGCAAATAATAATACAAAGATTAAATATTTGCTTTTTCTGGAAAATACAACTAAATATTCATCATCAAAAATGAAAATTTAAAAAAAAAATATTCTTAATGTATTCTTCATTCATCATATAATATAACAACAGGAAAATAATTTTCATTGGAATTTATTATTTTATATATAAATAAAATGTTATAAGAAAATAATAAATTTGTTTTGTGTTTCTGGAGCTTTGCTCGATTTTTACGAAAGCAAGACAAAATCAAAATTTTTAATTTATTTAAAACATAAAACTGGTAAATTTCCATAATTACTGTTAAATATCACGTTTAAAATATTTAATAACTCTAATTATAATTTTACGTGATTGGAAATAAAAATAGAAAAATATTTTGTATCCGCGAGAAATACGACAAACACAAATTTATAATCAACAATGAGAGCCACAATTAGGTTGATGCGGGCGATCAAAAAATGGGGTGGTAACCGTAACTCTATATATATATATATATATATATATATATATATATATATATATATATATATATATATATATATATATATATATATCTACAGCTATATAGCTATACAGAAAACACATATAATTACTTAAAGCTATTGTATTATACACACCACTACACCACTAATTGTTTTTCCGCCTCATTGCCACTCTCTGTTATATATCGTAAACTATTTTATAACACAAAGTAAATTAAAGTTGAGATATTAGATTTTCTTTTGTCTACTCGTATACGCAAATTAAACAGCAACGGGGAAATTTTAAAATATAGATGACATGTAAATAGCTTAAAGCATTTTTAATTAAAAAATAAAATTTCCCAAAGTATAATATAATAGGGCGGATATACGATAATGAAATAATGATCGAGATGCTTGTGTCGCTGCGCGGAGCGGAAATATTTTGATTTTCGTGTATCCCTTTAATTAAAATCAAAAAGTTGTTATTTAAATTTAAATTATATTTAATTGAACAATACTGGAGGTAGATACCATTGTATTATAAAATACTTTTAGCTCTCAGCTACTAAATATAATAACGAAATCGTTAAATAAATTCACTAAATATGGGTGGTGCAGTATTACTTTAGTACATTTATAACATGAAAATATTTCAACGAGCATGAGAATTATATATGTTAACAACACTAAAGTGGTTTTATCTAAACCATATTCATGTACTGTAACCATATGTATATATAGACAAAAGTACCTCCTTTTAATGTAAGAACGAACCAAAAAAAAAAAATGGGAAATTTATTTTCTAAAATAATACGGATTTAATTTCCTCCTTAGAGATTGATATAGAGATTTTTTAATAGGTTCCAGTTGATTCAGTATACATTATAGCTACTTGCCACTTGTTAAATTTTTTCATTTCGATTTTCCATTTTTCCGTTGTTTTTGCCATACATAACACTATCATGAAAAGCAAACTCTTATAAGCACTCCACATACATTTTACGTATTTTTATGCTATTTTCTTATACACAAATAACTAATAGTTGTGCAGAAAACAAACTTATTTTAGTGTGCAGCACAGAGGTGCAATGTTTTGGTTTTGAAATTGCAACATATACGAGTATTTAGGAAAAACATTGAGAATAAATCGAGTAGACGAAAGCAACGATTTATTACTAGTTGGGGAGTTAATAAGTATCATGTATCCGAGATGGTTTTGTTGTCGTTCTTAACGTATTTACAATGTGTTTGTTTTATGGGTGGAAATTTATTTGTGGATGGATTAATGGTGAACGTAGCTATCTAAAGTGGGTTTACTATAGAAATCTTTGTATTGTTATGTAATTAAATCGAAGACTTTCGATATTTAATTATAAAGTGGTTTTGAAAAACGGTGGTAGGGATATCCGTATATAAATAAATGCGGTAAGGTGTCAATACCATTTGCGGTAGACCAACAATGTCAATAAATATAATTCATATATTAACAGTATTTTAACGTCAAATAAGCCAGAGGCAAATACTATAATAAAATCGTTATGCCAAAAATATTAATATTTTACAACAAAACGGAACATTTTTAAAAAAGAACGGATTGAGAAGGTTTACCACGATCCTTTTAGGGATCTCCTGTTGTTAAAATCATTTAATTTTTGACACAATTGTTGAAATCTACTAATAAATAAATTAAAACGTATATCTATCTTTCCTAGTATATTTGTAGCTAATAATAATAAAATAAAGTTCCCTTTCTTAAAAAATTAAATCAATTGGCACTTGAATTATGAAATTTTGTCGACTCATTTCTCGTCAATATGTTCTTTACAAACGTCCCTAAAGGGCTTTAGCAAATGTTAGCAGGACCCATATCAAAAACAATTTAAATCGAATGGGAAATTAAAGAGAAATTAAAATAAAATTTAGTTTCACGAACACAAATCGGTAAACAGGTCGGAAATCCTCTTTAGAATGTGTATTTCCGATACTGTAATTGCTTGCAAAATAGAACTATTTTCGCTACTAATCGCTAGGGGCAGCACCGCCACAAACAAGACATTTTTTCTGCTGGATTGGCACAAGAGCCGTACTCCATATATTTAGGGCCCGCGATTTATTCCATAAATTTAAAATACACAAATCCAATGAAAAATATTATCTAGATATTGCTACTTTATTAGCAACAAATTGAACTGAACAATCTAAAAGTAAATTTAACGGTTACCTGCAGAATATATAGGAAAATCGTGATTCAAATCTAGCACGTACATGAAAATGGTCGTGTGGCACGACTTCGAGTTTATTGCAATGGATTTTGATCTTCTAGGTGTACTGTGACATTAGAACTCAAATTTGGTTGGCCATTATCGTCCATTCCCGAAAATCGTGATTCAAATCTAGCAAGTATATGAAGTTGGTATTGAGTCACCTAACTAAAACCACCTAGTGCTAATAATGCACGACTTCAATTTTAATGGCACGAATTTTGATCTCCTTTGTGTATGTCATCATATCTCAAATTTGGATGTCCATTATTGGCCATTTCCACAGATCATGAATCAGATCTGAGTAGAACACAAAGTTGGTCATTGAATCAGCTAAAACCATCTAATACTGATAATGTGATCTTCTAGATGAACTGATGACATAATTCAAATCTGGATGGCCAATACTGGCTATTCCCGGAGATTGTGATTTAGGCCTGGCTAATACATGAAATTGTCACTGAGTCACCTAACGAAAACCATCTAGCGCAAACAATGCACAACTTCGAGTTTTTTGTTACGAATTTTGATTTTCTAAGCGTACTGATTTCGTTTTTACTCAAATTTAGATGCTAACTTCGGATTTTTTGATACGAAGTTTTATTTTCTAGGTGTTGTGTCATTTTAACTCAAGTTAGAATTTTAAAATTTTTACTTTTTAGTAAAAATTTATTGTAATCGTTTTAAAGTTCCCAGCTTCTAAGCAATACATGGTTGAGTTTGTTTATAAACTTGTATTTTAAAAAATAGTATAAATTTAAATTGTCATTTGTTAACACAAAAAAAACTCATGCTTACATGATTGTATTGGGAATACAAATTAATTCGGTCCGTTTTGGACCGAAAAAGTGGCTCTGACTATAATAATGTTTTATAGTGACAGCTGGTTTCCGTTGTTTCAGAGAGGTTGGACATCTGCCGTTAACATTCAGTTTGTATTGCTTTGAGTTTCATACAAAACTCAGTTGAAGCACATCAATTGCTTGTGGAAGTTTACGGTGGCAATGCTCCAACCGATAAATCATCTAGAGAATGGTTTCGATTCTTCAAAAATGATGATTTCAGTATTGAAGATAAGCCCCGCTTGGAACAGCCAAAAAAATTCGTAGACGATGAGTTAGAGGCATTGCTAGATGAAGATCCGACTCAAATGCAACAGGAGCTTTCCGGTACATTGGGCGTGACCCAACAAACAGTTTCTGTACGATTGGCATCTATGGGCATGATTCAAAAGCAAGGCAATTGGGTCCCTTATGAATTGAAACCAAGAGACGTGGAAAGGCGATTTCTTTCTTGCAAGCAGCTGCTTCAAAGGGACAAGATAAGTTTTTTTACATCGGATAGTGACTGGTGACGAGAAGTGGATCTTCTACGAAAATAATATGCTTTGCCCGGCCAATCGTTACCATCGACCACTACATCAACACCAAAGACGACCATTCATGGTTCGAAGACTATGCTGTGTATCTGGTCGGAGCAAAGAGGCGCTGTGTACTAGGAGCTGCTACAACCTAGCGATTTCATTACGAGCGAGCACAGACTACATTCGTTTGAGCCGTGCATTACGAGAAAAACGACCGGGATATAAGGAAAGGCATGATAAAGCTATTCTTCTGCATGACAAACTCTCGGCCTCACGTTGCAAAAGTTTTAAAAAAATATTTGGAAACGCTCAAGTGGGCTATTTTACCGCACCCGCCGTATTATCTGGACTTTGCTCCTTCTAATTACTGGTTGCTCCGAAGGATGCAACACGATTTGGCAGGTCACTGGTTCACTTCTTTCAAAAAAATTGATAATTGGCTTCAAACTTAAATCGCCTCAAAACCTTTTTCCGAGATGGGATTCGAAAATCGCCTGCGAGGTGAAAAAAAAATCGTAAGCAACGATGGACAATACTTTAATTAATCCGTTCATTCATTTTATTTTAAAATACATGCATTTTTTAAATTAAAAAAACGCTTCGAATTACTTTGTACTCCCAATACTAAAATTTCCAATAAGAACTATTTATTTCCTATTTGAATGTAACAGTGCTGTAACAGGGTAATACTCATGCAAATATAACATTTATGGAAAGTTCGGAATACATCACAACCGTTATATTTATTGTCATTTTCGACTAGAAGTTCCTCAACAGTTTTTTAGTACTTTATAAACGATAATTTTCTCAAAATTTTGCCTGAAGACCCGATATCACCCTGGCTATCAGCAATATAATAAGAGTTATTGGTTACGTATGGAAGTTTCAAAGTTTTGGTTAAAAAACTAAACAAATTTAATTTAGCTCAAATTATGCGGAAAAAATTTCGAGCGAATTCTGGACTCAGGACGACAAAGTTTCTTAAGATGCACATACAAATCCGTTTTCAAATTATCTACCAAATAAATAATATTTGAGCGAAATTATGAAATAATTTGAAAAGCGTATTGCACGCCTAAATTTAACAATTTTTATTTTTCAAAATGACAATAAATATAAGGAGCAAGTATCTTGTGAAACTCCAAGTCAACCAGTAACCAATTGGAGCCTCTTTTAAAAAGTATACAAATTCTAGAGTTAAAATTTTGTTAATTTCGATTTATTTTGTTAAAATTAAAAAAAATTAAGTTACGATAAAATGGCTCCGCCTTTTTAGCACCCCATCTAAAGGTTTAACAAAAATTATGATTGGATTCGTGTGGTCATCGTTTGGTCAGGATTGTCCCTAGTTTTTACCATTTCGACACTTACGATAAATTGTGAAAGATTCAAAAATAAATTCTCGGATAGCACCTCATTGCAAGAAAATCATACCGGTTTTATCAAATTTCTTTCGGTACTCGTTATCTTTTTTCAAAGATTTGTATCGAAAGTGGAAGACATAAAATCAGTTCAGTTGTTTGGTTCTTTATAACTCGTTGAGGATTGGTCACTAGTTGATTACGTTAGGTCATCCCTACATAATGATTTATTGCGAACATTCGTTAAAACATCATCGTTTCTGCATGATTCGAAGTGATCAAGGCTGGAAACCTCACCATTACTAATAATTTTATAAATCCAAAGATCGGAACCGTTCGTTCGATTCTCATTGAAGACTAGTCACTACTTGATTTTGGATTGGTCATTCCTACATAATGATTTATTGCGAGAATTCGGAATCGTTTGGTCGACTGTCGTTTAAGATTGATCACTAGTTGTTCTCGTTTGGGCATCCCTAATTAGTGATTTATTATGAAAACTCGTTGGATTTATAAAATTATTAGTACTGATCAAGGTTCCAGACCCGAACACTTCGAATTGTGCGGAAAGATGATTTTCTAACGAATTTTTGCAATAAAGCGTTTCGTAGGGATGACCAAACGAAAACAACTATGAGGTTTTAACGAATTTTCGCAATAAATCATCATGTAGGGATGATCTAACAATCCTCAACGAGGTATAAAGAACCTAAAAATAGAACTGATTTTATCTTATGTCTTCCACTTTCTATACAAATCTTTGAAAAAAGATAACGAGTACCGAACGAAATATGATAAAAACGGTATGATTGTCTTGCAATGAGGTCCGGGAAATTTTTATTTTTTATTTTTTCATTATTTATCGTAAGCGACCAAACGGTAGAAATTAGTGACCAATCCTGACCAAACGATGACTAAACGTATACAATCATCATTTTTGTCAAAAACTTTAGATGGGGTGCTAAAAAGATGGAGCCAGATAAAATGTTGGTTATTAGGAGCGGATTACAAAACTTTGTTTTCTTTCTCCTTAACTGGGAGAATATATTCATTCCCAAGTGTTGTGATTCTCAAATAAAAATATTAAAGGAGTTTACAGATCACAAGGCGTGCATTCGTGGTATTATGTGTATGAATAGTCCTTAATTGCGTTGATGTAGAAGTTGATGTAGAATTCGTGTAAACGAATTTTCGGATCGTAAGGCATACTTTCGCAAAAGTCCTGATATCAAATTTGTCAAGTCACAGCAGAATTATTTATTGAGGGGTCAGTAAAACAGAGCTTAGATATAAGACGAGTTTTCAAAATTATGCAAGGTGCTTTTTATGATCCAGGTCAATGTTTTTGGTAATAACTTTTAAATGAAATATAATTTTTCAATTTATATTTCACTGATTGATTATAAGGCCTTTAACATTATTTCGGTCAAGTAGCCGCCACTGGCCTAAGCGTAATTTCGTTTCTAATGTTGTCCTTAAGCATCGAAGTTGATGTGGTTGCTTTATTGGTGTACACGTTTCCCTTCAAGTACCCCTATAGGAAGAAACCGGGATGGGTCAAATCACGAATCGAATAGTTTGCATCGTAGAAACGAGCTGTGTGTCATGGAACTCCGTTTCATTGGAACCACATATTATGTAGGCCCAATTGATCCAATTCGGGCACAAAAAAGTTTTTCAACATGGCCCGATAGCGGTCACCAGTAACTGATACAGCATTATATCTAGCATCCTCAAAGAAATATGCCCAAAGATGCCGTCGCCCAAAATGACGCACCATTCAGTTACTCTACGATGATGTAGAGGTCCTTGTTGTATAAAATGAGGGTTTTAGTGTCCCAATAGCGACTATTCTGTTTATTAACAAAGCCACCCAAGTCGAAATGTGCTTCGTCGCTCATAATGATTTTTGGCCAAAAATAGTGGTCGTCTATACCGAGCTGTAAAAATCGATTTTCTTGCAACTCTTGTCTATTGAATTTTCTACGGGTAAAAGCACGCATCTTGCGGTGTACGGTGGTTTAATTGTCGCCCAGTATTTACTTTCTCTCCCAGTGTATGCAAATTTTAAAAACTATTCATTACACCCTGAATGGTTGACTTGCTCGGCACATGATTAACACCAAAAAGTCACGTCATTTTCTCCGCGTATTCACAATTGAACAATTATTTAAATAAAATGTTTTAATAATTTCAACACGTGGTTGCGGCGTTAGTTACTTCATAATAAATTGTTATCAACCACTCTCTGCGACTCTCAAATGCGAATTGAAAAAGGTCATCAAAGAAAAAATGGCGGCCAAACAAGATCGACCTGCAACATAAGCACCCTGTGTGTGGATGGAAGATTTCTCGTAGTAGTGAAGCAGAATAGCAAATTAGTCAATCAAAACTATGCAATGGTATTGACAAATACACAAATCACTTATTTTATACCGCCGGAAATTTTATTTTGCAAATAGCCGAATCTAGTAAAACAACTATTGACCTAGAAAAGGAGAATATAAATCTCTTAGCGAGGCTAGAGCATATGGAGCAATTATTTGCCAAGCTAAGCGAAGAAATTGAATATCTAAAGCAAGAAAATGAAAACCTAAAAATGAATCGGGATTCAAAAGAATATTGCGATATAGGAAGTATTGAACCAGACAAACTCATCTATTCCACCATATGAATTATAAAGAGAGACGGACTGGATCCTAAAGAAGAAAAAACAGTCCAGGAAGAGTAAGAAAAGAAAAGCTGAATCGTCACATGAGGCTGAACGATTAAATAGTAGGGGACAATCTAGTCCAGATTCAAAAGATGTTCTACCCAAAGCCAATCAACCAAAAGGTAGTAAATCTACCAAGAACATTACACCAGATTTGGTGCATCCGAAAGAAAAATCATCCTCGCCAATAAATATCACTGATGAAATCGGTTACTGACAAAGACTATAAGGTAACAGCAAATTAATACTATGGACTCAGATACTTATATAACCTTATCTATGAAAATGAATGCTGGAAAGTATCAGTGGTTCAATTACCAGAACAAACAGGCCCGACCAATAAAAGTCATGGCTAGAGGTTTGCATCACCTTGCTCAAGCAAAGAAATAATGGAAGACTTACAAAATAAAGGTCTTAAAATACTAGATGCTGTAAATATTGTTAAAAAAGAGAGAACAGAAACCTCGGAAGGAAACCAAATTATCAGTAAAAGGGGACTCTATTTTTTATGCTGGTATTTGACAACAAAGAGAATGTTCAAAACATTTATGGAATAAAAGGAATCCTTCACATGAAGGTGAAAATCGAACCAATGAGGAGAACCACAACACGCATACCCCAATGCAATAAATGTAAGACCCACCCAAAGATATTGCGGCCGGGATCCAAGATGTGTAAAATGCTCAGGTAATCATTATGAACAGTATTGCAGCTATTATAATGCGACTAGATGACCAAAGTAATCTGAACAACATGATCCTTGATCAACTGAAGAAAATGCAACTCCCTCAATGCAATCCAACAAAAAATGTTAAGTAAGAACACAACTTTCAAAATAGCAATCTGGAGTGCGAATGGCATTATGCAACATATTCCAGAAATAGAAATATTTTTAAATTCAGAAAAAATCGACATTTTCTTAATATCTGAAAGCCATCTAGTAAATCTTCGTTTGTTAAAATACTTATGGGGTTATAACTTATATCACTCCGTTCATCCAGCGGAAAGAGCAAGAGGTGGTTCGGCATTACTAATAAAAGAAAATATAAAACTCCATTTAGAATCAACTATCGAAGAGGAAACAATGCAAGTCACTACTGTAAGTATCCAAATTAAACACAGACAGCTTACTGTCTCTGCAATATATTGTCCTCCCCGGCATAACTTGAAAAGGGAAGACTATGATTTTATTATTGGAGGTGACTTTAATGCGAAAAACACCTATTGGGGATCTAGACTTCGTCAAAAGGTGAACAATTGCTTCAAGCAGGGCACCTATCAAAATGTGAATTTTACTCAGTTGGCTCCCCAACATACTGGCCTAGTTATCATGACAGTCAGTGAAATGGTAATTCAAAGAGAGAGTGCACCCAGATTCACAAATTCAAAAACTAACTGGGATCTCTTTCGTGAAGTAATGGACGAAAAAATCAATCTTCAGGTGCCAAAATTCGCACCAGTTGGAAGATCAATTAGAACAACTCAATGAAACAATTCACTATGCTGCTTTGGCAAGTACTCCCTTTATACAAAATAAGAAGAAGCTTAACATATCCTACCCAGTGAAAGTTAGAGAGTTGGTAAGACAAAAATGACGGGCGTGTAAAACCTGGCAAATAGCTAGAACACCGGATAACTTAACAGTTTAGGTAACAATCTCAAATCTTTTCTTAAAGAAATTAAAAATGCATCAATCAACAAATATCTAGTTAGCCTAACCGATGCAAAAAATTCTGATTATTCACTGTGGAAGGCGACGAAGCGACTGAAAAGACCAAAATTGCAAGTGCCTCCACTTAAAAAGGAGGATGGAACCTGGGCAAGAGGTCCTAAAGAGAAGGCTGATCTGTTTGCGGAGTGTTTCGAGGATACCTTCCAACTACTACCAAGACAAACGGCCAATGAAAATATAATGTCAATCCACAAGCTAGATGATTTTGATATACGTCCAGTAACTCTCAAAGGGCGGGGGGGGGGGGGGGTATGACTTGATTACTTGCCAAATAATCAAGGCTCTACCAGGTAAAGGATTTCGTAAGCTATTACACATAATTATGCAAGCTTTCGGTTAAAATATATTCCGTAGCAATGGGAAGTAGCAGAATCATGATAGCAAAACCTGATAAGCCACCTAACGATAAAAATCATACAGGCCAATTTCATTGCTGCCAATTATGTCAAAACTGTTTGAAAAATTATTACTAAAAACACTTAAACCAATAATTGAGGACCGACAACTGATTCCTCCACATCAACTTGAATTCAGAAAAACCACACCACAATTGAACAGGTGCATAGAATCACCAAAATTATTGAAAGAACGTAAGAACGTAAATAAGTATGCTTCGCAGCATATTTGTGGACGTCGCCCAAGCATTCGATAAAGTTGGGCACAGTGGACTGGAATTCAAGCTGCATAGAGATTACCGAGGCAGTTCTATGCCATACTAAGATCTTATTTATCTAATAGACATTTTGGTGTCAAATATGAGGATGATGAATACTCCGAACTAAAGAAAATCTCTACCGGTGCCTCGCAGAGGAGTGTCTTAGGACCAATCCTGTATTTATTATATGAAGGAACCATAGCCACCTTTGCAGATGACACAGCATTCATGGCGATTGGAAGTAATATCGCTAATACAACGAGCAAACTCCAGAAGATTACCAATGCGGTTTGTAACTGGACTAAGCGCTGGAGAATCAAGCTTAACGAGACGAAATCCACGCATATTAACTTTACATATCAAAACGCTTCCCATCTACCGATAGAAATTAAATCACGACCGGTGCCATATGCAAACAAAACTAAATATCTCGATGTCAAGCTCAAGTGAAGAGAGTATGTCAAAAAAAAGAAGAACGGAATATTAAGTTCAGAAACACACAAATGGAATACATCAAAGATGAAATAAAAAAGCATGCCGCCAAACACGAAATAAGGCTGCAGGAACATGGAAACCTCTATATTCGCCATATGATAGATAACCCTGTCGTGGAAAGAAGACTTCAAAGAACCAAATAGTAAACATACCAAATTAAAATTAGTATTTCAACAAATCAGAATTGTTTAAGAAATGTAAAATTTGTAAAAATTTGAAAGATAAATTGCTAGATGAGAACAGACTCAGTTGTAATTAATAAAGGACAAAAATGGGTATTTCTTTGTTTTGCGCTACGGGATTACATTCGGTGGACAGGTTTAACTTGCCTCTTTACAACCAGTAAGTAAACGTCGATCTGTTGCCGATATGATTTTTGTTCACCAAACAGCTTCATACCGATGCCGCCGATGCTTCTCCTATGCTTCTTGACAAAATACATCTAAATGTTAACTTTCGCACGTTGGCAATGCAGCCTGCCTTTAGAATCACACATTATAATGATAGCCAAAGCGAACCTAACACTAGAATGCTGCGCGAAAGAAACACAAGCTTCAATTTTTAAATAATTGGTTGGGTAAGAGGCCTCTACTCGGTTCTGTTCATAGTCTATTTGTCCTAAATGTTCAACACACGTACCTATACCCAAAAACAGAATGGCATATCCAAATTACTGATCTCATGAAAAAAACGGTTTATCCGTTGAATATGTAATCCATCAGGTCAACATTAGCTTTTATAATTATTTTGTTTAGATTATCATTTATATTGTGCGACGCTATTTCTGCATTTACAAAAAAAAAATCAAAATGCAACCACAAACATATTATTTAAATTAATGACTACGCCATTCGGAACAACCTCCGGCACTACAAACAAATAAAAATATTTTCTATTATAGAAAACAATTTTAGTCTCGTATATTTATATTTTATCACTAACAATTTAATCTAATTATTTTAGTTTATTATTTTTTAATTTATTTAAATTATTTTGTGGTTTAGTCTTAAGGTTACACAAAATTATTCATATGGATTCATGTGAATACTGTGCTGGATGCTTTTATAAATAAATAGAAACACTCCTAATAGCAGGGTACAGTATTATAGTAAAAACTATTAAAATATGTAAAACATTTTTTGGTCTATGTACATAAATTTATGTTCTAGCCACAAACAAATGAAAATAAATTTTCATTTTTTTTTCATGAACACACAACATAACATCCATAACATAATACACTACAGTTCACTGGAATAGGAACGACCGTTTTTCTATTAAATATTTCGAAACCGTGCTCAAGTTTATTCATTTTTTACAGGCACTTGTGCAAAATGACGAAATATTTAAATAAAAATAAATTAGTAGGCGGAAGAATTTTTTTTTATTTGCTCCCGAAAAAATGTGGTTTTTGTTTGACAACTATGATCTTTTCTTTATAAGTGAAAGAAACAAAGACCAAATTTTTTCAGAAAAAAAAAATTATTTTGCCTACTAATTTATTTTTATTATAACAGTAAGACGTACAAGGTCATCTTTAAACTTGCCAAGCGTCCAGGCTGATTGACTATTCGGAATGAAACTTCATACTTAAGCTTTTTTCACAAATTGGGAGATTCTTAAGAAATTTGGTGAACATTTGTCTAAGGAAAGTGGCAGCTTCAAATAGACAAAAAATTACTAGATTCTAATAAATTTAAAGATTAAATCTTCAACGAGAGATGACCTTGTTGGTTTTAAGAAATTTAAGAACCCCAATCGGCATACAAAACTAATCGGCCAACCCATCTTCCATGTCCAGTACTATAGGCTGGCATGGAGCTATGCATTGCGCTGATGGTAACTTAAATCGGCCCTATAGCCGTCCGTCTTCGATTTTGCATAACTGCGTAAGGTAGGACGGGAAAAACAAACCGCGAAAGAGTTGGGAGTGCTTCGGCCCCAGAACAGATTGCAAGAATAAAAAAAAATATTTTATGTTATTACAACAAACTCTTTAAAAAGCAGCTCGAAGTGAGATATTTCAGAAAAAGTCAATGTGCAGGTACCCTTATTCCGGATTTCTTCAAAAAATCGGTTTCAGAATTATACGAAAAAATTTTCGTATCAAAGAGTAAAGTTCTCAGAAAAAGTGTAAATTTTGTAATGCAGGAAAATAGAAATATATATTTGTATTATGTGTAATAAGTGTATGCAGAAAAAGGACTCTAAAGTGGTAAAAAACGGAATTGGTACCTTAATTGAAGCTTCAAAACCAAGAAATGATGATTTGTGGAAAAAGTTAGAGAACGTCGAAGAAATTTTATTGCATACAGAATGTCGGAAAAACTACACGAGAAAAAGTAGTACTGTTGCTTGCAAAAGAGCGCGTGAGCAAGGTAAGACTAGGAGTAGGCAAGGTAGTAATTTTCCATAACAAGACCATAATCATCAGCTTGCAGGGGTTGACTCCAAGAATGTAAGCCGGTACAAGCAAGTTGGTGTTGTGAAATCAACCGAAATGCAACAAACTATCCTGGATCTTTGTTGTAAACGCAATGACGCATGGGATAGTATCGTCAATACACGGATTGGTGGGTCAATTAATTTGCGGACACAAACTGCGCGATATCATCTGAAATGCTACTGCAAATTTAGAGAAGTGACCACTAATCCGTCCAGAAGAAACCTCATAAATGACAATTGTCGTGCAGGTTTTGTAGCTTTGCGTGTCTTCATAAGACAAAGTAATAAATGTCAATTTGAATTACGCGATCTGAAGGAAAAACTAAATGAGTTCAGTGGCAATGATGTAGATTTGTACGGTGACTACTACTTGAGGGACCTGCTTATAAATCATTTTAAAACAAATTTGGTAGCAACCAACTTATTTGGCAAAACCATCATGTTAACTTTAAAGGACATGTTACCCGAAGAATTGTTAGTGCAGAATTGGGATTCATACAAATGCAGTTCTATTGAAGAAGAGCGCGTTAGAACTATTAAAGCAACAGCAGCAATTATCAAAGAAGACATCGAGCCCCAAATGTATGATACAACAGAATATCCAACATTCAATAATATCAAAAATGATGATTCAACCAATGAAAAATAAAAAGATGCTGTGTCTCAATCAATGTAAAGGGTGGTTAAATTTTAAGGGCCTACATTGAATGTAAACTACACCTAAACGTCAAGTTTTTTTCTGCAATTTCACATTCTTTAATTTGACATTTCTCAATTTCAGACTAACTCAATTTGAGCCATGGAAAGATACACAATCGAGCAACGCGTTAAAGTTATTCAGGCATATTATGAAAATGGGCGTTCAAATCAAAATGCATATCGTGCACTTCGTGATTTTTTCGGTCAATTTAATCGTTCAAATTTTCGTACAATCGGAATAATCGTGAAAAAGTTTGAGCAAACCGGGTCTGCAGGAGATTTTAAAACACCAGTGCATGCTCGTACAGCTCGTACAGCAGAAAATATTGCTGCTGTTCGCGATAGTGTGGCTGGAGAGCCGTCCACCTCAACTCGTCGTCGTGCCCAACAATTGCACCTCTCACGCTCGTCGTTGATGAACATTATGCATAAAAACTTGCATTTACACGCTTATAAGGTGCAATTGACTCAAGAACTAAAGCCTCTTGACCATTCCAAACGCCGTCAATGGTCAGAATGGTGGCAAGAAATGGCAACAGTGGATGACCAATTTTCGAAGAAAATCATCTTCAGTGATGAGTCACATTTTCACCTCAGTGGATTCGTCAATAAGCAGAATTGCCGCATTTGGGCGAATCATAATCCAAGAGTGATTGTCAAAAACCAATGCACCCACAAAGAGTGACTGTTTGGTGCGGTTTATGGGCTGGCGGCATCATCGGGCCGTATTTTTTCCAAAATGAGGCCGGTCAGGCAGTTACTGTGAATGGTGTTCCCTATCGTGAGATGATAACGAACTTTTTATGGCCCGAATTGGAAGATATGGATGTGGACGATATGTGGTTTCAACAGGACGGTGCCACTTGCCACACAGCTAACGAAACAATGGCTCTTTTGCGCGACAAATTCAATGGTCGTGTTATCTCACATGGTGGCGATGTCAATTGGCCGCCAAGATCATGTGATTTGACACCGTTGGACTTCTTTCTTTGGGGTTATTTGAAAGAAAAGGTGTACGTCGATAAACCAGCAACAATTCAAGAGCTAAAGGATGAGATAATTCGGCACATTAACGGCATAGAACCTCCCATCGGGTGGAGGTGTGCCTCCGAGGTCGCGGCGGCCATTTGGCCGATATTTTGTTCCATACATAATTGAACCATACCATATTATCATAATAAAAAGAATTGACAATAATTTCCTAAATAATTTGTGTTTTATTCAAAATCAACATCGGCCCTTAAAATTTAACCACCCTTTATGATATACGGATGCACACTAAAATCGTTTGTATAGTGCTGCTTGGATTATCAGTTTACCTTCATCGTAACGTTGGTTCGAGGTATATAATCGACCTACTGAATTCAATAGAGATAACTGCATCATTCTGAAATTACATCATTCGATGTGCGCAACAGAGTTTGTATAGACGTACACGTGGAAAAAAATGGATTTATGCAATTTGTATTTGACGATGCTGATGTTAATGTATGTAAAGGGTTTTCCAATAAGAGACTTCATTTTGAAATTAAAAAAATGAGTATTTTTTAAGAGAAATCAATGAATGTTTATTTCATTGTAAAGAGGAAGGTATGCCATTAACATTTGAAAACGATATCAGCAAAATGGACGCCACGGCTATCCTTTTCCATAACCAATTTGCCCATTTTCGGCTGTATGTCCTCGAATCGATTGTGGAGCATTGGCATATACCTTATCTATCACGTGGCCCCAAAGAAAAAATTCTAAAGGTGTTAAATCACAAGATCTCGGTGGCCAACCGTGAACACCTCCTCGAGCAATAATACGGTCAGGAAACTTTTCTTGCAAAAGTGCGATTGTTTCGTTGCTTGTTTGGCACGTAGCGCCGTCTTGCTGAAAATAAACGTCATCCACATCAGTATCTTCCAATTCCGGCCATAATAAAAACCTAAATCATAGCTCATTCACCGTAACAGTTGCATCAGCCTCATTTTCGAATGAGTAAGGCCCAATCACACCGCCAGCCCAAAAACCGCACCAAACAGTGACACGTTGAATATGGAGAGATTTTTCAACAACCATTCTTGGATTTTCTGAGCCCCAAATGCGACAATTCTGCTTATTAACGTAGCCTCCGGAGTGAAATTGGGCCTCATGACCGAAGATGATTTTTCTATGAAAATCCGGATTCATTTTGATGCATTTGAAGGACCCAATCAGCGAAGATACGATGTTTATGGTGATCGGCTTGAGTTGAAGTGTTAACTAAGTCTTTACGCAAAATACGGTGTAATGTCGTTTGTGGAACGTCTAATTCCAAAGATCGACGAGGAATCGACAAACCTGGGGTTTCGTCAATACTACGGGCTACAGCAGCAATATTCTCAGTTGTTCTTGAGCGACGAACACGGTTTTCGATTTTTCCACCAGTTTCACTATTGCTGGTCGAGAAGGTGCTTCACGACGACCCAAAAGTGCTTTAGTTTTGCGAACTGTGACTGCAAAATTTTCACCATTTTTGTAGTGAATTTTAACAATTTTATGCTCTAGGTGGGATTAAATGCATTGCACTTGCTACAGGTTAAATTGCGTGAAAAGATACAACGGACATCGATTACACAAAATAACAAATAAAAACATCAGTATTAAGAAACAACTCATCAGTATTAAGAAAAATTGTAATTGCGGATATAACTGCGGATACAACACATGCCGTGCACGGTGTACTTACAAACATGTCTTTAGATTTAATTTGGTTGGCTGGATGGATATACTATGTAAGCAGTTAATAATTCTGGTTACATTTATAATTTATCTCATAATTGTTTTAATTTTAAGAAACTTTTTTAATTTTCCAAGGTTCGTTTCAAGTTTCACAAATATTACCAGTGCCGTTCATCAATTTAAGTGCAAGTGACTTGACGACTTTATACTCAGACTTAATTTATGCAGCCTGCGAAAGCAAGAAACAAATGGGCAGATGTGCATAGTTACTTCTGATCAACCACTCTTTATGAAGACAAGTCTGCGCAGCAAAACAGTGATATATCTGGAATAATTGTATACCTTGGAGGATTTCATCTACTCATGTTATATCTTGACACAATTGGATATATCATGAAAGGAAGCGGACTAGAAGAATTATGGGAAACAGTTTATGGCAATGCAACAGTCAAACACATGTTTACCGGACATGCTTTTTCGCGTGCTTTCCGAGCACATATACTGACGGTATCAGCATTTAATTATTTGATTATGAACAATTCAGAAGATTTTAAATCTGTAATGACATCTGCTGAATTCATGATTCGGAAGAAGTACGCGACCTGGAGAGCTGCTTTAAAAGTAACATCAACAGATTCAGAACAACAAACAGAACATGAAAATTTTGGCTCCAACATTTTGAGCAAGTTATGATTGTGTTGTAGTATATCCGAGCTGAGAGGACTCAGCATCTGGCGGATGCACATGGAATCCGTTTGAAAAATGTTGCCATTTCCATTCTGCTGGTCATAACTTATATGCAAAATCTGCTCAACTATATTTACAGGAAATGAAGGAGTTGCTAGCCAAGCGACCGTAGAAAAGTACTAAAAATTCCCAGAGAAATACTTTTGGATGAGAAGAAAACGTTTGCAATGGAGCGATATATGGACGGACATGTGCATAGAACAATCACTTATGCGACCAATGCAGACGATAGGAGGATTATCTCAAAGAAGAGGCATTTCCGATGACACCATTTTAAAATGGATGGTTTTTTACGCCCCTTAGAATGCTTGTGATATTCGCAATGGAAACGTTTACAGCACAATCATCAATTACTTCCGAACACCATGCTGAACTCCGAGGCAGTAGGAAAGCAAGAGTCAATCTGGACAAAAACAAATTTATTTCATGGCTTTCATCGGGTTGGTCAGTTTGTCAACTGGAGTTGTTGCTGATTCTAACATCACCTGTGATAGTGCTTTGGATAAAGGTGAAATGCTGCTGCATAATACATTGGGTAAGAGTTTTGAGAACGTCGTTTACGCAAGAAACCACAAAGTTATTCCAATTGCAGCTCATGTTCAGATGTATAGACAAATTAACGTATGTGATGATCATACTCGATATCAAAGGATATTATGGCGAGAAAATGAACCGATTCAAGAATATAAATTTGGAAACAGTGACTTATGGTACCCATCTGCACCACATTTGGCGACGAAAACTTTGTTACAATTGGCACACGATGAAAAATGTAATTACCCATTAGCTTCCAAGGTAATAATTGAAACTTTTTACGTGGACGATTTATTGACGGGTAGTGATAATATTAACGAGGCATTGCAGATACAAGATCAGCTGATCAAGATGTTTAAAACTACGAGAATGACACTGCGTAAGTGGTCATCGAATACGAATATGTTGTTGCAGCGTATTCCAGCAAGAGATCAGAAACCAGTAACCGAATCCAATGATACTTTCAAAATTTTGGGTTCGATTTGGAACGCCAAAAACGATTCTTTTATTTTTAATATTGCACAAACTGATATCAAATCGCAAACAACAAAACGAGAAAGTTTGTCGTCAATCGCGATCAGAAGAAGAGTTATTTGTGATGAAGCAAATCAATTGGAAATCCATGGATTTACAGACGCGTCAAGCAGTGCATGTGGGCATGTGTGTATATTCGATCAATTAATAAACATGGTGACATAACAATAAATTTACTTTGTGGTAAATCCAGTATAGCACCACTCAAGATTACATGCATTCCAAGGTTAGAATTGAATGCAGCGTTATTGTTGTTAATTCTTGTTAAAAAGGTGATAGTCAATGAACATAAATGTTAACGTAATATACTTGTGATCGGATTCTTCAAATGTATTGTCATGGTTAAAGTTGGCTCCATATAAATTAAAAACCTATGTGGCCAATAGGATTTGTGAAATTCAAGACATCACATCACACATGAAGTGGCGACACGTTGATTCAAAAAACAATGCCGCCGATATATTATAACGTGGAATCGTGCCTGATGAATTGAAAAATTGTACTAGTTGGTTTGACAGTCCTCCGTTTTTACATCGATCAGAGAACATTCGGCCTCCACATGTCAAATCGGAATTAAAATTGCCAGAAATTATAACAGAAAAATTAGTGTTTTTGAATACTACGTCAATTGATAGTATTTTTCTGGTTCAGAATTCTTCTTCTGAAGTATTAAGTTAATGCGACATGTTGCATATTGGAAACGTTACGTTCATAATTTAAAAACCAAAACCAAAAGGAGAATTGGTCCTATAACTGTCGCAGAATTGACTCAAGCAAATAAATATTTAACCGGTGTAGATCAACAGTCAGAATTTATGGATGAAATATATTCACTACAGGCTAATTTTCAAATCAAGAAAAACAGTAAACTAAAATCGTTATCATGTTACATCGACAATGATGGGTTAGACAGAGTGGGAGGTCGTTTAAAAAAAATTAATTACAATACGACCAGAAACATCCATACATTCTTCCAAACCATCATTTACGGAAATTTTAATTCAGTATGAACATATTGTGAATTTACATAGCGGAATTCAACAGACTTTAGCCACTATTCGTCAAAAATACTGGATTTTGGTTAAAATTTAGTAAAGAAAATAAAACATCGATGTTTACCTTGTTTTCGATTGAAACCAAGGTCATTAAATCAATTGATGGGTGATATTGCTGGAATTGATTATTGTGGTCCGTTTTCGGTTCGATATCGAAATCAAAGAAAAGAAACATATACCAAGGTATATATATGGATTTTTGTTTGTTTTCCAACAAAGGCTGTACATTTAGATGTTGTCGAAGATGCTATACGTCGGATGCATTTTTAGCCTGTTTAAAGCGATTTGTTAGCAGAAGGGGAAAGAGCAAACTTCAACTATGGAGTGATAATGGTACTAATTTCAAAGGTGCCCATACCAAATTACAATATCTTGAAGAATGGTTTATCAAAAACCAAAGCAAAATTCAAAATCTTTGCGTGAATCAGAGTGTACAATGGAACTTTATTCCACCAAGAACGCCTCATTTCGGCGGATTGTGGGAATCGGGAGTAAAGACCATTAAAACACATACGAAACCCGTAATTGGTCCTAGAGTGATGACATTGGAATTGTTGCACACTTTGGTGGTACAGATTGAAGGCGTAATGAATTCAAGGCCAATATCTAAAATGTCTTCTGATCCAAATGATTTGAATCCATTAACACCAGATCATGTTTTGACTGGGAAAGCAATTAATACAATTCCGGAACCAGATATTAGTGAAATACCTTCAAACCGATTGTCGCAATGGCAACAAATCACTCAAATGGTGCAACAGTATATTGGAAAAGATTTTATTTGGAATATGTATATTTTGGGAAGAGTCGAACAAATATATGAAGGAGCAGATGTGCGCAAATTCGAACTCGAAATGGAGTAATTAAGAGGGGAATCACTAAATTGGCCAATCTTCCAATACAAAATATTGATTAATTTTTATAAATTTACTGATTAGTATTTGAATTTAAAAAGAAATCGTTGCAAACTTAATATTCATAAAATGGAATTCTGTCAGTAATCTGACCTATATGAAATTGGTGCGCCCAATGTATAGAATTGTATGGTTGGTAGAACAAGCATGAATTCTAATTAACGTAGTTAACTATGGAATAAAAGAAAGACAAAATTAACTTCCTTAACAAATTCAGTATTCACAAACGCGTTAATTTGTAAAACAACATAAAATAATCTAAAAACACTAAAGATTTTTTTATTAAAATAACGAAAATCAAATAATTACAGTCCTGTGCGAGAGGAACAAATATCCTAGGTCAAAAATTCACTACAAACGAATTAGAATTTTCCAACAATATCGAAATTCAAATGCCATACAACGAAGTAAGTATCACAGAAATTAAACCAGAATAACACTCGACATTCTGCATAATAAAACCATACAAAATTATAATCGGGTCATTCTACTCAAGCAGCCTGACGCTCATCTTAGAGGGGAGGATCTACATAATTTACTGTCAGTTTATCGTGAACAATTTATCGTAGAACAGTTTATCGTTAATTAATGTTTTGGATTTCAAATATATATCTTAAAACATAAAAAAATTTCCAATGTGTATCGTATAAAAATTCGGCCATTTCTTAACCAACTGTGTTGAAATTGGATATAGTGGATGGAAATGGGACCCTTTAATGATTTTTAGAAGAAGTCCCAAAAAATATTGAGTTTACAGTGACAACAAGTGCCATCTCGCAATGATTAGCTTAAATGAATTTACTATAATAGCTGTATTCGTTTAGTAAATTTACAACACAATTGCATGTATCTAAATTGAGAAAAAATTTAGCTAAATTGAAAAGCAAATAGATTTACGAAAGTTAAATTGAATTTTTAGTTAAAAGCTTACCAATCGGAGATAATTTTAAGATTTTTTTTCCAAACGTCGGTTACAATCAAATACCTTTCTAGAAAAATTTCAATTTAGCTAAATTTTTTCTCAATTTAGATACATGCAATTCTTGTTGTAAATTTACCAAACGAATACAGCTAATAATAGCCGAGTTTTTTTATTAGCCGTGTTTTAATAGCCATGTTTTTATTAGTGCCCGATAGCTGTATCCGTAGCATGCAATTTTCTATGTCAGAACTTATATTTAGCGCGCTATTTTTGCATATAATTAATTTATTTAACTCTAAACTAAAATTTTTCATTCAACTTTTTAGTTAAACATCGATAAAAAAACATCTTGCTCTACCTATTTATCGGAAGCCGCTATCGGGAGCACTATCCATTTCAAAGGATTTATTATAACAATAAAAATTTATTTTTATTGTTATAATAAATCCTTTATTTCGGGGCCCCTAGATTTTTGAATGAAATGGTGTTTATCTGTTAGTTTTGATTCAGAACAACTCAAAAGTGTGCTTAGTATTTGGTAGCGGTGTTTCTGGAATTGGGAAAATTGCTCGGAAAAACCATATGATATGCAAATTGACCTCTACACAAATTTTATTTCCTAAAACACCCGGCGCCTCTAGATTTTTGAATGGAATGGTATTTATCTGTTAGTTTTGATTCAGACCAACTCAAAAGTGTGCTTAGTATTTTGAAGCGGTGTTTCTGGAATTGGGAAAATTGCTCAGAAAAACCCTACGATATGCAAATTGACCTTTTACAAGTACTTAGTCACCGTACTTATTTGCATTTTTTCTTAATTTATAATTTACTCGTTTATACGAAGTTTTACGCATACATTGAAACAAAAATGGCGGATTTTAATATTTAGGAAAGTTTAGGAAATACTTCACTATCATGACCAAACACGTGAAGTTTTTCCTAAATAATCCTAATTCTGTTTTTAGGATAGTTTAGGAAATAGTTCCCACGAATCCTAAATGGCCATATTCCAGAACTTCTTCTAAAAATTATTAAAGAATCCCATTTCTATCTGCCATATTCAATTTCATCATAATCGGTTAAGAAATTACCGAGTTCCGTCCCAGATAGCCATATTCCAGAACTTGTTGCAAAAATCATTTAAGAATCCCATTTCTGTCCACCATATCCAATTTCATAATAACCGGTTAAGAAATTACCGAGTTTCGTCCCAGATAGCCATATTCCAGAACTTGTTGCAAAAATCATTTAAGAATCCCATTTCTGTCCACCATATCCAATTTCATCATAATCGGTTAAGAAATTACCGAGTTCCGTCTCAAATGGCCATATTCCAGAACTTCTTACAGAAGTGATTTAAAAATCCCATTTCCAACTTACAAAATCTCTTCTTAATTTATTAATCTATTAAGCTGGTAATGGCCGAATTTAATAAAATTTTATAAGCCGAAGACACTTTAATTTTTATTTACAAATTATTTTGTTATACAGTCAATTTTACAAAGCTACGATAAACTGGCATACGATAAACTGTTCACACGATAAATTGTGTCCACGGTAAATTGTGTCTACGATAAACTGTTATACGGTAAAATGTTCACGTTAAATTGAAACACGATAAATTGTTTACGATAAAGAGACCGTCACCCGGATCTACATACCTCTAATATCTCTTCACAGTCAGATAACATCAAAGCTACATTACCGAGAGTATTTTAACCTCAACCAAATATCAACGTATCAACGAATGTAAATTAGAATAAATTAGAAAATTCCACAGCATAGAAAAACTTAAGTTAATTGTTATAATAAATATAACTGTGTACGGTGGCCCGGCGTCATCCGGGAGGTCATGTGTAAAAATTTGGTCGTACGTACTGAATCAATCAATTAATTTAAATACGATCAAAATCGCGTGAAATGTACCTATCAGTGTTGGAAAATGAATATTACGGAAACATGGCTGACAAGCTCGCACAATTCTGCAGAGTACTTCCCTCCAGACTACTATGTTTTCAGACGCGATCGTTATACGGATCTTGAATCGACAGCGAGAGGTGGCGGAGTTCTGCTAGCGGTCACGAAAGATATACGTGCGGATATTATTGACCTTGGGAGTAACGAGTTGGAGATTTTGGCTGTTAAACTTGCTTTCAATGGAAAGCTGGTGTTGATAGTTGCTGTTTACATACCATACGGATCCTCAGTTAATATATATGGTGAGCTATCTTTATTTTTCTCAAACCAACTAGCAGCTGCAGCTCCTGATTTTGATTGTGTGATGATTTTGGGAGATCTTAACTTACCGAAAATAAAATGGCTTACAGTAGATGATGAACTTCTGCCATTCAATGGTGAGCTAACTTCAGATCTGGTGATGGACTCAATCTGTTCACTCGGGCTAAGACAGATTTATAACATCGAGAACCAGTGCAGCAATATCCTCGATCTGGTGTTCGTTCCAGTAGAAGTACGGCGGTTCTTCAAGTATTTTTCACATACCACTACATATCCAATTAATATTTGAAAATTGTGTTAATGTTAACGTAAATTTTAATTCTAGTGAGTCTTTCAACTTTAATAAGGGAAATTATAATGCTTTAAATGAGTTTCTGGACAATATTAATTGGGATCAATATATAACGGGTAGTTTAGACGCTTATATTGATCAGTTTTATAAAATAATGAACTTGGCAATTGAACAATTTATTCCCCGTTCACCTGTAGTTTCGTCGATGCGCGAGCCATGGTTTAATAGTCGCCTCTCATGATTAAAAAATCGGAAATCTAAAGCTCATAAAAAATATAAATTAAACCCATCCGCCGTAAATTATGAAATATTTAGCGCTCTCAGATCTCAATTTAAAATTTTAAATCGTTTCTTGTATAATTTATATATTGTCGAGATCGAATCGAATATTAGAAACAACCCTAAATGTTTCTGGAGTTATGTTGATTCGAAACGGAATTGTAGAGGTATACCCTCGCAAATGTCTTTCAATTCTTTGACGGCTAGTGATCCACAAATTATCACTGACATGTTTGCAGCATTTTTTGAAAATGTGTATGTCCCGTCTTCGAGAGGGAATGACGAACTTGTTTTTAATAATAATCCAAACATTCAATTTCAATTTACTACCGATGACGTTCTGCACGCTCTTTTGAATGTAAATGTGAATATGAGTTGTGGCCCGGACAAAATTCACCCGCTTGTGTTGAAAAAGTGTGCTTCGGTCTTAGTTCAGCCGCTGACGAACATCTTCAATTTGAGTTTGAAAAGTGGGGTTTTCCCTTCAATTTGGAAATCCAGTTTCATTAAACCAATTTTCAAGAGTGGACGGAGAACGGATATCGAAAATTACCGCGGTATTTCTATCTTATCGGCTATTCCTAAATTATTTGAATCGATGGTCAAGGACCGCATCTTTTTCTTAATTAAAAATTCCATCTCAGTAAACCAGCATGGGTTTTACCCCGGACGGTCAACTGTGACAAATATTGCTTTGTTTACAAATTTTTTGACGCTATCATTAGAAGGTGGTGATGGTGTTGAGGTAGTGTTTACTGATTTTAGCAAAGCTTTTGATAAAATTGATCATGTTTTATTGGTAAAGAAACTGGGACAGCTCAACAAGTGTGATGCCCTTCCTTTAAAGTGGGTTTTTTCATATTTGACGAACAGAACTCAAAAAGTTTTTTTAAATAATATTTTATCTAGAGACATCAATGTTTTGTCTGGCGTCCCACAAGGTAGCCACATTGGACCTCTATTATTTATTGCATTCATAGATGATGTGAAGCGGTGCTTCAAACATTGTAAGTTTCTGATTTACGCTGATGATGTAAAACTCTTTTGTAAGATTAGAAATGATCGCGATCTGCTAAATCTACAACAGGAATTAAACGTTTTCTGCGACTGGTGTAGCTTGAATAAGCTTTGCCTGAACGTTTCGAAATGTAAGGTTATGAACTTTTCTAGAAGACGTTATGGACGTAATGGACATGATAATAGTTTATTCTTAAATGGCGTTATGATAGAGCGAGTTCATTCTTTTCTAGATTTAGGGGTTTTGTTTTCACGAGATTTATCGTTTAAAATCAATATGGTCCATTGACAGATGTATTAATAAGGCTAATTCAATGTTAAGGTTTTTAATCCGTTTCTCCAAAGACTTTCATGATCCATATACTCTAAAAGTCCTCTTTGCTTCATTTGTTCGATCGCACTTGGAGTATGAGTCAATTGTCTGGAATCCATACTAACTATATCAATTCCTCTAACCGTATAGAATCAATCCAGAAGCGATTTATGCTGTTTGCCTTAAGGCGACTTCCTCGAGAGGTAAACGCGCCTAAGTATGTGCTTCCGCCGTATCTAGGCCGTTGTTTGATATTGAATATTGAACCATTGTTCGTTCGAAGACAAATTTCTTCCGCAATGTTTGTGCGCGACGTTATAATGGGCCGAATTAATTGTTTGCAACTACTATCCTTGTTTTCAATACGTGCCCCAGTGAGATAACTCAGACACCGAAGCTTAGTGATTAATCTGCTCTTCCATGGGTCTAATTTTGGTATGTCGGACCCGGTTTGTAATTCTAGCCGTGTATTTAATAATGTATCTACCGTGTTCGATTTTAATTTATCCAGAGATGAATTTAAAAGAACTCTAAAAACTTTTTTTATTCAAATTTGATTTATATAAATAAACCTAATTTTAAAAATACCAGATGTAAATTAATACTGTTGGTAAAATAAATAAATAAATTTTGAACAAGGCGTCATCTTGCAAAAGAAAATCAAGAAAGGTTAGATCGACTTTGAAATATCCCAAAGAGAATTGCTCCGTTCCTATTCAAGTGAACTACAGTGTATGCACTGTATCTGTGTGTACACGTAACTTTTTATTTTGAAATTTATGTAATACCATTAAAAGTCATAATATAAATTTGTTTACAGTAAGATTTCAACTTTTCAAAAGTTTATACGGGATGTACATACACATAAAATTTTGATCGCTGTCATTTATAACATCCATGGAATGTATGTACATACGGATACATACAGCGTTTTGATTTTACTTTATTTCATTTTTGCTGTCTCACAATACGTTTAACCATAACATTTTTGTGTCTAGATATTCTTTTCTAGAAAACCGCTCAAATAATATTACACAACATGTCGCCCGTAATACATACATCTGTCGAGCAAGCTTTTATGTATTTTGTATTATTTTTTCTATATTTCACATTTATTTAATCCTATCAATTCGTTCTATTGTAAATTAAAATTCGAAAAATTATCATTTTTTTAATCATCCGTGAGATTGGATTTTCACATTTTCCATATTTCAACAATAAAATTTAATCCTCTGCTACGAACGAACCGTACGTATATTATACAAAAAATATTAATTCTATTTCTTTGTAATTGAATTTAATACTGCGCGAGTGGGATACTGGGAATTTCTAATCAACACAAAATATAATATTTTAGCAGTCCCAGACACAAACATAGAAAAGCTCTTTAATTAAAGTTTAAAAAATTTGCCTCGTTTTACTGTTGTCACAACAATTTCTTCGGACTGTATGTGAGAACACAAAATATTTGCTGTAAATACAAAGGTGCTGTACTTGGAGTGTAATAGTTTCTCATTAAAATTATGGTTCTGACATTTGTTGATAAATCTGTAGACTATTCAGAAGCAAAAGCGTACAATAAAATAAATCAAATTGTTTTTATTTTCTATAAAGTTCGTAGTATAGAAGAGAGCTTTTTACTTATTTATATACTTTTCAAAATGTTACACAAGTAAATAAATTGGAAAAATATTACCTGTTGTGGAATAAATTCAAAAAGACAGTACATTGTAGGTACATATGAAAAGAAATCATTTTAGTAGTGGCTTGCTAGTGAATGATCAGATTCGAATAAAAACTTGGTAGTTTTGTACTTTTTAATCAAGATCAATTTTGCCATTCCAACTGTCAAGAAAAATATATATTTTTAACATTTTTAAAGTAATTATAGATTTTCCAATAGTTGATTACGAGAAAGGTAGGAATTATTATACGTACTCCCAATCATGTTAGCTCAGTTCGGATCAAAAAGAGGCAATACTCTTGAAAAGATGAAAGAAGCTAATAAAATATTACAAACACTAAAATTTTGACAAACTCTTTTGAAGAGGGACCAGGTATAGGTGTTTAAAGTAACTAAATTCGGATAAGCACAGGCTTATCGTTGTCTAGCCTAATTTTGAAAATTACAGAGAGACATAAATGTTTTATTCGACAGCGTTGTATCTAATCCTTCATATGGTTTCGAATTGTTTTAGTCTCTGATTCTTCTCGTCTTTATACAAAATAACCTGGAATGTTGGAATTTTAAATTAAATTTCAAATAAACAAGTAAAACCAAGGAACTAGAGGTGACATATTACATCTAGGACGGAAGAGGAAAAACATGTTTTGGGGTGGAAGTGTACAGCTATCGAAAACTTTTTATTATAACAAATTACGAGGGCGGATTGAAAATGAAACTACCTAGCGCTAGATGGCAGCACAAACACAAACATTTTTTTTTTGTTTTTTGGAAATTGCGATCTGTCAAACGTCAGCTGTTAAAATTTCACCCTAATTCATCGATTAGTTTATTTGTTGTAGTCGTTTGAAGTAAGCAGTTTTTGTGTTTCTTGAAAAATGGAAAAAAACGAATTTCGTGCAGTGATTAAACACTATTATTTGAAAGGGAAAACGGCGAAAGAGACAAAAGAAAAGCTCGATAAACATTACGGTGAGTCTGCTCCGTCAGATTACATGGTAAAATATTGGGTTTATGAATTTAAACGCGGCCGAAGAAGCACTGCAACAATACCATCAACAGGAAGGCCAAAAGAGGTGGTTACTGAAGAAAATATCAAGAAAATCCTCGATATCGTTATGAATGATCGCCGAGTCAAGTTGCGTGAGATTGTTGAAATGGTAAACATATCATATGAACGTGTGTTCAACATTTTGCATGAACATTTGCATATGAAAAACCTATCGGCAAGACGGGTGCCGCGTTTGCTCAGTGTCGAACAAAAACGAGTTCGACAGACCACTTCACACAGCATTAGATACGATGCTAAAATTACGTGAAATACACTTCGAATTGGTTGATCATCCACCTTATAGTCCAGATTTAGCTCCTAGTGACTTTTTCCTGTTTTCAAACTTGAAAAAATGGCTCGCAGGATAAAGATTCATCTCAGACGAAGAAGTGATTATCGAAACTAACGCGTATTTTGAGGGGTTCCCGAAATCGTATTATTCAGATGGTATAAAAAAGTTGGAATATCGTCTTACTAAGTGTGCCGAACTAAATGGAGACTATGTTGAGAAATAAATGGTTTTTGGCAAAAACAAATTTTGTTTACCTGCTTAGGTAGCTTCATTTTCAATCCGCCCTCGTATATACATCTTTGAAAAAGGCCAATCGACCAATTAAAACTTAATTTTTTCCTTTCTCTAATTTTTTTTTAGAATTTTTTATTGTTGGTTCTCAAACTTAGACCAGTTGTGAAAATATGATCGGTTGATACAACAATAATAAACATCAACCTATAATCTTGTGTCTGGTTGTATTTGTTTACAAATTTGTTTTAGTAACCTCGAATGTACGTAAATCTTGAATACACACAACTCTTAATTTCTTACACGGAAAACAAAATAATTATAAAACTAAAAAGATTTTTCAAACCGTTACAACGAACAAATTTCTATGTTTTGTACAACTTCGATTCAACTGGTCGATTGAATGAACGATTCGAACTTACGCATCTGAATAGGAACCGATCTCCTTTCATCGTCCAATGGATACACTTTCCTATTATTCTGAACATATAGGCCATATATCAGCACAAACCATTACCATAACAATCGTCAACAATTACGTATCGCGATTTGGCGTTCCATTCAACATTACAACTTTCAATATTACAACAGACCATGGAACGCAATTCTAGTACAAACTTTTTGCCGAATTAACAAAATTTCTTGGCTCACATCGGATACACACGACATGGACCACTTAAAGCTGCTCTCAGGGATTGAGGCGATACAGTATATTGGAGCTCCGAAATTCCGATCATTTTACTAAGAATGCGAGCCACGGTTAAAAGAGATATTAAGTGCTCGTCAGCTGAAATTGTTTATGAACAAACCATCAATCTACTTGATGAACCCTTTGTCGAAAATCAACGACGTTATCGACCAATTATGCACCCACATGCAAAAGCTTATCGTCACGAACACACCACAATCACGACAGAACGATATTTTTGTCTCAAAATCGCTCAAAAATCGCCATACCGTATTTGTAAGAGTGCATTTGTGAATATTGTTCTCATCCATATTTATTTATTTAGCTACAATTTTATTTAGATTTGAACTTTACATTCAATTTTAAACTAGCAAGCTTATTTAAAAGATGATGTCTAGCCCTTTAAAATTTCAATAGGTGGTGTCCACGTCGCAGTTTTTCCAATTAAAATCCAAACCTTTACAGCTAGGTTGACAGTTCGCTGTATTTAATCCCGAAAATGGTCCTTTGGAATAATAGAATCCGCCTGTTGTAAATATTCCTCTCATTTTCTAAAACTAGGTAAGGCCGGTGCAATTCGTAAAATTTTTCTATATAGGCAAAGCTTAATAAAAAAATAATTTTAGACTTAAAAAAATACGACCATTCAACACAAAAGTCAAAGCCCAAAAAATCCTTATAAAATTAACCGCCGGTTACGTAGGCTCTTCGTCATCTTAATCAAAAATAACCAAAAATCAGTGTCTATCGATAAATTAACACCGGGCTACGGAATACTTTATTCTGCGGAGCGAATTCCTGCATACAGAACATATAAGTTCGTACGAACCGCAACGCCTGAATAATTAGTCGTTTTTCAAACTAGTCGAAGATACTGTAGCAATCCAATTATTTAAATAATAATCAAAATTCCAAATCAAATCAAACACGATCGCGTGATATTCCCATCACAAATGAACTCCACTACTTGAAATACTCGTAACATACTACTATGGGCAAAAAGTAGTAAGACATTTTAATTTAAATTTCGCGCGGAAAACCATTCGTCGAAATATTTTTTTTTCTATGTTGGTATGACTGTCAGTGGCATCTGTGCCAAATATCACATCAAAATAATCATTAGTGTTTAGTATACGCTTGTCTTTCTGAAGTACAAAAAGTGCATTCGGCGAATTTTACAATCAGTGAAATTATTGAACAAAGAAGTTCCATTAAATTTTGTGTGCGGAATCAATTTTGTGGTGCCGAAATGTTCAGAATGTTGCAAAAGGCCTTCGGTGATAATTGTATGTCGCGAGCAAGTATTTTTGATTGGTACAAATTGTTCAAAGAGGGTCGAGAACGTGTTGACGATGAACCACGTCTAGGACGGCCATCGACATCAACTGATGATCAACTCGTTAAGAAAATCAAGGAATTGGTGCTCGGGAATCGACGATTAACAGTCAGAGACCTTACTGGCATCGTTGAAATATCGGAAGGATCAGTGAAGACGATTGGTTCTAAAATCATTCAATTTTTTGGAAAAACAGCGTCGCGTTGACCTCTGCCAAACAATGCTTTCCGACTACCAGGATCTCATGAAACGTATTATAACTGGCGATGAGTCTTGGATCTATGCTTACGACCCGGAAACAGACGATCAATCGGTCGGATATCGTGCCAAAGGTGAGCCGAAGCCGAAAAAACCACGTCAAAGCAAGTCAAACATCAAGGTGATGTTGACAGTTTTCTTCGATTATCGAGATGTGGTGCACTCCGAATTCCTTCCAACCGACCAAACTGTCAATAAGGAATACTATTTGAGAGTTATTCGTCGTTTGCGCGAAGCTATTCGTAAAAAGAGATGCCGGTCTCTTGGTTTTTGCCCATGATAATGCACCTTCTCATACTGCATTGGTTTTAAGTGATTTTTTCGCCTAAAAATCCACCCATATCGTTCCGCAACCACCGTATTCGCCTGATTTAGCTCCGTTTGATTTCTGGCTGTTCAGCAAACTCCAACGGCCGCTCCGGAGAAACTATTTTGAGTCAATTGAAGACATTAAACGTGAATCGCTACGCGCATTGGTGGCTATTCCGGAAATTGACTTTAACAACTATTTCAAGAATTGGAAAAAACGTTGGGGGGCCAGGGGGGATTTCTTTGAGTACGAAATAGATTTGGAGAAATAAACAAAGAATTTTAAAATTATTAACAAAGTTTTACTATTTTTGTCCACAGTATTTTATCCACTCTTCGCGATTCCTTTACGGTGTAGTAAAATTATTCTAAAATAATTAATTATAATTATAAACACAAATTCATGTATTACGATTCCTATAGTCAGCGCCAACAGCCTTTATATTGAGTGAAGCCTATTAGTTAAAACAAAAACAAAAGACATCAATCCCTACACATAAAATTAAAAAGTGACGAACCTAATATTACATACCTAATGGAAAACTAATTTATACGATACTCTATTTGCATCAAATACTTCTCACAGCGTGCTATAAATTATTGAATATTTCATTGTCATCGAGCACTAAGCTATTCTGAAAGTTTGAGCACTCCAGCAAGTCAAGAAGTTGACGAAAACACGATTGCAAAATATCGCGGACAAAGAAACACGAAACCGAGCTTTGCTTTTTAATCAAAACTCATCATTCCTGTTTCAGGAAACGAACAAGGATAACTCTTGTTACTTTAATTTTACAAAATCATATTTATAAAAATAAAGGAAGATTTGTAAAAATTGAAGCTGTAGCTTCCAGTACATTCATCTGGAGTGAAGAGATGCCGAATTTTAGAATCCTTTTGTTAAAAGTTGTTTTTTCTACCAAAAAAACGTAAAATTTTATCAAAAATCGTCACAGTGCCTGGTAAGTTTTTCGTAAATCAAAATATTTGCAAACTTATCAAAGTGTGCGCAAGGACCCGAAAATCCAGTTTCAACGACTATAGTGAATGAACAAGCAGACTCCCACTCAGTAGAGCAACAGAAAAGTGACTCGATGACGAAAATAACGAGACCGTGAAGCTTAGGAATAACATTGATCGATTATACCACAAACATCCGATCGCTAAAACATCGAAGGTGTGCCACCTTACTTTAAGAGCAAACAAAAGGGTTGTCGACAGAAGCACACAAAAAAGAGTGATGTGATGGCTGTGACAAATTCTATAGTCAATGAGATGGATGTTGAAGGCGAGTACGGAAAATGCGATGACCTACCGAAACTTATATTTGTAATACATTACTGTTGGCGTAAAACCAAATCATATAGCTGTAAAATGGTTCGCCCCGGCCTCTGATATAAATGCGGGGTAAACGACCGTGGATTAAAAGACTGCAAGGAAGAACCAAATTGTATGTTTTAACAAAACAGGTTGGGCAATAATCGTATAGCAGGGAACGACCGCTACAGGGCATGTATCTGAGCAGGCAAGCTCAGTTGCTTAGTTCGTCTAATGCGAACAATACTAAAATCTTCAAAGATGTAATTGCGAAACCGAGTCAAACAGTACCTATCGAACGATCGATAGACGCTTTACAGCGTAGCATTGAGGAAGACCCAAATCAATCAATTCGACGTCGTTCTCAGCAACTGGAAGTGCGTCTATTCTCTTTATGGAAGATTTTATCTAAGGATCTTGGGTTAAGTTCTTACAAAATTCAACTTGTGTAGGAATTAAAGCCATCCGACCATCCTACATGCCGTCAATTCGGCCAATGGGCTGAAGCAGAAATTAATATTGATGTTGATTTTCCAAACAAAATTTTGTTCAGCGATGAAGCTCGCTTTTGGTTGAATCGTTTGGGTACGTTAAATACAGAATTGTCGGATTTGAAGTGAAGATAATCTACAAGGCTTTGCCGAAAGACTATTACATCCAGAGAAAATCACTGTTTGGTGCACTTTATGGCCCGGCGGAATCATTGGTCCATATGACTTCAAAAAAGAGGGACTTTGTCAGGTGCTGTGTCATTATCAACAATCGGGATAATAGTACTGTTCGTCTACATCGGCATATATGCAAATATCACGAGAAGAAAAACAGAACATGAAATAATTCAATGTTCAACCATACCATACTGGCAAACCTGGAAATTAAACCAAAGAACGCAACGTCAAAAACACAACAGTCAAAATACAAACGATTAGAAAGTTTACTGTTCCAAAAACCACCAAGAACTGAACAGCTCACTCCGAAAATTCGTGGAGAATATGTAACTATCGTAAGGTCATTAACAAATTTGTGTCAATAAATAAACCTCAAATTTAATTTTGGCCCTTCCAAATTAAGGAAGTATTGATTAATTATCCAGATTTATTATAAAGAACTCCTTGCCAAAAATAATATTGCAGGTATGAGCTAGAGATTTTGAAAATTATGATGGCATTAAAAAAATTCCGGGTATACCTGTTTGGCCTTAGTTTTAAAGTTGTTACGGTCAGTGCCGCGTTCAAGAATTGATGGGTGAATTGAAAACAATGCTCGAGAACGGTGAGTTTGATAACTATGTTATTAACCGTAAGCAATTACGATAAGCAATTACCAGATCGTACATATTATACACATTCATATCGTACACATTCGTACATATAAGAAGAATGGTGTTTTCTGTTGGCGGTGCCCAAGAACATTTGTAGAGTACTAGTGGCTTGCCTGTTTTCAACCCGAAATCAGCTCAGAAGATTAAGGCATGCCTAATGAATTGTATCCAGTGTATTATGGCTAAGCGTAAAATAGGAGGTCAAAAAGATTTGCTTAATCCACCATAAAGGTGATGTACCCCTTGCTATTGTACATATCACAACGTCTTGGCCGCGTGTTGGATACAACAAAACAACATCGGTACATATTATACTCTAAGTGTAAAAGAAACGATCCAGAAATGCAAAAATCAATTTTTGAAAACCATGAAATCATTCTTGCTGATCGTGGAGGTGCATTCCGATCTGCTGACTTTATCGAATTAATACGGCGAACGGTTAAGTCAAGAGATTCGAATTAAAAATGCCATTGAGGAAAAGTCAGCCAACGATTTGCACGAAGAGTAGCAGGACCTATGTAACAAAACAAAATAGAACATACAACAGGTTCAAGACAAGAATAGAAGAGCAATCAATAAGAAGCGAAAAAAGCAAACGAGTATAAGATCGATGACATATTGGGGACAAAGTGAATTTAATTCAGCAGGGCCAATAAGATCCAGGTGAAATTTCTAGGTTCCTATGAAGTACTAAAATCGAACGGAAAAGACCGATATGATGTTAAAAGGATTGAAATGCAAATATGAAACCAGATTATATGCGTCGGGGGCAAAGTCCTAGATACATACCTCCTCGCGGCGCTCTCTGAGTAACTCTAAATGAATTAGGCGGTGTAGTGGAGACGAGCGGACGAAATTCTGCTTATAAAGAGTTACACTCTTCATTACAGCCAGATGATGGCAAGAATGTAGGAAAATTTGGAGTTGGTTGTCTTATTCATCGGCGTGTGAAGCATCATATTATCGACTTCCGCCCTATCAACATGCGGCTATGGTCGGACTTCAGACTAAGAAATTTAACATCACGATCGTAAACTTACATGCACCAACCGAAGATAAATCAGATGACATCAAAGACCTCTTCTTCGTCGAGCTGGGAGAGGTCATCAATATCATACTGCACCACGACATTAAAATAATCGTGAGCGACTTTAATGCAAAAATCGGTAGGAGTGCAGAAAATACATCGCACATCGGTTCTTACAGCCTGCACCTAACTAGTAACAACAAAGGTCCAACGCGTCGCCGCGTACAACTTAGCGTGCATAATGTACAACTTAGCTGTATCAAGTACGTTTTTTCCACATAAGATAATCCACAAAGTAAACGGAAAACGAAATAGACCATATCATGATGTCTAACATTCACTCCACCAGCAGTTCAATAGACAAGCACAAAAGACCGTTCGGTGGAATGTCGATGCTTTGAAAGACTACTGCAGAGTTACCAATTAGCTGTCACTAACTATTTAAATCGGGTCAATAACAATGAAGAAGCTCCTCCTAACATCCAGGAGCAGTGGCACGCCATACAATCAGCCATAACCACCGCAGTGCAAAATACTATCGGAGGAAGACCTCAGAGGTCTCGCAATGATTGGGTCGATGATCAATGCTGAATGGTTGTCGAAAAAAACGAAAGCTTAGTGAAAATGGTTGGCTCGCAACACTAGAAGCAATCTAGCAGAATATCTTCGCACTAGGAAAGCCACGACTAAATACCAATGCATCGAAACCATCAGCTTCTAAACGGAACTTAAAAAATCAATGGACTATTTTGCTAAAGTCAGAAATCCAACTAAAGACTTTCACCCAAGAAGTAAAGCCATCAAAGACGGGAATGGATAGCTGAGAACAAACGTGGCTGATTTTCTCTCAGTATGGCAAACCTACCTTCAAAATCTGCTAAATCGGAACGACAAAGTCACTCCCATTAGAGCAGTATCTCCTTCAGGTGAAAAGGTCTTTGTCGAATATCCCACAGCGGAAGGAAGAAAACCGGAAGACATCCGGTTTCAATGGAATCATCGTAGAATTGATTAAGCTCGGACGCGCTAATCTTGCAACAAATTGCATTGCTATACTACAATTGCTATACGATCTAATCGTCTCTATTTGGGATCAAAAAGAGCTGCCGGAGAATTGGAAGACCACGCTCTTATGTCCGTTGCACAAAAAAGACAACTGTCTTAAATGTGGAAAGTATCGTCGTATAGCTCTATTGAACACTGCTTACAAAGTGTTGGCTAATGTTGTACTTGCCAGACTCATCCCTTTCGCCGAAATCAATCGACCACTGATCAGTGTTTTACCATGAGGATGATCATGGAAAAATGTTGAGAGTACAACATATCCATACATCAACTATATCTAGACTTCCGACAGACATATGACAGTTTAAACCGCGAGAACCTATGGACCACGCTCATATGCCTAGGAATTTCAGAGAAACTCGTTTCTCTGTGTAAATTAACAACGTCTGGTTCTGTATGTACAATCGTAATTGAAGGAACTGTATCACACTCATTTGAAATAACATCTGGTGTTCGACAGGGAGATGTATTCGCGCTTGTGCTGTTCAATTTGGCGCTTGAGTACGTAATGAAGAAAAGCAACATTGAAACTTCGCGCTGTATGTTTAATAAATCGGGCCAAATTCTTGGATGGTGGATATCTATCTCGCCCGATCGCTGCGCAAGACGACGTGGTTTGGAGGTGAACAGTAGTAAAACCAAATTTTTAGCAATATCCAGGAACATCTCCATGGTAAATCTCGCAATTGGTGCCCATAATTTTGATAGCGTTGAAAACTTTAAATACCTCGTGACGGTTATAACATCGTTGAATGACAGGTAGGCAGAAATAAAAGCCCGAATCGCTGCCGGACAACGAGTTTTCTACACCAAAACCAAAATTATTGCGATCTAAACATCTATCGTACGTGTGCAAGCTCGCACTTTAGAAAGCACTCATAAAACTTGTGCTGGCTTTCGGAAGCGAGAGCTGGACCATGACCTCTAACGATTATAGATTGTTATCTACCTTCGAAAAGAAAGATCATTCTTCGTCAACCACGAAATAATGCCTCAGAGGTAGCGATATCACCGATTTCATCAAATCCAATCGAGTTAGATTTTTTTTTTGGTCAAGGCCTCCACAACAACGAATGATCAATAATGTGTTCCACCAATAACCAGCCGGAGAACGTTGTAGAGAAGGACCTCTACTGTGTTGGCAGAACATTAGAATGTCCTACTGGACGTAACTGGAGGACAAGAGCGATGGATCGAGAAGGATGGAGGAGAGAGAGAGAAAAAATTATGTTCGATTGTCCGATGAAAACAACATATAACGGGTGTTTCAACAGGTGCGCTTCAACTTTTTTCCGATAGGGACGGCGAACGACGCCATATTTTTTATTAATCTTTTGTCATTTGGAAACTTCATTAGTATACATTTCATCATGGAACGCTACACACGTGAACAGCGATTGCAAATCGGGCAAATTTTTTATCAAAATAATTGTTCTGTTGCTGCTACTTTAAGAGCATTACGGACATTTTACGGTCCATTTAAAAAGCCAGCCCGTTCGACAATCGACCGTATAGTGGCAAAATTTGAGTCTACGTTTTCGCTACATAATGTTCCGGTGCCTCGAGAGCAAGAAGTGGTCGAAGTGTTAAAAACATCGCAGCCGCCAGGGCTTCAGTTCAAGAAGACGCGAATGTGTCGCTCACACGACGTTCGCAACAATTGGGCCTTTCTGTGACATCATTGTGGCGAATTTTACGTAAAGATCTTGGCCTACATCCGTATAAGATCAAGCTGACACAACAACTAAAGCCGTTTGACCATTTGAAGCGACGCCGATTCGTGAATTGGGCTCAAGAGCAAATCGAAAATGATGCAGATTTTCACCGGAAAATCATCTTCAGCGATGAGGCTCACTTTTGGCTAAATGGATTTGTCAACAAGCAAAATATGCGTTACTGGGCAGGAAGCAACCCACACGTGATTCATGAGGCACCGTTGCATCCCGAAAAAGTCAATGTTTGGTGCGGATTACATGCCGGTGGCGTCATTGGGCCATATTTTTTCATCGACGATAACGATCGCCACGTTACTGTTAATGGAAATCGATACCACGATATGATAAACGATTTTTTTTGGCCGCAATTGAATGGAATGGACTTGGACGACATGTGATTTCAAAAGGACGGGGCCACATGCCACACAGCACACGATACAATCGCGTTATTGAAGACTAAGTTCGATGAGCGTATTATTTCGCGAAATGGGCCCGTCCAGTGGCCGCCGCGCTCGTGTGATTTGACACCTCTAGATTATTTTCTTCTTTGAGGTTATGTGAAGTCATTGGTCTATGCCAATAAGCCGGCGACGTTGCAAGAGCTCAGAGCCAATATAGATCGTGAAATTGCTGGAATTTCGGCCGATTTATGCGAAAGGGTGGTCGAAAATTGGGTTCAAAGATTGGACTTCGTAAACGTGCATGCGGTGGTCATGCAAAAGAAATCGAGTTTCATACTTAAATGTATATGTTCAAATTCGTTAATAAAAAAAAAGTTAGTTCAAAAGTCGAACAGTTTGTGTTTTATTCAAAAAAAAAAAGTTGAAGTGCTCTTATTGAAAAACCCTATACAATAATGGCTAATGGAGAAGGCAAGCAATACCATTATGAAATATGGGACATCCAAGACTGAGGACTTAGCAGGACGACGGTGCAGAGAGCAAAATTAAACCGAAGGACGAGGACGCTCTTTCTCTACCTACGGAAGGAGTTATACTACAATAAGATGCTGTGTTAACAAATTCAAAAGATCGTTGATCGAAGTCACAAACGTAAAATGCATAGTCAACATTCTTGTTACAACAAAGACAAAACACGTCGAATGCATGCCCGGAAATATGAGGCTTAATTGAAACATGTAATCTTTAGTTTAAGTATAATGCTTGATTAAGCTTAAGCTGATGGTTGGATTAAGCCGGCTCTGGCTAAGAGAACAATGATTTATTTTATTTATTAAATTCTCCTCCGTGAAGCTGGTCATACAGCAATCATTCTTATACAGTACTCAAAATTATACAACATTCATATTTGTTGTAAATTCTGGGGCTATTCAAATCACCATAATTTTGTTTTTTCGAACTTTCAATTTTTTTCAACGGTGCAACAATTGAATAACATAATTGTATTAAAATTTCAGTTTTCATTCATTTTTGACATAAGTACTCAAACAATTGAAGCAGCTATGGTTGTGTTGTATAGTAATTATTTCTATTTAAAAAATGAAGTACTAGATTGCTCAGTAAATTTTGTCGCTCGATAAGAGATAGCGCTGCATTAGGTTCCTCGTTTTATTTTTCTAAAAATGATACTACTTTTTTATGGACACATGTGAAGTTTTATGTAGATCTGGCAACCCATTCGTATACTAACAGCTGTTCAAAGTTAACGTGTCACAGTATTTTTTTTACAGTGGAAAAAATAGAATATCGTGCAGTGATAAAATACTTATTTTTGGTCGGCGTGGCACCAAAACAAATTCATGAACGATTGTTAAAAGTGTATAAGGTCTCTTCACCTTCAATAGAAACAGTATAATTACTGAATTTAAACGTAGTCGTACAAGTCTTAAAGATGATCCACACCAATCGTAGCAAAAATACAGTATATGGTTTTTAAAGATCGTCGAGAGATTTACTAGAAGACCTAGAGATCTCATTAGGCAGTGTGAGCAATATTTTGACTGAAGTTTCAGAAAGCTGTGTGCACAATGAGTGCCGCATTCGCTAACAGTGGAGCAAAAATGATACTGAATCAAACCAAGAGACTAACGAGTGGTGTGAACCAGGTACTTCGGCTCCGAAGCGAATTAGGGTCCAGAGATCGATCAAGAAGGTGTTAGCATCAGTTTTTGGGGATGCAAAAGGAATGTTGTTTGTGGATTACCTCCAAACTGGTAAAACAATAAATGAAAACAGTGAATTAAAGTAAGAATTGTTGCAACATCCATCCTGTTTGTCAGATTTAGCTCCCTCTGACTCCTGGCTGTTCTCACATTTAAAAAAATCGTGCGTGGAAAACAATTTCATCGAATGAAGAGATAATAGCGGCCATGGAAGCGAATTTCGACAGTCTTCCGGATTCACACTTCAAGGATGTAATCCAAAAATGAGAAGATCACTGGAACAAGTGTATTGAAGTTCAATGAGATTATATGAATAATAAAATGTATTTTAAACCGAACAATCGTGTTTTTCTTATCGAACGGCAAAACTTACTGAACAACCTATAGTATTTGTATAAAATCCACCTACCTGATTATTAGGAAAAGTTCCATCCTTATCAATAGCATTAACTTGTGTCACTTTAGTGCCAATTGGTTCACCCTCCAAAACGGTTTCCTGTTCACGTTCCGTAAACAATGGTATCTCATCGTTCACATCCTCCAACATAATATAAACTGTTGCTTCGGATGCAAGTTGTTGTGCTCCATTATTCTACACAGCAAAAAAATAAAAAACATAATTAATGCAACATAAGTTTTTTTTTTATATCTAAGGATAAATTATGCACAGCGTTAATTCAAGTTTGAATTCATTATTTTTCAGTGGGAAAATAATATTTAAATGTGTTTTTGCATTTGCAAAGAAAAACCACCCCCGGGTGGTTATTAAAAAAAAGTAAATAAAATTTATATATTTATAAACTATAAATAAACTGTTATATACCGAGCAAACATTATTTTTATCATCATGTTTATTTGAATTAAATATTATAACATAAAAATAATAAAGCGGCGCAATGAACGAAACACCTTTATAATGGGAAAACAATTTCTCCTTCTTCCTCGATGTCTCGTATATATCTTACGCTTACCTTGTTTTTACACCAAGCCAGTTTACTTTCCTATACATAAATTCATTATTTACTCATTTATGTAAACGTGTATTTATTTATTGTTTATTTTGTGTAAGGTGTAAATAAAAGTAACACGACGCGGTAGACACTGTGATGTATACATATATACGGTACGAGTTTATGTACCGGTCCCGATCAATTTTCACTTGATTTCTTGGAAGAAATGTTATTTATCATTATATTGTTGTGTCGTACCGTACGTAATTTACAATTAAACTAAAATAATTCAATTTTTTGTATTTAGGCTTTTTATTTTATTTGGGTGAAATTTATTATGGTACATAAAGAGTTTAGGTTTAGTCACGTTTATCTGTTTGAAAAATGTACATAATTATACCAAACAGGTTTGTGTCCTGATATTTACCATAATACATAGCACTATGAAGGAGGTAAAGTACATAAATAAAAACCAATAAATTTTATGTAATGTGTACAGAAACTGAAGGAGTACCAACTCTTTCCTCTGCCTCGGCATTAATTACCCATTTTATTTTATTATTAACAAACAACAATTTTCTAATTTGCATTTTTAAATGTTTAATATTATTTTAGTTTTTCTGTGTAGAAGAAGATCTTCTGCTACTTGGAATAAATTTTACATAATTCAATATAATAATTCATAATTTCAGGATGTTGGGAACATGGCAGGAATTTAAGTACGTAGATAATAAATAAAAATTGTTTGCAAATTAACAAAACATGATGACTAGGTAGATGTAGGCAAAAGTTTCGATAGTTTTGTATTTATGATATGCAACCGGTAACCACACCAATATTTATTACCTTGGTTCCTTTCAAACTAATTTACGAGTAAGTGATGAAACGTTTAAGGTAAATTATTTTTTGAGTGCTTATGCCATGCAATCAATGTGGCGACCGAGAAACGGCGAGATAACCGAACACCGAGAGCCTAGCAGCAAATGATATTCCCGTGTATAACAAAACGGAATTTTTACCCCAGGTGGTACGCCAACTGCACAGTTGGCTAATCCACCCTGACACGGTTCTGGGATTGCGAAACCCATTCATACCAAGCTCAAGAATCTTCAGGTCACCAACCGAAAATGCTGAACACATGGAGAACGCGAACCAAAAAAACCACCACAATGTCGTTAAAGAAAATGCTGATTTAAAGAAATCGTTAGAAAACTTAATACAACTCAATGGACAACTATTCAAAGCAGTCCAACGGCTTAAAGAAAAAATTGCTAGAATCAAAATTGAGAATCAAGCCAAAGAAAATACCATAGATAGCTATGAAACAGTTGCAGATGAATTGGCGTATGAAACCTGATCAGTCATCCACAGACTTAGTGAACGTACATAAGAACGTACCAATGTAATTGAAAGAGAGATCACTGCAATCGGTTAATACCCCCAACGTAATTATCTAAGGAAAATGAATCAATTCATAAAGAGATACCACATCCGCATTAACAAACTTAATGTTAGTGAGCATGAAAAACATAAAAAAATAGTAAAGCTAGTTTCAAACGATAAATATAAAGTGACTGCACTGAATAATAACATTTGGAAAGTGAATGCTCTTGACCCAGAAACCTACAAAACATAGCGTAGTTCACCTATGAAAACAAAGCTTTTCATGCTAGCATTTGACAGCGCTGAGGGCATTGATAGAGTATATGGAATCAAAGTAATCCTCGAACAGCAACCAATCCAGAACCTAGAAGAACGTCACAATGTTACAACTGTCAGGAATATAACCACACACGCAAATACTGTGCGTTGGGAAACTTCCATCAAAAAACTGCAACAATAGTAAGAACGAACCAATGAAATGCATACCCAGCAAATTACAGATGCTGCGAGGTAACCAAAGAGCTCCAAAGAATGAAAGACAACAACAGAAATCAAACAAATAAGAGTTCCCTACCTAGGATGCAATCCTACCCAAAACAAATCCCTCCAAATAGCCCCAAAGTAAGAGAAGGCACGTAAGAGAAAATATCAAGGCAGCACCGAGTCGAGGAAACCATGTCCTGCAAGAAATACTTCGGAAGCTAAACGCCATCAAGTAGTCGTTGACTACCTAACTTCTAGTCCATACAAACTTAACAAGAAAAAATAATGGCACACTATTTCAGAATTGCTACCCGGGATGTAGATGGCGTTGCGTAACGCATTTCAGAATAAGAAATATTTTTAAACATAAAATAAATTGGTCTATTTTATGCTGTGTAAGATAGCAGAAAATTTCCAGCAGAAAAAATGTATTTTTGCTATTCACCGCTAGAGGCATCACTATCACAAAAAAGAAATTTTTCTGCTGATATTTTTTGAAACCAGCAGAAATTTTTTGAAATTTTCAAGCAGAAAATAATAATACTTTCATAATTCTCAGCAGAAAATTTTGTGAAAAATCAAATAATTTATGAAAAAGAAGCGAAAATATATGTTTTAAGGTTTTGCGTATGTATAAGGACTCTTAAATATACTAAAATTACCATAATCATCATAAAGCAAATAGAGAAACACAAAAAACGAATCGCCTACCTTTATACCACTCCATAAAATTTTAGTTATTATATGTATGTGAAATGTTTTCAGTTTTTTAACAAAAGTGTTAGAAAAACCCAACTGTAACTACCCTGGGCTTATGTTTTTATGGTAGCTGAGATCATAATCTATATACATGAGCAACATAAGATTCTTAACTGCCGTCAGTAGCACCTCATCAACGAATACCCAAGGTAGTTACAGGGGGTTTTTCTAACACTTTTGTTAAAAAACTGAAAATACTTCACATTAAAATAACTTCTAAATTTATGGAACGCTACTGACGCCAGCTATGATTCTTATGTTGCTCAAGTATATAGATTATGATCTCAGCTACCATATAAACATAAGCCCAGGGTAGTTACAGGGGGGTTTTTCTAACACTTTTGTTAAAAAACTGAAAACATTTCACATTAAAATGACTTCTAAAATTTATGGAACGCTACTGACGCCAGCTATGATTCTTATGTTACTCATGTATATAGATTATGATCTCAGCTACCATAAAATCATAAGCCCAGGGTAGTTACAGGGGGTGTTTTTCTAACACTTTTTTGTTAAAAAACTGAAAACATTTCACATTAAAATGACTTCTAAAATTTATGGAACGCTACTGACGCCAGCAATGATTCTTATGTTGCTCATGTATATAGATTATGATCTCAGCTACCATAAAATCATAAGCCCAGGGTAGTTACAGGGGGCGTTTTTCTAACACTTTTGTTAAAAAACTGAAAACATTTCACATTAAAATGACTTCTAAAATTTATGGAACGCTACTGACGCCAGCTATGATTCTTATGTTACTCATGTATATAGATTATGATCTCAGCTACCATAAAATCATAAGCCCAGAGTAGTTACAGGTGGTGTTTTTCTAACACTTTTGTTAAAAAACTGAAAACATTTCACATTAAAATGCCTTAAAAAATTAATGGAGTGCTATCAACGTAGGCGATTTTTTTTGTGTTGCCCTGTATTTGTATTATGATGATTATAATAATTTTAATATATTTTAAGAGTCCTTTTACAACCGCAAATCGTTCTTTAAAGAAAATTTACTTTTTTCGTTTCAAAACGTTTAAACATATATGTTCTCTTCTTTTTCATTAATTATTTGATTTTTCATCAAACTTTGTGCTGGTCAGAATTATTGATTTGCTTAAAAATTTCAAAAATTTTCTGCTGGTTTCAAAAAATATCAGCTGAAAAATTTCCTTTTTGTGATAGTGCTGCCTCTAGCGGTGAATAGCAAAAACTCATTTTTTTCTGCTGGAAATTTTCTGCTATCTTATACAGCATGTCTATTTTACTGGTCTATCCGTCCACCCACATACAATCCAATGAAAGAAGACTACAACAAACTTCTTAAATCTCTTGGTAATAGATTCGGTGAGATAGCATGTGTTATTCCATCAACCAGGGAGTAACCAAAAAAAATAAAAAATTGATAAAAAAGAGGTCAGGAAATGACCAAATTAGTGGAATTCATGCCCCCTTTTAGGCATGTCCACCGTGGCAGTTTAATTACGAAGATTTAGGGTAACATCATTACCCGAAATTTAGCATACAAATTTAAAAGATTTAAATATTTTTGGCCTAAAGCCTTAATAGTTAGTAAGTAAAAATTGGTAAAGCGTTAAAAATTGGTAAGCCATTAACTTTAACCTTTTTTGGATGTTTTTCATTACCATAAAATTAGTCCTGCTTTTTAACGGATCAGCCTGAACTACCGTGGACAATTCTTTATCACTATGTTTGTTGTAGGAATGTGATTTAAATTTATTAAATTTTTGCCAAATTAATTGACGGTCCTTGGTTGAGGAAATTGAACCCACTTTAATTGCACCTGGCCTTGATTCTAACATTAGAATGTTTGGTGGTAAACATCTAAGATATTTTTTTGTTAGTTCTAAATTCAAAGGATTCATGTAGAAATGGTAAGTCATTGACGAAGTAACCTTGATTAAATAAGAAAGGAAAGTCCTCGATAATTTTATAATTACCTTAGCTGGTTGACTGTAGTTTATATTTACCTCTGATTATTAAACTTTTATCTCTAACTTTACCGTTCGTTTTATATTTAAAATATTCCAAAGAAAACCTTTTAGAAAATTCCCCGTCAAAGTTAGCTCTGGTTTCATTTTTGGAAGTGCGTAATGTACATTGTTCTATTGCAGATGGACATGTTGTTTGTGCTGCTTTAGGTGATGATTTTCTACTTACTTTATTTTGAGTTACTCGATCATTTCTTTCGACGGACGACGATTCAACGTCCACCTCCGTCTTGCGCATAGACGGTTGTTCGTAAAATGTCTCTGTACTCAAATTTTCGCACTCACGTTGGTTTTGATCTAATTTTTCGAGGGGTTCGAGTGTAATGAGTTTTGGCTATGTGAAATTTTCTCCAGATCTAATATCGCCCTAGATCCATCTGAGATGATTTTCAAATAATGTAAGCGTCTTGCAGCTTGTTGTAACTTATCGGTTACTTTTATAAATGCTCCTAATTCCCACAGATCCCTTACAGCCAAGATCATCTCATTGATTACCTATTGTAAAGTGAGTGTAAACCGGATACGATCTAATCTACCATGGATGTGTAGCAACTTTGTTGACACCACTGGCAATTGCTCATCCGCCGTAATAACTCCATTTGTTATTTGGCGGATCAAATGTTTGACGCCTTCCAGCTTGTGAAAACATGTCACTACTCCTTGTTTAGGAGATCTGACTGCAGCTTCATGTACAACAAGATCATTCCCCTTAGGGTTCACCTGTTCTTCTACCAATTATCTTTTCAAATCGAGAGCCACTTTATGACAAGTTCGCAGTCTAGGTGTTCTACATTCATTTTTCAACACTTTTTTAAAAACTTCAACTAAAGAAAGCTAAACTAAACTAAACTAATAAAAAACATTAATTTAAAATTCAAATGAAATAAAAAACAACCACAGTTTCTTCACCTTCAACGTAAGGCCTAAATTCCCCCAACTTGGGTCAAAGCAAGGACAGGAATAAGGAAAATTTTGATGAACCTGTTTTCTTGTTCTCCATCTCGCAGCAGTAGTCTTAACCTAACATACAAGGTGATCCTTGCTGCTAGGATGAACATGGAAACAGATAACATTAATGGTACGCAATAGGCCATAGAAAAATTCTTGCCCCCTTATCCGCAGTTGACAATTTTACTCTGACTTCAGAGGAGCTCACCTGCTGGTTGACAAAAACGCTACAATGTAAGTCAACTGATATTGATGAGACCTTTACAGGCCTCTATACCTCTAAATAAGATTAGCCAGGCTTCTAAGACTAATAAATAACAAAATAAACTGGGAAAACTTTCGGCAGCTAGTCGAAGAAAACGTCAATCTACAAGTGCAGATCTCGCAGCGATAAGCAAAAATCTGATATATTTACCGAACACCTCTAGAGAAGACCTTCAAACCGCTAACTGGACAAGCGAATAATTAATATTTAACACCTACAGCTGTGTCCAATATAATAGGAAATTTTATGAAATGTTTAACCTTTGAGTCAACACGAGCAGCGAACAACTTCTCATAAACACGACTTACGCGGGTATGTCGTTAATTTTGCTATACATTTAGTATGGAAAGTTTCACACCTTGGTTCGAAAAATTGAGAAGTCATTGGATTTTCAAGAATACTCGTTGGTGGTGTTGCCACTTGAGATTGAATATTCTGTAACCAGGCTAATTAATCACCTGCCAGGTAGCAGAACGGTTATAGCGGAGATGAGGAAGTCTCCGTTAGAAGGCGGGTTGTTCGGGGAAAGCCCCAGGGAGCATTACTATTGGAACTGGAGAGAGAGAAGGAATAGGCGTGGTTGCGTACGCCGATGACGTAGTGTAGTTGTCTCGGGGAAGCACCTATGTACAATCAGAGATGTGATGCAGAATGCATTATCAATCACTGTGGGTTGGACCAGAAGATGTGGATTGGGGATTAACCCATCTAAAACAGAGCTGGTCCTTTTTACTAGGAGATATAAAATTCCGGTAATGATCCCACCAATTTTAAATGGTATTATGCTGGCCCTTACTAATAGGGTGAGATTCTTGAGAATCCTTCTCGACAGTAAGCTCAGTTGAAAACCAAACACGATAGAAAGAGTGAAGGAGGCCACTGTGGCACTCTATTATTGCAAAACTGTCATTGGAAGGAGATGGGGTCTGAAACCGGAGCTGGTGCACTGGCTTTACACGGCAGTGGTAAGGCCCGTACTACTGTATGGTATGAGTGTATGGTGGCCACCTCTGGCGAAATTATCATACAGGAACATGATGGCGCGTTGAACACAACCACCACTAGTGCCTTGGAGGTTATGCTGTACCTTCTCCCATTGGATTTTATCGGTAAGCAAATGGCGGTCAATACCGCCTGCAAAAAGGGCACTCAACCAACCAAGCCAATTCTGTGAGGGATGACCTGGTGAATTTGGATTATATAACACTCCTCTTGTGCTTTAGTAAGCGTTTCAAAGTGATTCTCCCCTCTACGGAGGATTGAAAGAATGGTCTCATTATGGAGACCGGGGTAGTTAAATTCTTCACCGACGGCTCCAAGCTCGATGGTAGAGTGGGAGCTGGTGTGTTCTGTGGGGAATTAAATGTAAGTTTATCTTTTCATCTACCTGATTACTGCAGCGATTTCAAGAGCGATTGAAGAGGTCATGAACAGGTTGAAGAACAGTGTAATATCGTTGACTGATATTACTATCTGTGTGGACAATCGAGCGGCCATTCTTTCGCTGGATTCAGTTTCCCTGGCGTCGAGGGTGGCGTTGGATTGTCACACATCTCTTAACGAGATGAGTGAACACTTCAATATCCAGTTGGTTTGGGTTCCGGGCCACTCTGACGTTGAGGGAAATTGCAGGGCAGACGAATTAGCAAGGTACGGTACGACTCTCCAACTTGAACCAGGGAGAGAATGTGTTGGAAGGCTTATGTCTGCTAGTCATAAGAAAGCGGTTGCCTTGGCAAATGCTAGGCAAATGTTCACTTCCTATGCTCATGTCCTGCGCTTGCTGACAGAAGACATAATCACTTGGGCAAATACACTATGGACAGCCTCTCTGATATCGAAAGCTGTAATGTGCGAGATCTTTTACGCTATGTGAATAGCACTAGATGGGTTTAAAGGGAGTTTAAGGAAGTCGGATCCTGTGGTATCACAATGGGCCAAAACTGGCCTAAGTGTGCGATAGCAGCCACTGAAGCCTAACCTAACCTAACGTAGTATAGAAAGTATCAAATTAAGGGTAATTTTGAGCTCAACAAAATATCAAAGCAAATGTAATATCATTCTTTAAAGCTTAATTCAGTTAATTTTATTTTAATTTGAAACAAACAATTCAACGAAAAATTTAAATAATTAATATTTAAATCTACGACAGAAACATTAAGCATTTAATAAACTCTTGAAAATGTTCCACACATACTGGTTTAAGACAATAGTGACATGCCTTTCTGGCGAGTCGTTGTTTCAAGTCTTTCAAATAAAGCAATTACCTTTATGTTTCAGGCGACCTGTTTTATCTCTAACTTCTGATGGTAATGACTGACTAGAACCAGAAAATGGTGATTGAAATGATTCAGACGCCTCTTCTATTTTCCGCATCAACATTGCTTCCAATCCGTATCGCGTGTTAAAGTTTCGATATATAAATAGCGTTGCTGCTCATTTTTCAATTGATGGCATTGCCGCGCTTTGCATAACTCCTGCAAATTTTTTCTCCTTAAAAAAGTTGATTTTGACAACTCAGGATTGTTAACAGCTAATGCATCGACATCCAACATGTTGTAAAAAAAAAAAACGCGAGTGGCCATCTCTTAGTGCGGCTTTTGATGGTATATTTGCCCACTCAAGTGGATAAGATCACAGCTTTGTTTTTTAGGTACGTAAGAGCATATTTCCATGAAAGCCAAATTCTGTAGTTAGTACATCGAGTTATCTTGAGGCCTGGAACTCGGTTTCAAATGTATGGTTTATTTTTCCTGAGTGAACGCACAACAGCTAAATTGCATCGCATGGGACGTTGTGCCAGTGGTAAAGACGTAAACAAGTTATCGATTGTAAGTGTAACTCATTGGATAGTTTACCAATATATAGATCAGCCTGAAATGGGTAGACAGCTTTTGCATCGCATATCCAACAGACTGGATAAATTTGCTTGCCTCTGTATGGATGTAATTGCTCATCGATCGTTACTGCATCGTATGGTATAAACTATTTATGGAGGTGAGCGTTTAGCATTACGAATAAATCTCTAATTGGTGCTGCTTTATCTTTCTCCAAGCGAATGAACTGTGTTATACTCCAAAGTCTACGAAGACCCATGCCTGTATAAAGGGTTTGAAAATGTTTTCCACAGATCAGTTCGATCTAGATATACCAGCACTTATTAGTATTCCAAGGAATGCACGAACTTTTCTTCTTTTATAGGTTTCCAAACTTTAATCGATCTAGGATTATTGGTATTCCACGTTTCATAGCTGATGATGTTACACATTTCAATTGTGAGAAAACACTCAAATGTTTGAAGCAATGCGAGGTTGATTGTTGATCTATGTGGTCCACCGTGCTGTTTCATAACATTATGTGAGACAGCACGTCGAGAAGTAGGTATTTATCTTCTCCACGCTGTACCGTCACGTAGCAGGCACTTGACATTTTCAAGTTCCTCGTCATTTGATTCACTCTCTGAATCAATTTCGGGTGGATGTGATTTTTGCTCCGCATCTGAAGCATCATGATTGGCAGCAACAACGTTTGTGTCATCATCAGATGCAGCAAAATCATTTACAGTTCGTTCTATGTCACTTTCATCTGAAACTTTGTCAATCTACTGCCTGAGGTATTCATCTCTTGCCTCGTCCGTCAAGTGTTGCATTCGCAAAACTTGACGCCCCTGCTAAATCTAAAAATCCTTTATTTGTTCAAAACACAAAATTACAATAAATCCACAAATATAATTTTCCACTGAGATAAATTTCCGAAATTATAATGGCACTAAAACTAAATGTAAATTCAATATACATATACACAAAAAAATCCTCTCTCTTCGTCAGCTATTTCTAATTTTGGTTCGCAAATTTTCCCATTCCCGTACTCATATATTCGTAAATTTCGGTGTACGGCATCCAATCGTTCAATAGTTGAGGGTTGTTCCTATATTGATATATGTTATACTCCTCTATTCTATTCATTTTTTCGACATTATTCGAGGACAATATTGATATTCAGATACCAATTAAAAATCCGCTACAGCTAGAAGAAGAACTAGAACAACTCATCAACAACACACAAGCGGCGTGTAGTACCCCCTCAAGTTCAAAAGAAATGCACCGAAATGCTATTTATAATCTGGAAGTTAGGTAATTGGTTGCAGTAAAACGAAAAGCAAGAAAGGCCTGGCACAGCAGTCGAGCGTCAGAAAATAAACCAACTCCAAATTTTTTATACAATGTCGTTGCTAATTAAAGAAATCAAGAACGAATCCATCAGCAGAGTTAAACATACCACCTGTAAATAAAGCGGATAACTACAACATATCTCCTGTCATGTTACAAGAATTAAAAGAGGAGGCCAACCTTAACCTAAGTCAAATAAGGATAAATAATAAAAGCTTTACCTGAAAAAGGACTACGTATATTGACGGCTGCGAAGGAAAAAATTATAAAAGATAAATTACTAGATGATTTGTAAATCAGATGGTTGATTTGTATAAATAAATACAAAAAAATTAAAATAACTTTGCTGTTTGTGGTTCCAAGATCGTTTCTTAAATCTGGCAATACCTAGTTTTGCGCAGACACGTTTCATTTACAGCAAACTGAATGTGGAAAATGGTCGATGAGAAACAATATAAAAGACAAATTCAAATAAGCTTCTGACTTGTTTCAACTATCAAAATATACCAGAAGTATACTCTTATATACGTACAGTATAATATACGACTTCGTCTCTTCTTATCAACACATAATAAAATATTACCTTCTGTATTATTCATACAATAATTAATAACTGCAATAGCACTGCAATTTCATTTTTCACATCGAGTACAGAACAAAAAGAAAAATATCGTATCGTGTACCAAAGATATACAAAAAAAAATTTATGACTAATGACAAAACTTCATAAAGTATTTCCACTGCGATATTGTATGTATCCAGAGTTTGTCTGAGAAAATTCGAAAAGACAAAAAATTATTTGTCATTATTTTTCCCAACTGAACCGTATACACAAAAGAATACTGTGTGCCATCTCCTCATTTCTGTGAAATTTTGATTAATAGTCAAAAAGTTCGATATTTTGTCGTTTATATAGAACGTTAAAAACTAATTTAATCTCAATTAAAATTCGCATATTACTCGTAAAAAAAACACCTGGTTTTCGGTTCCTGTGCTTAAATTTAAATTTAAAATTTTCACACTGTGATGTTGTGTGATTAAAATAAAGTATATCGTCTATATCATATTATAAATCAACATATTTTCCAAAATATCAACAACAACAAAAATTATAAATTAAATAATTTGCATATAAATTATATATGTCGCGTTTCAATGATTCAAATTTTAATTAAATTTAGTTCAGGTACATATTGAATCTAAAAATATATGTCACAAGATTAAAAATGAATTCAAACATGGCACGAGATATAGCATGTGGCATAATAATACTAAACACATTATGTACATTAGTACTTACCTCAACACGAATAGTTAGATTGTATTCTTTAATGCTCTCATAGTCCAACGGATGATTTACTTTTATGTCCGCCCATGTATCACCATTGTCCGGCCTTTGTTGCAAATAAAACGTATGATACTTGTTCGTTTGTGATGTAGAGCCCGGCATTAAACGATAGAATACGGTTGGATTGCCCTCAATGCCAGAACTAAATCAAATTTTCATTAATAAAATAAAAACGTAAATTAATAATTTGAAGTGCAAAAATATAAATTAAAAAATATGAAATTATAAATTTTCGAAATTGATTTTATTTTGTGACTTTTGCGATAATGTCAACAACTTTGCCATACAAATTTCATGCCACAAAAAACAAAATAATTATGTACAAATACAATAATTTGACATGAATTGTATGAGCTCAAAAAAATTAATTAATTAATTAATAAAAATTCCAGTGAACCCCATGAGGAAACCGAATTTAGGTTGTCCTTTTGAACCAAAATATAATTGGGTTTTATTCAGCCGTACCAAACGTTCTCCCTGATTTAATTCAATACAAAAATTATACCCAATGAACGGTTTTTTACAACCACCCCCCATACAAAACAAAAATTTAATTCGTAGTTCTATATAACAAAAAACGTACTCTATTTAAAAAAAAAAATCAATTAAATTTAAATTTAAATTCAATTGATAAAATCAAATTATTTTTGCAATTTATTTGTTCATTATATAAAACAACAAATTAATTTTAAAATCTACAAATATGTGTGTTGAACCAATGAACCAATCAAACAATTTTCCATAATTTAATTCAGATTTTTGTAAATTATTTCATGTGCGGTAAGTATTTTGAGCTCCTTTCCAGTTATTGTAATTAAAAACAGGACATACGTACGCATACATATATTATACCTACCTGGTTTGGAAACAAACCAAAAACATAAAAGCATAATACATAATTAAAAGACATGTTTATGAAAATTTCTTTTTTAAATTTCCATGGCAAAGTGTTTTTTTAGTATAGTAAGTAGTACGAGTAGTTAGTATTTAGTACATTATAGTTTAGTATTGCATGCGAATTATATTGAATTAAAAATAATACGTTTTTAATTCAAAAGCAACACAAAAGCTCTTGTTTTACATTATAAAAAAAAATAAACAAAACAAAATTAAAAATAATAGTGACCAAAAACCCAACATAAAATTATATTTTATTTAATTCATAAAGAGAATTAAAATAGAAATTAAATTAACCCAACCGGACACAAAACAAATATAAATTTATACAATAAAACAAAATTTTATTTGAAATTTTTTTTAAAGCTCAAAATTCAAAAAAAAAAACATTTTTTTTTCATTGTTACAAAAAAATTTGAAAAACAGACCTTGCTTTAATTGAAACAACTTTTCCACCAACTGGCATATTTTCCTTGACATAAATAGGTCCATAGACATTATGATCCCAAACAGGTGGATTATTAGCTCTATCAACAACATCAATTTGTACCTCGACCGTACGTGAAAGGGGCGGGTATCCTTTATCTTGTGCCATCGCTTCTAATTTATATGTCTCACGCTAATTTTTTTTTCGTTCAAGATTTTTTAGGTATCGTATGTCAAAAATTTTTTTTTTTTGTTTTTTAAATATTTCGCAGTAGTAGACGAGTCATAAATACAATTTGAAAAAAATATAAAAAAAATTGTTTTCAAAAAACAAATCCAATAATATAAAAATTTTTTGGTTTTGGTTAAATAAAAAAAGTTTAAAAATTAAAACAAAAACACTCATCCACATACATCCTATTTTCTCAAATATTATAATTTTAATTAAAAAATTAAGGGCATGTTTATTTTATTAATAATTTCATTTTTAACTACTGCTTCTGTGTTGAAGGAATAAAATTTGATAAAATGTAAAACCTCCCTAAAAACCCACCCCCAAGTGTAAAAAATAAACGATAAAACTGTATATAAAATTGTCCACTTCGGCAAAAAAAAAATATTGGATTAAATTTTGTTTTGTTAATTTTTTTTTTTTTTTTGGTTCGTCCTTTTGATTTTCCCAAAACGCAGAAAAATTCAGGAGACCCAATATATTATTTTTAAAATTATTTTTAATGTTTTAGTAAAAAAAAATTAAATAATATAAAAACGTACATATGGTATATAATAATTATAAATAAAATTAATTTTTTTATCTAGCAATAATTTAGTAAACATAAAATACAACATAATAAAAATAATTAATTTGATTTTTGAAATGTTAGTTTTTAATAAATAGTCAAATACATACAGCACAAAATTCATGTTAAATTATAAATTGTTATACAAGAGTTAAAAGTAAAATAAAATATGTTGGATCTAATTTGCTTTACACGATGATAAAAGTATTGCTACTCTCGATTTTAATTTCAAAATTTTATTTAGCAAATCTCGTTAGGTGGCGAAAAATTAAAAATATTTTGCTTTGTCGATAAATTCCCGATTGTAAATTGCACTGCATATTTAAAACTGGTAGTGGCAACATAGCAATATCCAAATTAAATTGGTTCTATGCCTACTTTTCGTACTTATTCCCTATCAAACAAAATTTTTTGAAGAATGTTTTGATATGTAAACTTCGAGAGTTTCATTTGTTATATGTAGTTTAATGCAGAAATTTGTTTTTGGTAATATGCATAAATAAGTAAAATATTTATACAAAAATAAAATTTAATATTTCAAAACTAAAGAACGAAAAGAAGAGAGCTAAATTTAGTTTATGTTGGATTTGCATAAAATTAAATAAATTGGCAGTAGAATTTAGAATAAACAAATGATATTTATAATGAGAGGAATTTATTTTTTTTAATTTTCCTTTTCTTATAAACGTCAATTTTTCAACTAAGTAAATTAATGGTTAGTACATAGTAGTTAGCGATAGATGTCGCTAATGTTCATACACTCAAATATGCTTGATAATTAGTTTAAACTGCACTCGTAGTTCTAATTTAACAAATTAAAAACGGATTAGCAAAATCTTTTAACATCACATGTCATTTGTTTTGTGCCATCTATGAACGACTGGTGTGACTAAATATCAATTTAGTTAGTCAGAATACTAAAAAAGGCTTAATTAACAGAAATTATGTGTGCCTGATAACGACTTTTGTGTCCAAATTCCCGACTAACTTAACTAACCATAAAAGTTCCTGTCGGTTATTGATAGATGTCTCTAATGTTTATAAACCAAAATGTACCTGACATTTAGTTTGGAACTAGAAATTTGGTTTTTGTAATTTATAATTCACCGGTTGAACATATGTATTTTTAAACGACAGACGTAGTTTGTTTTGTGCCATTTCTGAATGACAGGAACGAATTAGCCATTCATTTAGTTGGTTAGAAATTTAAATAAAATAATCTGGGAGGGAGGAACACAGCGCAGCGATAATTAAATTTTAATTTAATAATTATTTATTTATTATTTTGAAATTCACAACACTGTGATGGATTGTATTTCCGGCCAAGAAACACGAATACCCGAATACCACGAAATACTAATTGCGAGTTGGTTTTTTCATGTTAGGTAATTTCATCTCCAGCTCGTGAACTCTGGCTTCTATTCCACATGAAGCCCAAATTAATTATTTTAAAATAGTCAATTACTGGCTTTGTGTATGCTGTTGTAAAGCGGAATCAGGGGAATGTGTAAGCAAATTGCTGCACATGAACCGGTAGGTACAAGATTTTGTAGTTTTAGTTTCCTAAAATAATTTAAACTATTAAAGGGATCTCTACACAATCAGCAATAAGGAATTAAAACCAAAATGGAGAAAAAATGACCAGGATATTTAAAAAAAATATACAGAGATTGAATAAGACCTGGACATAGCCGTTACAAAGATGGTCAAAGATAAAACAATTGGTTTAACGCAATACGACAGGAATTATTTAAAATTTATATTATTCAAATGTTAAATCACTTTTAATTATATTTGTGCTTAGATAACTTGTACGCAAACCTATTTTTGGTAAAATGTTAAATATTTAAAAAATTATAAAAATTAAAGCAGTTTGCTAAAAAATATTGTTATTTTATAAAAATAAAGAAATTTAGTTTTAGTTTTATAATTTAATTTTTACTAACGATCAGTTCTTAAAACTACCTGGGATTGAATTTTAAAAAATTAAAAAGACCGTGGGTAAAACAACTGCAATCTGAAACCAAACCAATTACCAAATAAACGCATATTGATTAGTGGTGTGTAAAGTAAGTATTGCCAATCCTTTATTTATCTATAGTAAAAAAATCACCATATTGGGGCAAAAAATAATTTTTTCGAAATAGCATTTTTAAGGGAAATGCGGCAACCCAATATGTCCCATGTTCTGGAAAAACTGCCAAATAAATTTGTTGCTTTTTAAATTAGGCTTGAACATTTCACCAGATCTACCATTGATTGCAGTGTCCCGATGGCATTGCTCTTAATGGCGACGAAAATAAGTATCCCCGTCAAACAAAGAACGTGTACGAGTACAATAAAACAACATTTGCGATCCCGACTTATATAAATTTGACAGCCAAAAATACATAGGTTAGTACAAACCCATATTTATGGTAATTTGAAAATGAGTAAAGTGGTTTTCTTTAGTTCCTTGGATTTTAATCCGATCGAAATCGGTTGTACTCGTATTTTAGGTTGTTACTTGGGTCTGTACATTTTTTTACGCATAACCGTGTACTGGGATCGGATTGTGACCCCACAGTGTTTTTATATGAGGTGTGAGGTAGAAATAGTATGGTGAGTATTTTATTTTGAATTTTTTGAAATTCAATTTATAGAAACAGCGCGTGTTTACGCAATTTCTAAGATGTGGAAATGGTAGATTATCTTTGCATCAAATCGTTTTCATTTAAAATTTTCAATAAGAAAATGAGGTAAATTAGATACATACACGGTTAGTGTGAATCAAATGAATCAAGATGTAAATTGTATAGCAAACTACATTGAAATAGAAGCCAATATTTATTTTAAGTATGTGAGGTAGTCGATTTTATCTCGAAAAATTGATTTCTATGTAATAATGAAACAGCTAACAGTGCTGTGATTTACTAGAATTTTGAATTACATATTTTCATTTTTAGTAAGAAATTCTATTATTTAATTTTATGCTTGTAATATTAGTTTAACTGTTTTATTTATATGTAGATACAAATAAAAGAGCTTTAATTTTCAATAATTCGCATTTTAAGTATATTTTATTTTAAATATCGGTAATGAAATATTAGAAATAGCTCTCTGTCATAACGAATAGCTCAGGTACGGTAATACTGAAACTCCGACCTCTCCTTTTGTTATAAAATTTTGAAAAATTTTAACCGTGACATTTTCCTTTCTATATGTGCTTGCGAAGTGTAGCAGTTTTAGCGTCTCGTTGTTTAGAAAACGTCTTAAACAAAACCGATGGCCTTTTTATTTCAATGCCGCTATTTGATAGTTCGTCGCATTTTAAATGTAAAAGTATCCTTATAGTTCGAAATAGGTACATTTTCTAGGTAGGTTTAGGTAGGTTTTTTAAGTTCCATTCCTCTGATTTCCAATGGATGTAATGTAACTTTGTCGCACTTCAAATCAAATTGCCAATTCGGAAAAAGGACAATTGGATTTTCATATCTCCATTGTAAATAAGAAAAACATTTAAAACGGCGATTGACGGTAATCACATCATGGTATGTAGCCCTGTCTCCAAATTTTAAAGAGAAGCCAAATTAATATTTTTATTTCGATTGAATACATTTCTACATGTCTGGATTGCATCATACTCCAACTTCTGAAAACGATTTTATCGCAGGATTTTTTTATTTTTCATTTTAGAATTTTGAACAGCCGCTGTAATATATATGCTTGGGCATCTTAAGCATCGATACCGTGGCCGTTTATTTTTTGTTAGGCCATATCTTTCACCATCAATATAACTAAATTTTTAAATGTATTTTATTTTAAAATTTTGCAACTTTTTTGTATGGTTCAATATGACTTGATTTTTTACATACTTATGGTTAATTTTTCGTGTTAAATATATATTTGGATGCCAATTTTCACAACGCGCATCAAAAATCAAATAAAATACGTCAAAATCTTATATTTTGATTACGTTTCCTTTATATGCTTCCAGGATGCCATCCAATCGTCAATAAAATAATAATTTGAGATTTTTTAAGTGAATAAAACGTACAGAGAGTTATTTTTAGTTATTTTTTTAATTTCTTTTTCTTTGCCAGTTTATTATAGAGGCAATTATGAAAATCACATACATTATTATATTTGCCTCTCTATTGCGCTTAAAAAGAATTAAATTTTTTCATACATATTTCCTGATCATAAAATTGACTCGCTAAACTATTCTCTTTGCGTTTAGTACAAATCTGACTTTCGAAATCAAACAAATTCGAAAACATAGCGAAAAACTAAATGAAGAGCGATCTAGTCGTAATTCTAATCAACGTGAAAAGATCGAAGGTTTGCTGGATATTTCGAGCAATTATGCAAGTCCAATGAAAATTAAAGGGGAAAAGCAATCATCCATTCATTATCATTAATGGATCTCCCGGTCAAATGTAAATTTCGGAAACAGCACTGAAAAATGAATATGGTAGACATTGATGGTAGGCATTGATGGTAGACAAAGATTGAACGCACAGGTTACACCACACAATAAAAAACAGATTTTATCCAATTTCGTACTCGACGAGGCCGCCATGTCCTCTCCAATGACTCTATACCAATTTCACTAGTTAGCTTGGAGCTCCTACTATTCACGGTCCTTAAGAGTGTTCTTTACTAAAGTAAGAGTACGTTATTCAAGTTCAATAACCATCTGCGGGAACATATTTTTCTAGCGTTTTTTGATATTCAATAGAATGCTTTTCACAAAATTTAAACAATAGACAATAGACTCAAGTTTGTCCGCAATAATAAAGTAAAATCTATAACCTCGTGCCTAAGTAGTTTTATTTGTTGTTAAATATTTTAATTTTATATTAGAAAAAACTAACTCAGAAAATTGCCGATAGAGAGCCTCTGGATTATTTGGTATGCAAATACTGAATTTTTCTAATAAATATAAGGAATAATGATGCATTATTCCACATAGACACATTAAAATTTAATTTTTAGGTTAGGTTCAATAACAAGTTTAATTTAGTAAAAACCGCTCTTAAAGCAATAAGAAATGTATGCCTCAATGGCACTTTTCTGGTAATTCCCAGGTAATAGGGAATTGGATAAGTAATTTCTATTTCAACATTTTTTGTTGGCATATTAAGGTAAAACGCTTGTGTTAATTTCTTTGAAAACAATATTAAATTGTGAATAATGTTCCCTGCCAATTTAGATATGGAAAAGTTATTCCCAATTTATAAATATTTACATCAAAATTAGGCCGAAAAAAAAATATTTCAGCTGATTTTACATATAAATTCTGTCGCCAATTCTCTACTCCTGGGGGAATGCCAGAATGCCACAGGTGGTACTTAAATTGCAAACTCCGCGATTCAACAGGAAAACATTATATCAAATTGTATAAAATAATATTGTTCTTCAGGATATTTCATATTGCTCATAATGGATAAATCGGCAAAGAGAGCAAACCATATTATATGAGAACTTTTATATTTTTATCTGTAATAAGATGCATTGGAAGCACTAACGCTCGTATGTGAGACACCAGTACATGAATTCTGGTTTAATGATAAATTAGTCAGTCGTTAATTAGTCGTCTCATTCTCATAATTTTTTTTTGTGTTCCGTCGAACTCTGGTTTACAGGGTAATGGTGCTTTTAAGTATAAAAATTTAAATTGCTATAAAACTTAGTCAATACAATTCCGTCTCAACGACTGGAAAATTAAAACTAGTCAAATCGAAAAAATTAACGTGAATACTGATCTATTGTAATGAAATGAAAATATGAAGATTTATACAGTTTTATTTAAATTATAATAATTTACGATGAGATAAAATTATTTATTTGATAAATATATTTATCCGCTATTGATTTTCCAAAACAAATATTATCTTCCAAACCTCACTAGATGGCATGAATTATTGGTCGCTCGTGAATTAATATTGTAGCTCCATGTCATAATATTTATGGTTATTATGCCATGGAAACTAAATCAAAATTGCGATCAAAAGTGACCAAAGTCTGGCCTTCTGGGAAAAAAAGTGTGATGTAAATTTTTAGAAATGGGAAATATCTTTTCTGTATCGAAACTGGCAGGGAAAATTATTCCCAACTTAATTTCGTTTCCAAAAAAAAAAATTCTGACATCATTTTACCTTATGCCAAAAAAATAATTTAAATTTAAACAGAAAATAAATATAAATATTTTCCCCAATTTCTAAGGCACGTTGCACACTTGAGCTATGTTTTTTTTAAACGTATAGTGAGCTATGTTTTGAAATCACAGGTTCTCGGTTTGCAAAGCCGATATAAGTGAAATTAGATTTGTGGAGCTTAACTCAAGCCTCTCGTACGCCCTGATTTGTTAAATTTCTGTATCGATTTCGAGGTAATTATTTATGTCCAAATATATTGCTTTACATATTGGGTTGATCCTGAGATTTATCTATAATGTTTCTATTACTTGAGTTTTGGAAACCAAAATTGCAAGCTGTAAAATGAAAATATAGCTCACATCAGTCAAAAAGCTAAGCTTAAGCGTGCAACGGGCCTTATTCCCAGGAACATGCCAGAATAGTGCCTCAGACTCGAACTTTTAAGAAAATGAGAACTAATTAATAGTAATATAAATCTGAAAGTACGATTTTTTCATCTCCATGTTTATTTTCAACCGAAAATTTTCAATGGTGTCGAAAAATCATAAGACAGATTTGTCTTTTATTCTAATAAATCCCATACGAGTAATTCACCAGCTAACTGGAATTCAGCTACCGGTCTAATATCAAAAACTAATTTATTTAAAAAAGACGAATGCCACTGAAACATGAACTTCAGAAAAATCTTTCTTCTTTACTCCTCAGAATCTTTTGATTAAATCCAGTAATTTTTGGTAAAATAAAATAAAATTACGGGATTCGGAATTACAAGGGATCAGTTATGATTTTGCAGTTCCCTGAATTAAACTTAACCCCCCCTCCCCTCCCCCATATAACCATATGATCGTTAATACTCATGAAGCTTGATAAAACGAGTTGCTCGTGTTTGTCCGCAATTCGTTTATTCATTTCACGCTCTATTATTTTCCAAAATGGTTGACCCTTCACTTTCCGACAACACACTGAATGAGTATTCTGTGATGCCAGAATCAATCCAGAATTGGCCCAATTCCATTGAACAACAACGACCGTTGAATGAACAATTTTCTGACAAAAAGTATTCTAGAAACCAATGAAGTTGGCACTTCTGATTGTATATTGCAATCAACATACCTAATCGGAATATGCAATCAAAAGTGGCGACTTCATTGGTTTCTAGAACACTTTTTGTCAGAAAATTGTTCATGCAACGGTGGTTGTTGTTCAATAGAATTAGGCCAATTCTGGATTAGCACAAATTCAGCCAATATATTTTTCGGATGGCAATGAACATACCTGACAGGAATATACTATCTGCATTGCTTATGACTTGGATTTTAGATCGTATTATTTCTATTATTTAATTTGTTGTTCAACACAAATTTTATTGAACAATATATCACTGTTTTTTTAAATATAGTATCTTTCAGGGGCTAGTTTGGTTTTCCTCGATTTATGATTGAAAATTTATGAAAATCATATTTCTATGATAAGCACAAATTTCATCAGTTTAGCGGCCTATAGAAAATTTTAAAATTAGGCTTAAATTATTTCTGGTTTTTTCTAGAAATTGGGTTTTTATTTATGCCGTGTTTCAGGCGAAATTTGAAATTTTCTTTTCCCGTTTTTTCGGCTCCTGGACTAGCACTATTTTTTTCCCGTGAGCACTAATTAGCACAAATTGGGCTTAATCGCTATGCAAAGTTTCATTTTGAAATTCGAAAATTTCCCTGCTGCAGTTACCCACACTATCAAAGCTATACAGATTTTATGTGTGGTGTCATTCCTCGTTGCAGATTTTCGGTGCATTTTTAAATCCGTGTCGACATGCAGTAACTATCAATTTTTTTACTTCGATGGAAAATGCGGCGGAAAAGCGAGAAAGTGATAGTTACAACATTTCGGCTCTGCTCTCATATTGACAACAGGTAATCTGAGTTGTACACAGCAAAATGAAATTTTTTTACGCTTGATTAGCTTGACGTATCAGTTGTCATTTTCTAGGACACGATAAGACGCCTACACATCAAAAGCATAACATATAAGAAATTATTATGAATTATTGAGACATTCAATTTTGTTGTTGGGGTTTTAGCTGATTTTAGCCAAACCAATAAATGTAAAAAGTATATAACAAATATAATAATTGAGTAGTTTGAAAAGATACACTTTCAAATAAAAAATCAGAGCTGCAACACTGTAAGTCCAAAAAAAAACACTTAAGTGAAGTTTAATCATCCACACAAAAAACCTCCTCAACATGCGAAAGACAATGTTAAACGCATTAGAAATATCCGAAATTCGAACCGTATAGTAAAAATATAGCATAACCTTAAATATATCCAGAAAAATTTTGGGATGATACGTATTATCAGAAATAAGATAACAGATCACACTAATACAGTTCTGGAATCATATAATACGCTCTTTGACCTTGATTTACAGGCACTTCAGAATATTAGATTACTACACTGATATAAAAGCAGTACTCGATCCCACAATTTTACCAAAAAGCCTATCAAGTTCCATCACTATAATATTAAATAAATTACTTTCAATATTGAGTACAAGACGGTCCAATTGAGAATTATTGCTTCTTCAAATTTAGAAACATCCCTAATAGTGATCCTGGAACAACCAATGGAGGTAGATGAACTATCAAAACACACCTGTTCAAACACGTGTCGAAAAACTACATACAAGCAAATTACGTCAGGATACAAAGTAAAAAACCCTTGCTTAGCCTTAAAGTCAGCCACTATGCTCTCCTAAACCTTTTTAGAAAAAAGAGCAAATTAGAACTTCAATTTCATTTTGTAAAACCAAATTGGAATAATAGGAAGTGACTGTCTCAACCAACTTCAAGCCATTATATTCAGTAACTAAACATAAAAATCTCTCTGAAACCACATAAGAAGTACCCTCAGATTTTTCCCAATCAAAAATTAAAACAGAAATTAGGTGAAATAGTTGAAGAACTCACAAGCCTAGTCCTCTCAGGTCCCGAATTAAAGTTAGTTGCAGCAATGTTGACACCACGACGTCGACAGAGAAAATACGTACTTTTAATACGAAGCCAGTTTATTCCAGACCATACCCCTATCCGATAAAAGCGAAAATATATAGCTAAATCAAGCAACTCCGTCGAAATTTTCATAAATCTCTCCACTGTGGAATGTACCGAAAAATAAGATGCATCTGGGAGGAAGACATATAGTTTAATGATTGACTGTACAGAAAATTTAACTCAGGCGAAAATAGATTTTCAATATCGCTGAACTTAGAAGTGGCTTCATAAAATTCTGCTTAAAGAATCTGTTATTGAGAAAACTAATCCGAGTTTCAACAGTTTATATTTGGGTCCAAGAACGCGCCATCAAATTTCTAATGTACACTCGACGACATTTTTGCAATCACATAGGGAAACGTTGCAATGTTTTCATTGACAATTTAATTATTTTTGGCAAGAATGAAAACGAATCCCTTGGAAACTAGACAAAACCCTTTGAAACTTTAGGACATACAAATATGAAAATACAAAAAATATAAGTTGCGGTTAGTTCTGGGAATGGCATCATTTTACCAACCACTTTCATATGCATTAAGCAATAAAATAAATAACTCCAAGATGAAGAGATGGTAAAGCAATTCTGGGACACTTGTGAACTTTATAATAAATTTATACAGTTCAAATTGGCGAAGTCGTATCAATTCTGCAGCAACAATAATCACTTCCGATAAATTAATCAAACACCATATCTGGAGCCGTGGTGGACTACAACATCAGTCTGTTTATTATTCCGATATTAGCCCCATCAGCGGTACGCTATTATCTTTACTCCAATTAATGTAGGTCTCAACACGATACGCTTAGTCGATACACTTACTCACACATCCCCAATATTTGGTTCGTTTGTTTGCTAAATGTTGATGGTTGGAGATTAGCGTGGATCCTCCCAGAAATTCCTCTACTTCAAATCAGGACCCCGTCTACTTTAAGAGATTATCAATTACAAACAATAATAGATTCGCGCATTGGTCTATATCTAAATTTTTAAATTCAGTAACAAAATTATTATTTGCGCCTCATTGGATCGCACGAGTAGCACTCAGCCGCCACAGCCGTTGTTTAATCAAGGTGCGGTCGTTTGGTTTGGGATATTAGAACAACAGTTCAACGTAGGAAACCATTATCATGCTGCAAAATATTATCATGCGGTCAATGCATTCGATTCCACACTTCACGGACATTCGTCGATATTATTGAACGTGTCTTGTGAGAATTAGAAATGACTAAATTACACAAACTATTACACGGCCTGCCATTTTTCTATTTTTTAAACACAGACAATAATTCCTGATAATATGATGACGCCATTGAGACTATATCTCAATTACAAATAAATTCAATACAGAGCACGTCATTTACGCAGTCTAAATCGCAAACTAGGGTTAATTGCAAAATAAAGCTAGAAAATGTGTTTCGCCGTGTAAACATAACGTCTTATGATTTCTGACTGAACATCCCAACAAACACTTTTGAACGATTCTGTAATTCCTGCAACCAATCGGAACGCTTCAAATCAAAATTCAAATAACGTTTTCAATCTGCATGGTGCGTTAATACTTATGGCACTAAGATATCGGACTTCGGCGGAATTTTCAATGCAGATTATCGTTTCAGGCTTTTTTAAACATACCGATTCATCAACAATATTTAAAAAAAATAATAATAATACATTGATATCACAAAAGGAAGTTTAAGTATCAGGAGATTAAACATTTAGATCAATATCATCTAGGAACTCTATCACCAGTTATCTAGGTCGTCTAGCTCCTAATAAACTAGCTAAAGCCAACTCATAATTCGAAAGTATAAAGAAGCAAAGAATTTGCCGACCGACTAAATATTGTTAGACCATGTTGGTAATCCATTTCCTTTAGTGTTAAAAAAAACCTTGGCTTGAGTCCGTATAGTGGCTACCTGTCTTAAATAACATTATCTTTCCTGATCGTTAAACTGTTTCGGGAGGTGGTATACCCAAAACAACATTTATAACTCCATTTAGATTGTATGAATTCACTAAGATGATATTTGGATTAAGAAACGTGGCACAATTATTCCAAAGATTACGGTACGCGGTATCATTCCAGTTGAAAATGTGTTTCGTATATTTAGATAACATATTGATTGCAAGTTCTTTCGGAGAACATTTAGACTACATCGAAACCAACTTTCAGCTTTTAGCAGATAATGGTATAATAATTCACGTCAGTAAATGTGTATTTGCCGTTCTCGAAATAATATTTGTCTAGGGTCATTACTGGAGCGAACATCCAAAGACAGTAAATATTGAGCAATTTTTATACAAGCTTTATTAGCACGGCGGCATACGATCAAATTTTATTATTTCTTAAAAGGAATAAAAAGAACTCTAAAATTGAAATTAATTGGTCCGATAACGCTATGGCTGCATTTGAAAATTGTAAGACGAAGTTATGTCAAGTGATAGCTTTAGATCGTACAATCGAAGCAATGTTGCAACAATGGAGAGATACCACCTGGTAGTAATTAGGTTTTTCTCGAACTTTGGGTAGGCCTATTTATGGATTAAACAAGCATTATCGATAACATACGTAATTAGACAATTTAAGAGACTTCTCCACGATAGTTATTTGGATTTTATCAGCCAGCTTAATACTGGCATTCAGCACAAAGGAATAGATTCAATTTCTATTCCAGAAAACATCGATTTTTGACCTATTGCAGAAAGCTCAAACAAATGATTCAGAACTTCTTCTTCTCTAGATTTTTTAAATTCTAATTCTGCATTAAAATTTCAACAAATTCCGATATTTTTTAATTCATCTAGATCCATTTTTGTTGTCATGGTTCATTAGGAAAATCTATCAATTAAGAAATACGGTAAAGCTACTGTCAATAATTGTACTGCCATTACTTACAAGGCTTCTGGGTCCATGAGGATACTGGTAGAGGTCTGAAAATATCCATCTTCAGATGGATCTTCAGTCTGAAGATTTCTTCAGACCTCTACCATTATCATGTAATTGTCGGTACTGTGTGTATTCAAATTAGATTACCCATTTGAAGTTTTGAAATCCATTATCCGTGATCAAGGAGTTCAATTTAAATCACAATTATTTAAGGAATTATCTAAATTACTTAGACTCGCATATAACAGAACCACTTGTTACAATCCAAAGGCAATGATCGAATGTTGACCCATAATTCTTAAATATTACGTCTCACAATCGACCAGATTAGACACAAATTCTAGTAACCGTATTATTAGGATTAAGATCTATGTTTAGAGAACATATTCTTTCTACATCGGCTGGGCTAGGTTATGGAAGGAACATACGATTACCGGCACAGTTTATAAACACAATATTGAGTTCATTCCACACACAGAATTTATAACTATTGTTAAGCAGCATCAGACCATAGTTTTCCAAAAATATTTGTGAATGGTAAATACAAGGTTCTGGAAAAATCCGATGAAAATTGAGAAATTGAAATTAAAAATCGTAGTCCAAAATCTTGTATTACGAAAATTTCACAGTCATTAGTTCTCATTTTAACAGTGTCTTGACGAACAAATCGTCCACCAAATTAAAAGCCCACAACAGACAAGTACCATTAAATATTCTTCTGAAACAATGCCAAAAGAAATCAGGTATTCTAAAACGGGCCGAAAAATTAAAACAAATTCGCGCATATTAGTATCGTATTCCACTGGAATGGTAGTATCTGTGTCGTAAGCGGTTTGCTCTAGACAGCACTACTTTTTTTAGTACAGATGTTCAAATAAAAAAAACAGAAAAATTATAGAAGCAAGTTTGTTTGATTGTTTTAGATTGAAAACCACTAATTTTATACGCATTTTGCGGATATTGGTAGATTATTCCTTTAAAAATTACCGTTCACATCACTAATTTTTAGTTAATTAACTCGTTTAATAAAAATAATTAAACCTTAATATATTGAATTTCATTAACCTTCGTTAATACCCAATCGTATAAATCTTTATACCGGTAATGTCCCAAATATCAATTTGTTTTCACTGAAAAGCACAGCATGAAAATTTAATCAACTGTAATTTTGCCCACCCACGAGCCAACGACCTGAAAAACAATCAAATTCACAGTTGTGATAAAAAAGGTGGGTAACCCAATAAATAAAAAAGTTTTCGATAATATGCAGTGCAATTGACTCGAAGATAATGGAAAATGACAAACAACGGAGCTTTTTCGTGTGAAAGCTTTTGTATATTTTTAATTTTTCACCTTTTCTTTGTTGTTTAAAATCTACACTAAAATAAATAAATGTTACGTAATAAATAATTATATTATTAAAATACTTACTGTTACGTGTTATTTTATTTATTAAACTAATATTTGGTTTTAGATGTATTATAATACAATAATAGTTTCTTAGTAAATACGAGGCAAAAATATAGGGGGCAAAATACTATATATAGTTGTGATTGGTTGTTCGATATACGACGAATAGCTCTTTATAATAATTTATTAATTATTTTTGTTTATTTAATTATACCAACCTTGCTTTAACCGATGTTACAACCGTACCAACAGTGACATTTTCTTTTATGTGAATGGGGCCATAGATACTTTTATCCCAAATTGGTGGTTTATTGTTACGGTCGACCACGTCCAATTCAACATCAACGTCTGCATATGATGGTGGTTCACCTTTATCGGACGCCCGTACTCTTAGTCGATATCGATCACGCTATATAGTCATTTTCATTTTAAGTGAAACGTTTTTACATTTTTTTTTTTGAGGCGGTGTTTCATGATGGGTGGTATTTTTTTTTAATTAGTTTTATGTTTCAACATTTTTTTGTTTAATTTTATATTCGAAACACAAAAAGAGAAAAAGAAAACGAAAATTAAAAAATTAAAATTAAATAAAATTTAAAAATCAAGTAAACCAAAAAATACAACAATCTTTAATTTTTTTGTTTGTTCTTTTTTTTTTAATTAGGTAATCAAATTAAAGAAATAATAACATAATTTTTAGAGTATGGATTCTAAGGGTTCTGATTTTTAAAAACTTTTGGATCAACAAATAAAAAAATATAATTATTTTTTTTTTAATCTAAGATTCTTGTTTTTTGTTTAGTAAAATTATAAATACGATTAATAAAAAAATATCTACTGTATTTATTTATAATTTATTAATTAATTATTTGTATTAATAAAAATGGGACAAACTGAAAAAAATTAAGTCATGGTTTTAAAAAAATTTAACAAAACAAAAACACAAAACATGATTTTTATTTATTATTACATTTTTAAAAATATAAAATTTGATTTTTTAATCGCTGAAAATTAATTTGTTTATTTATTAAAATATTTAATACCAATTTTGATTATTTATAAATTAATTTAAAAAAAAAATTGTGCAAAAAATCAAATTTTTATAAAATTTATGGTGCAATTTAAAACTAAATCGGTTAATTATTTTTTAATGGTTTATTAAAAAATAATTGCCATATAGCACTAAAAATAATTAATATCACTTAAATAAAAATCATGCTTTATCATTTTATTTTTAACGCAAACACAAAATCTAAAGCCACAACACAAACTTTAGGACCTAAAACAAATATACGAGTAATTAATTTATAAATTCGGTTTTTTATTTTTTTTGTTCGAATAAAATTTCTAATTAGAAAAAAAATTATCTCATATTAAATAATAAAAATTATAGATTAAGTTAGGTAGCCTGGTATTTTTTTCTTGTATAAAATAATAATTTTTTTTCTAATTTATTTATAATTATTGACGTAATATTTTTACTGGCTACCACAGATAATTAAATTATATTACTTTTAAATCATTAAAATTAGGAACAAAAACGTATTTTAACGGAAAAAAATCGCTACTTACAGGGTAGCATCCCTTATTTATTTATTTTGTTAAATATATAATATATGTTATATAAATTGAAGATGGTATATCGAAAATTAAACCAAAAAATAAAATTAAAAAAAAAATTAAATTAAAATGTGCATATTAAAAATTATAAATTAATATTTAATTTTCATGCAAAAATATAATTTCTATATAATATTAAAAACTGCATGCATAATTCTTTTTTAATTAAAAATAAAATTTATTTAATTTGTCCATTCCAACAAAAAATAAAATAAAATAAAATTATGTGTGTAATTTCTTATTTATAATATAAAAAGGATTAACAGTGAAAGGATTTATAAAAATTAAATAAATTAACAAAAATTCAAATAAGAAAACAAATAAATAAATAAATTAATTTTCTTTTATTATTATTTTACCGCATTTATTTTATTTTATTTTCGTTGAATGTTGAAACGACGCTCAAAAATTGGTTGATCGTTTCTTTACAATAATTAATTAAATGCCCCAAACACGTCACGAAAATGTCACTTATGTGTATTTCCTTATTTAAAATAATTAATATAAAAAAAAAATGTTGAGTACAAAAATAAAATACAATTTTCCACAAAACAAAAATATTAATTAAATATGGCGTAAAATCTAAAAAATCAAAATCATTAAAACTCGATATCCCGTTTAATAATTTTGTAGAAAATTTGTATTTAAACTTCAAAAATCAAATTTAATTAATTTTATAGTTGAAAACAAAACAAAAAAATCCATTTATTCTTATTCCGGCTCTGCGTAAAATTTTCCTAAAAAATTTATTAAAATGTTTGTTTTTAAAAAATATGTGGTCCACAAAAATATATATCACCACCTGTTGTTGTATGTGTATATCATGTTGTCGATAAATTTTCAAAATTTTCAAAACAAAAAATTAGTCGCCATCTTTTTGCTCCACAAAATAAAAATTAATAAAATAATAATTAAATATAAAAATTAAGGTATTCAGTGCTGTTAAATAATAATCATAATAATAATAAATTGTACTAAAATAAAGAAAATTAAATTTTAATATATTGTGCCCTTAATTAATTAATTAAAATTAAAATTACTTATTATGTTAATAATTTATATTTATTTATGCAACTGAAAAACAAAATTGTGCTGAAAGGAAAATAAGCGGCCTATCGAAGAAAACTTAATATAATATTTTTTGTTTTATAAATAAATAAATTCTATTAATGAAAATTAAAAATTAATAATTTTCAGTAATAAAATTTTAATTAAGAGTTTAAAAAATTTCTGCGGCAGCCATTTTATGAATTACTTAAATTTTTTTTGTAAAATTCGTTGCCAAAACCTAAAAAATTATCTTCTTTCGTACAATCATCTCTCTCAAAAATTAAATTATAAATTATAATAGAGAAATAATATAAATAAATTAAATTAAAATAAAATTAACAAATTTTGTTAAATTATTTAAAATATAAAAAATATCGAAACTTACGTCTAACGGTTTTTTTAGAACGATCCACCCAGATTCTGGTTGGATTTCAAAATATTCTAAATCATTTGGATTGTACGGGGCCGACAGGCTGTATACAATGGCACCATTATTATCAGCATCTTCATCGGATGCGGAGACACGTAAAATATTTGTACCAATACTTGCATCTTGTTTAACATTTTCAACATATTTCTAAAATAAAAGTAGCACACACGTTAAAATCGATTACGATTTGGCAAAATTTTATTTTACTCACCTGTCGATCAAATAGCGGCGGATTATCATTTACATCCGTTATTTCTACAGTAAATGAGCAAACACCCTCAAGGCTTGGTTCACCCTGATCGGTTGCTTTTACCGTAACCGATACGAATTTACCATCATCACCTTCCCGATCAAATACTTTATTGGTTGAGACTTCGCCCGTTTCTTCGTCGACCGTAAATTTTGTACCCTTTTGGTTTGGTTGCTGTACAATCGAATATTTCACCTGTCCATTAACGCCTTTATCTTCATCGGTCGCTTGTACTTTAATAACTGGACTACCATTAGGCGCGCCCTCCTCAACTTTCGGATAATACGTACTACAATCTTTAAATACTGGTTTGTTGTCGTTTACGTCCGTAATAAAAACAACTACGACCGCAGTCGATGTATGTATCGTAGCATCACCGTTCACGCAACATGATCCATCATCCATTGCCGTTACATTTAATTCGTACTTATCACGATCGAGTGAAATCGGTTTACTATGCAATCGGATGACACCGGTAATTTCTTCAATCACAAATTGCCCGCTACTCGTACCACCGCCAACAAAACCAAATCGTACATTATCACCGTCCTTATCGGATGCCACCACAGTCGTAACGAGCGTATTCGGTCCAGCATTTTCATCGACATTCGGTGTATAGACTTGTTGTGAAAATTTAGGTTCCTCATCGTTTTTATTTTTGGTGTATACACGAACCGTTGCCGTACCCGTTTTCGATGGTTCACCTTTATCCTTGGCTGTCACAACAAATTCATAGTAGGCATTATTATTATCCGCGTCGAGTTGTTTATTATTCACGATTATGCCATTCGAATCGACCGCAAAATGATCATCGGATACCAAATATTCGATTTCAGCATTTGCACCAGAATCAGCGTCCATTGCTTTTACTTTAAGGATGCTGGTGCCGAGTGGTATGTCTTCATCGACATTATGTGCTTGGTAATCGGGTAATTCAAATTTCGGTGCATTGTCGTTAACATCGGTGACACGAATTGTTAGCTGTGGAATATGAATGGGAAAATAAATTTTTGTTAGTTTCTTTGAATAAATTTGAAATTAGGTTGGGATAGTAAAGTAGGTGCAAATTGTTTATTCTCTCGTAAACTGCAACATACAATATAATGAATAAATGTATTTAACATACGGTCCAAGAAAATCTTTGAACATACTCGTACGTTGCCTTAGTCGACTGGAATGGTCCCCGTACTTTCTGAAAGGAGATCGAATGGCCAAAATTTGTAGCATAAAAACTGATCTAAGCCGTACATGACGTAAATATGCGGACAAAGTGAGTAAACAATTTTCCTCTGATATACTCCTTTTTGAGTTTGCAAAATACTAAATCTACAAGGATTTGAAAATGAAGGAATTCATCCAAAGCGCCAAAGTAAAACACGTGCACTGTAAAAATGTTCAAATCTGTGATTGGTAACGCCTAGGTTCGAATACATGACGGCCAACTAAAAAATAACTAGATATGGAGCCAGAACCCTTTAAATGCCAAAGCGTTATATGCAGGATTGAAATATCTTTCTTTGAGGTTACCTCGATCGTGATACAGTGAGTTTGCAATGTCTTAATATTATCGAAGATCGTCAGCAGTCAGTCGTCGCCTCAAAAATAATTCAGTAGGAGCTTTATCCGTTCCAGCATGTAGTATGTTCCGAAAGCCAAATAAGAATGAGTTGAGCTGAGAATCGAGATCTGTGTTATCGTTCACACTTGCCTTGATTCGACGTTTGAACGGTTGGATGAATCTTTCGGTTAATCCATTCGTCTTTGGATGGTATGATGATGACGTAATGTATTTGTAGTGCGGCTGTACGTAATGTTGTAAGTAATAATATCCTTCTGTGCCACATGGGAATGTTGTTCTCCACCGATAGTTCATCTCGACGTTGTAGATTCGAGCAGAACTGTGGATCTTGGTACATTTGTTGTGTTGGCCTCGGATGGGATGCTCTTCTTGCAGAACTGGAGGTCATTCATCTTTACTTTGTTTATGTAGTTCACGTCATCTTCAATGTTATGGCTATCGAGTTGTGGTACTTCAGTAGTAGTTGGCATTCGTGATAAAAAATCGGTGAAAATGTTTAATTAACCCGGAATGTATTGAACGGCATAACTGTATGAAATTCACAGGTAGGCCCATCGGATTAAACGATTATTAACGAGTTTTGGTAGATTAAGTTTTCTCTAAATATATGAGTCAGCGGTTCGTGATCGATGACCAATGTAAAAAATTTACCAGTGCTACCTTGTCAATAGTGTTGTGATATAATTATGCATTTGATAACTTCCTGAATGCGAAAGCGAATGGTAAATCAACATTGTTATCGCTGCGGTGGCTTAGAACAGCTCGGATTCCTTTGGCGAATGCGTTGCACATTAAATACACATCTTTTTCGTCGTAGTACGGGTTCAATATTTGTGCGTCGAAAACCGTTTGCTCACGCATTTGCAGCAGCTGCTGATTTAGTGGGTGTAAATCAGCAGCTATGCCATGCACATTTCGTATGAATCAGTCGTAGAAATTAACTATAGCAACTGAATTATTATTAGCTAACAATTTTTCCTTGTACGGTTGGATATAGCTGGAACGTTTACTATTCCAAACGATAATCTATTATATTCGTAGTATCCCATGTGTGTTGTAATTGTGAGCAAGTGTTGCGATTCTGGATGAACTTCAAATTGCAGGTATACGCATCCTTTAGGTCGATTTTGACGAAACGTTATTCATCGGCTAATGTGTGCCATTAATTATCAAACAGTGGAACTGGAATGTTGCTCGTTTTACGTGAATTATTTTTGGAATGTGTTGTGGTGGTTGTTGCACTATTTCGATGTTTCCACATTTGTGCTCTACCAGTTTTAGTACAACATGAGGCGTAGTGTCCAATTAGCTTCCATGAATTCGTGTTACATTAGTTGATGGGCATAAAGCGTTGTAACTTCGTTACATGGTCTCTGTTTCTTCCTCGGCATCGTTTCTGATGATACGAATTATTTTCAGATCTGGCACGCGTTTTCTCAGTTCAATTTCGGCAAATTGATGGCGAATGGCCGTTGCAAAACGATGGTTTAACTGCCGACCGAGAGTCGGGGTACTGTTTAGCAGTTCGCGTACTGTTTTACGGAATTTCGTTTTGTACGAAAAGACACTATTAGTTCGTGATGCGGTGACAAACAACAGATAAATAAATCTCATTCTGCGTTCACGCATAGTTCCTTGTTGTTACCATTGACTTCATGCGACACTGTGCTTCAAAAATATCGATATAATTTTCAGTCGATGATGTTGAAGGTGCGATGTATTGTTTGCATTTCAATTTTTTTATAATTTCACGTTCATCGTAATTATGCGGTATTTACTGTCGGAGTTCTGAATATCGCAGCATCGTGGTATCTAATGCCATATTACAGGAATCTCAGAGATTTGTCCAATAGTGGGTATATTGTTAGAAAAATCATACACTGTGGAATCAAAATGGCCTAATGTATGGCCGTAGGGATGTCGCTTATAGTTTTTCATACTAATCTATCCGAAATTTTTATAAGAAAAAATGTCGTGGTAGAGCTTATGGTGAAGTAAACAAATCACAGAAATTAGTTTACACAGTTTCACAGACATTAGCTTTCTCTAGGTCTTTTTAGCTTTTTGCAAATATTTAGAAAATTATAACAATTACGAGAAAAACGGCTACGAACTAAAAGATCCCATATTAATTTTGCTACATTATCGATCCAGAACAGTTTTCCAAAACTTAAGCGAAAACGATGATTTTTGACAAACAAAAAATTTTCAACTAAAATTAGGCGTACAGCCCAGTAGTGATATATGGTGGAAATCTGTATACAAGAAGCGGCAGCTAGCAAGGAAATTTTTCTCGTTTTTTATGGGTTTTCCCAAATATTCTACATCTCTACAGTCCAGGCGGATTGACTATTGGAAATCAAACTTCATACTTAACCTTCCTCCATTAATTGGGAGATCTTTACGAAATTTAGTGGAAATCTGTGTACCAGAAGTACCAGCTTCCATGGGAGCTTCTTCAATTGTTACAATGATGTTGAAAAGTTTAGCATTTACAAAAACGACAAAGAATTAAAAGGTTTAAATAAATTTAAAGTTCGTGGTTTATTCGAGGTTTACGTATATATTCGTGGTGAAAGAATGTCGGGTGTTGGCCACAATATATTCACCCCTCCATTTTGCTTAATTCTAGAGATAAAATTTTAATCAGCTAAAGAAAATTTTTCTTGTTCCGATGTTGATACAATTTATATTTTTTAGTTTATAGTTTCCTTTCTTGTTTTGAGAATTGTTCGCTTGGAAAATATTCTGGTACCATGTACTGTTTTCTCAAACATAATTTTTTTTCTTTTTTTGCTTTGAAAATATTCTGAAACCGTAAAGTAATTCTCAAGTTTATATTTTTTTCTCACTTTGAGAATTGTTTGCTTTGGAATCGTGTCCTATATTCTCAAATTTATATTTTATTTTCTTGATTTTAGAATTCTTAGTTTTGAAAGTTTTTCGAAATTTTGCACTTAATTCTCAAATTAGATAACCCGATAACTTTGTTTTGAATTTTTTTACTTTGAAAGTGTTCTGATGTTCTGTACTTTATTTTCAAAACAATAATTCCTTAGGTTTCAAAAATGCATTTTAATAAACTATGTGTTGTATTGCGCATATTTAAGCAGTTTTTTGTGACAATTGAATTGAGCTTGAGCTGATTTTGCTTAAATTAAGCATCATTTTTTCAGTTGTCCACTATATGGGAAATTCAAAGCTGCAGTATAATAACAATATTATTCCGTTACTCCAACAACTGTTTAGTTTTTTGTGCCATAGAGATCAGTATTTTTCGTGCAGTTCATCGATTGTCATGATTCGCAAACTGGTAATGTGAGGTTGGTGGTTGTATTTCATTGGATCATTGGTTCATTGGATCTCATTGGATAAGGGATCTAGGGCGAGAAGCAGCCTTCACTTTTCCCTTAACACCATTACACCAATTTTAAATTACAGTCAAACCATTCGTTTTTGTACTGTGTCGCTGACGGTGCGCCGATTGATGTGTCGCATAATTTTTCACGAAACTTTCGAAGATCACATTGTGTTACTAAACACAGAGCAAAATTTATTACAATTCGCCAAACCTGAATATAAATATTTAAAAAAACATTTTTTTCTTAAAGAAATAAAACATCTCGGATACATGGCGAGTGGAGTTGTTTTAAAAGCGGGTTCAGTTAAAGTGATAGCTATAATAAATTATCCGATACCAAAGAATGTGTACCAAACTGCTTCGGGTTCACCGTTAGATTGCTTGTGTCTTGCCGACCTAGGTCGTCAATAAAATATTAATAATTTATTCTGGTGATTTTTTCTTCAGCGCTGAGTTTTCCATCTCACGTCTTCACTTTGATGAGCCATTTGATCCACAGTTACATAAGAACGATTCGTGTAATTCGACATAAGCTAATAAGAAATGTCATCCTATTATTCGTAGGTCTTGTTCAACTTCTCCAGCGGAAGGCTGATTGTTGCTGGAACACATTTTCAATTATTCAACATAGTCAAGCCAATTCGGTTGGATTTAAAGAATCCAATGATATCCTCGAGAAATCGTTTTGTCTCATAGTTCATAAGAAGCCGATATTCGTTGTCCGCAACTTTAATTGGACCAAATATGGGACGAATGACCTTCCTTTCGCAAGTAGATAACATTCTACCGGCCAGGTGTAATGAGTGCTTTGTAAAGTACGAGCTTACACGACTGCGACTAATGTTTAGATAGCAAAAACTTTTATTAATTTTATATGATTGGGCATATAAAACTCGATGTCCAGCAGCATATCGGGGTTTTATGTCTGCCTGCATTTCATTTGATGTTGTTATTACTCTCTCGAGGTATTCAATAATAATAATAATGTTAATATGTATGAAACTGCCCTTGATATCTCCAAGTCCTCGACCAAGAAGCGCGATATCATCTGCATATCCAGAATTTGGCCCGACTTATTAAATATGCGGCGCGAAGAGTCAATATTGCTTTTTCTTACTAGTACCCGAGTGCCAAATTGAACAGCTCAGATGAGGGTGCACCATTCTGTGGAACACCAGATTTTATTTTAAAGGAATTTGATACAGTTCTTTCAACTACGATTTTACAAATAGACTCAAGCGTTGTTAATTTATACATAGAAACGAGTTTCTTTGGTATTCCTAGCCATATGAACGCGGCCTAAAGATTCTCTTGGTTGATACTGTCATATGCCTCCTGAAAGTCTATATATAGTTTATGTATGCTAATATTCCACTCCGAACATGTTTCCAGAATCATGCTTATGGTGCAGTTTCGATCACTGGTTGATCGGTTGGGACAAAACCCACACTGCCTAGTCGCTGATGACGTTTCCGGTGAGGGGGACGAGTCTGACAAGTACAATATTAGCCAACAATTTGTAAACAATTGTATGGCAAATATTCTTCCAAATAGCGACTATGAGATTGTATAGATTTGATGCAAGAACAGAACCTCCGTGATTAATTAGTTCTGCGAGAATGCCGTCGAGACCGCGTGTCTTTCTGTTTATTTCCTCTACTGTGGAATATTCGACAAAGATCTAATTTCTCCGCAGAGTAGTTGGTCTAATAGGGGTCACTTCGTCAGTCCGATTTAGCAGATTTTGGCAAACAGTAGGTTTTCGTTACTGAGAGCACAACAACCACGCTTTGTTCTCAGTTCTCCATTCCGGTCTTTGATGGGTGTAATTGTTGGGTGGAAATCTTTCATCAGCAAAACAGTCTCTTGCGTTTTCTTGTTTCACGTGGAAGCTGATGTTTTCGATACATTTCATACTTCACACCAATCATTGGGGCATTTCGCTGGTTTTTTTTCGACAGTATTTTGAACTAAATAGTAGTTTAAATAGTCAATGTCTATTGATTGGTAACTCCGCAGTGATACTATACGCAAGCGTACACTACATAAACAAATCTTAATGATTTTCTGTTTGTTTATTATTTTATTAAAGTTAGCTGTAACGCAAATAAGTACCGCACTCAATGTCACTCTGGATTGATGATGCAAAGCAAGAATTGTATCCCAATTCGCTTTGCTATCCTCACAAACTACATGACCTAAAACCAAAACAGTGGTAAATTTTTAATTTCTTTGATTCGTATACACAGGGATCATACTACAGAGATGAGCAATAAACCCTTTATTAACCATCTTTGCAACAGCAATAGAGTTACGGTCATATGGCAAAGCTCTTTGAAACATTGAATGTAATGAGACTCGACTTTCTGGCCAATTCAAATCTAAAGTTAAAGTTGACTGACTCCGAACAAGTGGTCCCCTTGACTGGTAATCAGGACAAGGAGGCTGTTAAAATCGTTCATTATCAAGCATGGCTGTCTTGGTTTATTTCCTCTGCCTCGACTATCAATGGTCACGGCTACTTCTAAGATCAGCTACATAGCATAGGATTGGCCTAAAATTCCTTGTCCGATGAGGTATCCAGCCTTCAATCATGTTAGGTTATAAATGTTTAGCTCTAGATATCTAACGGAAGAACAGTTGTCTTCCCTGATTTGGTTTAAGCTCATTGAATTAGACATGCTGATTGGGATATCATCCAAATATAAGGCAAACATATTGTGTTTTACATTTGCCTTTTATTTTTTGGTGTTGTAAGAATCTTCAAATTGAATTCTTTCGCCAAAACAAATAAAGGGTAATCAGTTCCTTAAAGGTTTCAACGTATTTTTCTTTAGATAACCTTTACAACTAATTTTAGTCTGGGTTTCTTAAAGATTTCAGCCAACTAATAGTATAAATCTATGTCCGAAAATTTGACACTACTGGAATTAAATATAACGATACTGAGTCACTGTCCACCATTGCGGGTATCAGAAGGCGAGAGAATTTTGCAACTCAGTTCTAATTAACTGCTCATGCAAATCACATCGACTTAGATTTAAGATTCCTAAAACTCTGATTTTGTATATTCTCTACAACCGGAGTGAACCAAACTCGGAACAAGGCTATCGATTACAGTCGTAACGGATTTACGCTCGGTCACATTAAAACATGAACATAAACGGACCAGAAGTCACATGTTCTACCATTAATCGTTAACGTCAGTTTTCTTCGTTGTAGAGAGCTTCTGTGCACATACGAGTATTTAGCAGTATTAACAAAATACTCAGTAATACCGTTAATCTTGGCTCCGAGGAAATCGTTGAGCTCAAAAGAACAGATAGAAAAGGAAAGCTAGAAGCTATCATTAGCTAGCTTGTAACACCGAAGCGTTCATAAAATTTGGAGCTGATATATTGGGAATTTTGGAATTTTGCCTGGCACTAGTGATGAACTCCCACCATTTAATAAGCGTCAGTCGCAATGAGACTTATTAACCTAGTGCTCGATGTGTAGGGAGTGTTTAGCTTCAATCCAATAAGAAAATGAAAAATCTGAATGGAGTGAAATACAGCTTTAATATGAAATGGTTGATCGGTTCCGTGTGGTAGCTTTAAGTGAGTAAACCTATTCGAAACCTCGTGCTGACAAAATTAATGAAGCCTCTATGGTTTTCTAACTATATTCAACAAACCAAAGATCATGAACTTTTTAGAATTAAGAAAATTTCAGATTCCGTGGTTACAACGTTGTTCACCAAATAGCACGCAAAACAAAAGAGGTATAGAATAAATTAAACTACGTAAGTTTATGGAACGAATTACACTTTACTTTAATGACATAAAACCGTGAAACGATTATTCAAAATATCTTGGCACAACAAGAGAGATGGCATAATTGCCCAAATTGTTGTCATTGTATATACTTTAACAGTTAAACGGATTTGTTTAAATAAATTTTGGTTGAAGAGATGTAACACATGATGAAAAAATCGCCAGCTTAGCCAATTACAATATGCGGTCTTGTCAACTTTTTTTTATAGATACTGGATACCATGCCAAGCCAAGTCGAGCATTTAAATTTATGAGGATGCACAGCATACTAAATTCCACAATCGACACTCAGGCGTCTAGAAATTTACGGAATTTATACCGAAATAAAACGACTTAATCTAAAAAGTTAATTACATTTAGAACATGGACATAGATTGTGAATGGGCACATTTTACACAGATGCTAGATACCATGTCAAATCGAACACACCAAATTTCTTATAATTATCATTGGGCCATATACAAAACTGGGAAAGAACTACCTGGAACTATTATATGATAAATTTTAAGTCGAAAATTATACCGATGCGGACCTATAGGAAGGGGTTCCTTATAGGAAGGGGTTTGAATCATTTAAAAAACCAACGCAGGCAGCCAAACTGCTTAGACAATTGACACAGCATTAAATTCGAATAAACAATTTGATTCATCAAAATCAACCTACGCATAGAGAAAATTTCCAAATTGACAGCCAGATGGCCAAGCGCAGACAGAAAGATCACAAGTATGTTTAATTGTAAGTGCACCTTTAGCCTAGTCAGAAAACTTGTGTGTATTTCAGAATGCACGGAAGGGTTCATTTTAAAATGCTGGAAGGGGTCCAACATTTCAAATATAAACGGATTGAAGTCTACCCATATACGAATTATAGCGTGAATCGTCGCATTCCACTCCATTATCTTACCTCAACAGAAGTAGAAAATCCACCACTATCTTCAGTGGCCGTTACAACTAAAGAATAGACATGCGGTTGCCGCAAATCTTCAAAATCTAATTCTTTCGCTAGTTTAACAATTCCCGATGTCGGTCCAATATTAAACGTTCCGGCACCTTGTCCCTGTGCTTTCAACGTATATCGAATTTCACGATCAGCAAACGACTTTGCTTTCACCGAAATAATGCTAAAATGGAAAATGAAGATTAAGATAAGACAAATATCAAGCATAAATAAAACGCAGTGTTACTTACTCAGAATCTTTCTTTTGATTTTCCGGAATCTCAGCCTCATAGCTGGGCATATAAAATTGTGGAGCCCGTTTTCCACCAACAATCGATAATCGTTCTTCAGGTGTACTCTGGAATCGACGATCATCCACTTTACCATTCTGATCTTCAGCCTTTACATACAAAACATATTCCATATCGAGCTGAAAAGGATCTGTACCTCGAGTTCGAACAACACCAGACCGTTCATCAACTTCAAATCTATATCGTTACCAAATATATAACCAACGTTAATAATAATTTCAAGGAAAATAACAAAATATCATATATTTACCGTCCCCCTGTACGATCACGCACAATGAAGTAATGTATATTATGGTCTGTGTCCGGATCACGAGCTTGTAATGTAAAAACGGGTGTATTTGGTGGAGCATTTAATTGAACAACGGCTTGCATCGGTAATGGACGATTAATAAAATATGGTGGTTCATCGTTAATATCTTTTACATGTATGATCACACGTTGATTATCCGTGTATTTAAGCCCTGCAATTAAATAAAACAATAAACATATTAGTACAGAAATTATCATTTTTATAAATACTAGTGACATCGTGCGATACAATATAAAACTATAATATTTTGTGCATATCCGAGACACAAACCGCATAAAACTGTACTAAAATCGATTTTATGCAAATTTATTCGAAATTTTATTTATTATGTATGGTATGTGTATTTTGTGTTATCTGAGGATAATTTAATTTTTCCACGTGAATAAATTTTGATTTTCCTATCATATTTGTATTAATATACATATACAGATTGCGGATGTAAGATGACACCTCTCGCATAAATTTCAATCGTATGATATCGCACACGATGAGGTGAATTTTATGGGCGAGAGAGCTTGAATCTAAATGTGGTACAGATATGTACGACGATTCAAATTCAATAAATTGATTTCCACTTTTAAAAAGTTTACAAAAACTTGAAAATAAATAGTAAAATTAAAATCCCATGCAGAATTCAATAAAAAACTCAACTTCAAACTTTTATTAAATTTGTTGTTGTTTTCGTAAGTAAGTGCAAGATGAAAATGAAATTTTCCTATTTTGCTTCTCATTTTTTTTTTGTTTTGCTAGCTTGATTTGATTTCAATTTTATATTTCTATCGTCTCGATGTTGTAAGTATGGTAAGGCAGGCAACAACACATACAAAAAAACTAATTTTTCATGCAACAAATAATTCTTGAGATAGTTTTTTGTGTTCTCCCAATATTTACGTTCGTTCGTCTTAAAGAGGGTAGATGTACTTAAGAATATATTTCTGATTTTGAAGAATTTATGTTAGTTTCCATTTCTCGAAATAATTCTAGGAAATTGAATTTTTTATTTTTTCTACCATTTCCAATAATAATAATCATCATATACGAAAGGAATTTTTTTTGTAGTTTCAGTTTGGTTTGAAGAGGTATGCAAATGATAAAAAATTGTTCATGCAATTTTTAACGTTATATTAAACTAATGGATTACAGTTAAATATGCTTAGTGGAATAGCACTACTATAGCGAATGCCGTAATAAATCCATTAACCCTAATAGGAAATGAGGTTAAATATATCGCGTAGTTTTAAATATTTTTTTTTATTTTAATTCAAAAAAGTTTTTCAGACATTAAATGATCAAAAAACTTTATCGGTTAAAAATCCTTATAAACGCTATAGCGTGACCGAAGGCTCGCAAGGTATTTCAGACAACATAACTCTAGTGACAAAAAACTAGGAATGTAAATATCTCGGCCAAATGTAAATCTCAGTTGGCCAGACGAGAATAATTATCAGCAATCTTAAAAATCACCCTCTCACACGATACTAAATTTGAATCTGGCAAAACCAAACAAATACCCCTTTAATATTGTGGTATTTTTTGTGTTTGAAATATGAAGCTGGATTTGCGACAGATATGCGAGAAATACATTTTGAACTAACTCCAGCGAGAACGTGAAAGCTTATCCATGGCCCTAATATTGACGAAGCAATACTATTGATAAATGGTTTTTGTTAATCATCGTGCATTTGTAAACAAAATAATCACTATTGGTTGTCCTAAATCGGTTAGTCAAATGTTCTGAGGCTACACTTGACAAATGTTTCCGTTTATATACTTCGCTATGGGCTTCAAAAAATTCAATGGAATGCACTCATGTTAAAATCACCATTGATCCTGGTCAGTGATAAGTACAATTGTGGTCGGTACGAAAGCTTCAATTTTTAAATCCTGCTTTTTCAATTAGCTCGCTTTCCAAAATCTCGCTTTTTAAAGTCCCGCTTTTTAAAATCCTTCTGTTGCTCTTAAAAAAAACCAGGAGCTGGATTTTTTAAAACACATAAACCATTTTTTTGTCTACATTTTTATTAAAAACTCGCCGTTTCGTAACCGTTCATTGTCAATTTGAATGATGGGATGTGATTTGCATTTAAACAAACATTTTAAAGAATTTTTGCTAATTGAAATGCTCAATGGAACTTAGCCATTCCTCAACCAATCATTGTCAAATTTGGTTTGCAGAATTGAATTAGAATTGAAAGTTGCATTTCCAATTTTCTATAGTGATAATATCAAAATTTATTTATTTTAGAACAAATTCCAATTTACAAAATTTTTGTTATAATTTCTAATTTAATTAAGAAATCTACAATTTAGTTTTAATCAACGGTTTATTATAATTTGGTAAAACAGTTAGTACTTATTTATTATTGATTGTATCATAAACCAGTTTGGAAGTATGTTTACTGAAGAGGAAAGGTTTGACTTCCCCAAAAAATCCAACCATGAGTGTAGTATCACAACTTGCGGTATTCAATCTGCTAAATAAACGGAAGTGATCATGTGTATTAATATGTTAGAACATCTAAATTAACTTTAAATAATTAAAATAACCCAATTAAATAAATTCGAATTTTTTGCGGAATGTTGCGATTATTATTAATTAGGTTTTGCTAAAATAGATCAATTTTGGAAATTGATTTGGCCTTTTATTCAAGTATAGCTTGATAGTGTGGAAATTTTTTCTTTAGGGGGTGAGGGGATTTTCTATTTATCTGCTTTTGCCCTGATCGATATTTCGCATTATTTGCTTTAGTCCATCGACCTAGTAGAGTCAGCCGTTTGAACTGCTCTTATCATGTCGCCGCAAATAGCAGCACCATCACAAAAGAGAATTAATTTTGTTATATAATTACCGGCGGATTTTGTTTTTTCATTTTGTATCTCTTTTTCCTCTAAATAAAACATCTTAGTCCAATAAAATATTAAAAGTTATCCTTAAAATGGCAAATTGGTTGACATAAAAGGCCGAAGTAAAGGAACTCGGTAAATGAAATCTTAAAATTTAACAATATTCCATCTTTCCGCAATTTCTTAAAGAATGACAATGGATTTTGGACAGTAGTATTGATGAGGGATTTTAAAGTAAGTTTTGGACCAAATTCTAGGACCTGTTCATGCTGGACTAAACTAGGCCATTTCATAACCTATTATGGGCTATGGTGAAAGTTTTTGAGATATTGGCCAAAAACAGAAAATAACTTATATGGCCGCAGAAAATCAAAAATTTATAGTGAAAATTCTAATCAATAAATTTTCCCCAAATTATCCTTGTAGTCTCATGACCTATGCTATTAGAAAAACAACCGAAAGTATTGGTTACTAGTGGAAGTGTCTGATATATTGGCCAAAAAATGAGAGTAAATTTTGTCCAAAACTTACTTTAACATCCCTGATCAATACTACTATCCAAATTTCATCGTCATTCTTTGAGAAAAAACGGAAATTCGGCATATTGTTAAATTTCAAGATTTCATTTACCGAGTCCATTTACTTCGGAGATCAATCAATTTGTCATTTTAAGGATCACCGGGATGTTTTATTTAGTGAGAAAGAGATACAAAACGAATAAATAATCTCCGCTGGTAATTATTGGGTGTAGTGTATAAACGTATTTCCGCCCTTTTTATAGAGGTGTCGTTAGTATCACTGCTTGCATATTATTCAATCGGGAAATACACGTTTTTTGGAGGTTAGATGTCAAGCTTGAATAATTACTAGTGTCATTTGTTCAAAGCGTAAACAACAATTATATTCATGTAATTGAAAATGTCGAATTTTGTGCAAAAAACAGCATTTGCGGGAAGTTTTACTTCATTATTTTTTGTTGAAGGAAAGTGCAGCGGAAACAAATCGTTTGCTTGTGGAAGTTTACGGTGAACATGCTCCATCGAATCCGGTGGTTTCCACGTTTCAAAGTTGGCGATTTTGACGCAAGAGACAAAAAACGTGAAGGCGGACCAAGAAAATTTCAAGATACAGAATTGGAAGAATTGCGGATGTGGACCCTTGTCAGACCGAAAAACAATTGGCAGAAGAGCTGAATATTACCCAAACGATGTGTTTCGCAACGTATACATGCAATGGGATAGGTTCAGAATCTGGGAAATTGGGTGCCACACAAATTGAAAGAACGGGACATGGAACGTCGGAAACCCATGTACCAATTGTTGCTTCAACGACAACAAATGGAGGGGTTTTTGCATCGGATCATCACTGGGGATGAAAAGTGGATCCATTATGACAATCCAAAGCGCAAACCAGCATGGGTCAAGCGAGATAAACCAGGGCCGCCGACGCCAAAAGTAAATACCCATGGTTCGAAGGTGATGCTTTGTATTTGGTGGGATACCTTTATTATGAGCTGCTGAACGAGCGGGAAACCATTACGGGACAAGTTTATCGACAACAACTGATGGCTTTAAAGCAAGCTCTAGCTGTCAAACTACCGGAATGGGACAAAAGGCACGATAAGATTATTTTGCAACACGACAACGCTAGGCCACATGTTGCTATACCTGTCAAAAACTACTTGGACAAGCAGAACTGGGAAATTCTACCCCACCCGCCGTATTCACCAGACATTGCTACCGCTGATTACCATTTGTTTCGGTCGATGCAATCAGCCCTGGGACAGCAGCACTTCACTTCATATGAAAACGTCAAAAAATGGGTCGATGAAAGGATCGCCTCGAAACAACCAGACTTCTGCCTTCGGGGAATCCGTTTATTGCCTGAACGATGGGCAAAGGTTATAGATTCCGAAGGCGCATACTTTGAACAAAACATTCTTTCATTTTCTATACAAACTAATGTGATTTATTTCACTAAAAAAGGTCGGAAATACATTTGTACCCCCAATATATTTCAAAAAAATTCTCTTTTGTGATAGTGCTGACACTTGCAGCCAGTAGTGTAATCTCTTATTGATCACTTCAAATTTCCGCTATCTATACAGCATGTTCAACTGCCGTATTAACAATGCTGTATAAGATAGCGGAAATAAAGAAATTTGACAGCGGAAAATAAGAGATTACGCTACTCGCCACAAGTGGCAGCACTATCACAAAAAGATAATTTTTTGTTACATTATTATCAGTGGAAATTATTTATTCATTTTGTATCTCTTTTTCACTAAAGCGGAATAACATATTAAAAGTGATTCTTAAAATGACAAATAGATTGATCTCCAAACTAAAAGAACTCGATATATGAAATCTTGAAATTTAGCAGTATTCCGTCTTTCCACCATTTCTTAACGAATTACGATGAAATTTGAATAGTAGTAGTGGTCAGGGATTCTGAAGTGTTTTTGGTCAAAATTTTAGGATCCGTTCATGTTCGACTAAACTAGACCATTTCATAACCAATCCGTATGAAATGTGGTTTCTAGATTGATTTTTAATTGAAATTTAATTGATTTTGTGCTGGAGAGAACTCGGCTAAATTTTAATTAATAATTGTAAAATTTGCATCGCATACAGGAATAATTCGGACAAAATTTATTGCAGACATCAGTTCTTCCCAGTGTCTGGCCAATATCTCAAAAAAACTTCCACTAGTAACCAATACTTTCGGTTGTTTTTCTAATAGCTAAGGTCATACTGAGACTGCGTGGAAAATTTGGGGAAAATTTATGGATTAAAATTTTCACTATATTTTTTTAATTTTGTGCGGCCAATGAGTTAAACCTGTTTTTACACGGTGATACGTTCCAACCGTGTAAAAAAACTGTGCAAAATAGACATTAAGTACATACAAAATAGGCCTAAAATGCTTAACAGATTTTTTTTTTCAAACCCGTGTAAAAATACATGGTCTTTAATTAAATCAGGACTTTAAACCAAACAGGTTTGGGCATATTGACCAGAAACTGAGAAGAACTTATATGACCGCAGAAAATCATAAAATTACAGTGAAAATTCTAATCAATAAATTTTGTCCGAATTATCCCAGTATGCGATGCAAATTTTACATTAATTAAAAATGGCCGGGTTCTCTCCAGCTCAAAATCTATTTGTGATAGTGCTGCCACTTGTGGTGAGTAGCGTAATCTTAATTTCCGCTACTTTATATAGCATGCATTAACAGCCATTTGTCAATCAACGTGTTTTGGGTTTCTTATGTTTTCGACGATTAAACATGTTTAATCAGTATTAAGTTGCTAGACATTGCCACAATCGTTAATTGGAAAATGGTTACAAAACCTTCTACCACTAAATGGAATCATACGAGAATAAACGGTTATCCAGGACCAAATAAAAAACACGCGATAATCCAGGAAACATCATCTTTATCATTTTTACAGTGTATCTTATAAAGCGCTTCTTTTCGTTTTCGTTAATACTACTTTACTCTGCTGTTCTAATACATCAATGACAAGCACTTAGGGAGGCAGCATGCGGAACATTAATTACTGATTTTATTGTGTACAAAAAAGATCAAACTGTGAATAGTGCACATTATTTTTGAAAATCGCCTGATTTTTTGGTGATATTATAAAAGAAGACACTTCTTGCTACCGGATTGCCGTATAAATCTCAATTTAACTCAGTTATTTTTTTTTCACTACCTAATATACAAAACACCACAAAACCATTAATAACATTTTAATCACCCAACAGCCAACCCCTAACCAACCACAGGTGACCTTATACACCATTTTTGACTAAAATTAATTGACGCCCAAAAAAATTCTATTTTTAATATTACATAATTTTGGGTGGTGATGCTGAACATTAAATAATAATTAGATAATTTAATTTTTTTAAGGTTAATTAATAAAATGGTGAAGAGTTTTATTAGTCAAAATTATTGTTATTATTATTAAACTTAATCTATCATTTTATTATGTGCCGAAAACGCTGTGGACTGGATGTTTACGATTATAAGCAAAATATTAAATTTCAATTATATAAAATCGGTCTTATTTTTTACACTTTGTAGTCTGTATGCTGTTATGAACGATAATAATATAAAAAATTATAAAACTACAGGGTGTCTCAATTTGGGATGCTTACTCTTTAAGGAATCCATGGTTTGGTTTCTCATGTTGAGGAAAAATCGTATTGATCGGTGACTACGTACTAATGTGGCGGGAGGCGTGAAAAAATACGGTCAAGCATCAAATTTTGCACTAATAAACAAAAATAAATGGCGAGCATCTGTCAAAATAACGTAAACATTAACGAAACATATAAGTAAATCTTTTAATTTTGTTTAAAATTAGCATAATAAAGAAAACTCAAAATATTGCTGTTGGCATGAAATTAATTTAGGCTTGGATCTTAGCTACGTTTTGTTAATAAATTCTCATTATGTAAATATGGTCGAAGAAAAAAGCGAGAACGAGTGTCAAGCATAGTGTGCATAGTGCAAAATCAAAATTTCTCGCTTCTGGCTAAAGGTCGCTCAAAAGAGGCGACTCGTTGTGTGCAAAATCTCAGTCCAGAACATATATACAATAATCTAATGGCGTCGGTAACGCTCTTCGTAACGATGGCTTAGCTCCAGATAGGCGTTGACAAAAATGCCGAGATCGACATTAACATTTTTAAATTATTAAAAATGACTTTTATAGTGACTCTCTCTCTATCTACCTCTATAGCTTTCGTATCCCTCCCATGAAGCGATCCCGTCCCCAGTTTCGACATCCTGTTATGGATAGGTCTAGTTGGACGTCGTCACACAGCGAAGTCGGGGTTCCTAGATGACGCACACCGACTGATGAAACACACCTTGTTGTGGAAACCTTGCTTTGTGACCGAGACGTCTAACTCGATTGGATTTGATGAATCCGATGATATCGCTATATCGCAAATTCCGAGATGTGCTATGGAGATGTACCTGGGTGTTGCTAAAAATTTGTTGTTGCTACTATTCACCTCCAAGCCAAGTCTTCTTGCGTAGCGATATAAAACTGTCCTTGATATCGATAGATCTTCGGCCAAGAAGTACGGTATAATATGCTTATCCAAGAATTGGGACTGACTTATTAAATATACAGCGCGCAGTTTCAATGTTGTTTTTCCTCATTACGTACTCATGCGCCAAATTGAACAGCACACGCGCGAGTGCTTCTCCCTGTCGAACACCAGACGATATTTCAATGGTGTTTGATACAGATTCCCTTCAATTACGAATCTACATACAGACCTAGACGTTGTTAATTTTCACAGAGAAACGAGTTTCTATTATAGTGACAGAACAAAAAAAATTCTCATCAACTAAATATCTCTATGTGCCGTTCCACACAGTGCGGCAACACGATGCGTTTTCCTTCGTCTGTTACCTCTTTGCCTATAAACAAAATGTTAAAGTGGAGGTTTTGCAACACGTTTGCTGCAATAATTTTATGTGAGGCTCATATTCTATACTCACTAACACAACCGAAAAAAAAAATTAGGGCCAGAATTTTCTTTTTGTTGTTATGCGATTAGTGAATTTTAGATGTTAGTTCATTACGTATTAGATTTTTAAACGTAATTCTTTGTTTTTACTATCCGTTTCTTTCAAGCATCCAATATAAAACTAAAATAACTTTACGCATACATAGACACGTGCGCTTGAGTTGTGCGTGGAAAGGCCAGATGACAAAAACAAAACTCAAAGATCACTAGATTTTTTTGGTAAATTATTAATGTCCGTAATCTATATTATTGATTTATTCGGTGTTGTGTGCACTAAAATGCCTCCGCATGAGTATAATGGAAGAAAACAGCGTTATGCCATAGACAGACTACTGGTCTCATAACTATAGTTTCGAGATCACGATTTCCTAAATGAGAATTCAAGACACACTACAACTTCTTTTGCCTTCTCGTTTGGCTTTAAAATAGTAATGGAGTAGGAATTGACAAGAATGTCAAGGTTGACATTTAAGTGACTTTTATATTGACAGAACAGAAAAAAATTTGTTCCCGCCAACTAAATTTCACAATGACAAATATAAAACTCAAAGGAAACTAGATTTGCTTGGTAAACTATTAGTGTCCGGAACCTCCATTTTTGATGTATTCGGCGTTGGGAGCACAAAAATGCCTCGGGATGAGAAAAAATATCGCATTCCGAAAATATGTATAAACCTAGTCGTAAATCATGGTTACGCATGATACATTACAACGAAATCATGGTTAACTCGAAACTATAGTTATGAAACCAGTAGTCTGTCAGATCACCGAACCGCGATAATTGTGAATTGCCTTAGATGCTCAAGCGGCTCGAGAACACATAATACCAAGATACCATGAATAACTTAACCCAACGCCGCACTCAACGATAAGAAACAAGAACAATTCAGACAAACTGTCCCAATTGAATCTCCTAATTTCAATAAAGTCGGTGTTACGTTATTCACTCAGTTGTAATGCAATGAATATCATGTGCAAATTCTGCAAGTCAAACAACTTCATCGCTGAGAGGCCCAGTGCTGTCGCAAAGGACAGGTTAAACGGCCAAAGCCGATTGATATCCAAAACCAATTGCGAACTTGCATATCCTTTCTTTATGCAAGATCTCGCTATAGCTTCGTGATCAAATCATTTCAAAAAACAATGGAGTTTCACTCGATGGTCTTCAACAATGGTGCTGACATTGTGGATGTTACCGATCACAGACATACATTTTTAAGTTCATGGTCAGTTATTCAACTGATTTTAATCATATTTTTCCCATTGTACTTAGTGTTACTTAGTATAGTGTAGTATTATATAGTACTTAGTGTTAAACTCACATCTCCTTTCTTGACGACTATATTGAATTGAATTCTGAACGTTGAATTTAGAAAATATGAACCATTCAAAATTTGCATCCAATGATAATTAAGGTTTATCGAACACCTTTAGAAATAGTAGACACATGGGCCCTATATTCAAAACTCATGGAAATGTGCAAAAACCAATACACGACATGAACGGGTAATCTACGTTCACCAGCTATGCCTGGTAGGTAGGACGGCAAATAAAATACCTGCAACAGGTGGAACAACAGAAAATTATTAGCCAAGGTGGGGAGGGGGGTAACTGGGCAATCAATACTCTTCGGAGGCTGGCTATATGGATTCTCTAGTAAGTAAATTATTTTACTAATTTTTATACATCTTGACTCATTCTACCTTTTTTGATTTTCTTTAGATAGTCAATTTCTTTGCTTAGCTGAGCAAGTAATTATTTCATTTGCTGCAGCCTGAAAGCAATTCCATAACATAAATTAAAAATGAAAGTTTATACTGAGACTCAGCTGCTATTCTAGAGAAAGAACTATATACCCAGAAAAATAAAACATGGATCTCTGGGAGAGGCTGCAATGAAAGAAACAATCATTTGCTCAGCGAAGTGAATAATTTGAGCGTGAAAAGAAATTGAAAACTTAAAATTAGTCGAGGACTGAATCCTAAAGGAAAATAATTAATTAAATACTTCAGGTAAAATTAAAAGAAAGCCACATCATCACGTAAGAATAATCAAAGCGATAGGTAAGGTACAAGTATTATTCCAAAAGTTGTTAAACCTGAGGTCAATCAAACAAAACGTTGTAAAACTTCCAAGAACATTGCTCTGGTGCTGGTTTACTTATGAGGCAAATAATAAAAATGAGAAAACGAGGAAAGAAACGAAACTTTTAGTCAAATGGGACTCTCTCATTTTAAGCTAACTTTTTTTACAACAACAAGAAGTTCAAAAATATATGGTATGAATGAAGTTCTTCACAAGAAAGTGATAACTGAAACCCGCATACTACAATACACAAAATGTCAGCGCTTTAATCACACCTAAAATAAAAATATTGCGATGTGAAAAATATTCAGACAAACACATGACTCAGCTATATAGAACGAGCAAACATGAGACTAGCTAAATAGTGCGTAATTATATCGATCGGCATCCAGCTAATTATCGAGGCTGTGTGGTTACTAAAGAATTACAAAAAATAAGAAATAAAACTACGCAGAACCATGAAAATCTAAACACACATACGTCAAAGCAGATGGAACTCAACCAAGCAACATAGGACAAACAAATGTTTTAAAAAATAGAAAATATCGACATATTCGTTTGGTAAAATCCGAGGTTATAACTTATATATCATTCTATTCATCCATCGGAAAGAGCAAGAGATGGACCCGCTTTATTAATAACTGAAAATATTAAACACCGCTTTGAAATAAAAATCGAAGAAAAAGCAATGCAAGTCACTACTGTAAGGATCAATGTGGCCCCGCACGGCATATTTTGAAAGTGGATTACATTCAACAATTAAATTGGTACCTGTTGGGGATTTACACTTAGGATATCAAAGAGCAGAGAATTGTTCTCAGCAAGAAACAAACAGGCCCAGTGACGAAGCAAAGATATCGGGCCTAATACATTTCTATTCATGACATAGACGTATAGTAAATTTCTAACATCGGATCACTCACTCGTTATCATGATAGTCAGGGAAACTATTGAATCAAAAGAGAAAGTGCTCACAAATTTAAAAACAAACTGGGATCTATTTCGCGGAATAAATAAAGGAAAAATCAACGCAGGTGCAAGAAAAAAATGTTCTTTGGTAGTCGAAGTGCAAAAACAATGAAATCATTCACTTTGCTGCAATGGCAGGCACCTCCAGTAAACAAGATGAAGGTAAGCTTAACCTGACCTACCCAATGGAAGTTAGACAGTTGGCAAAGAAAAAACGACGGGCTCCTAAAACTTGGCAAATTAATCGAATACGGAAGAACAAAACAACTCTTAACAATTTATGTAACGCTATAAAATCCCTTCTTAAAAAGTTAAAAATGACTCACTCAACAATTGTGATATTGAACTAGTAAGCTCAAGTGATGAAAAACATAATTACTCAATGTGTAAGGCGACAAAGGGACTCTAAGGCCCAAATTTCAAGTGGCCTCAAATAGAAAAGATTAAAAAGATATGAAATCTCCGGAGGATTATCAACGCAATCTCTCAGTTGAAATACGTCCAGCGCCAATGTAAGGTACTAGAAGTTATTATCACAACAAAACTTAATAAACCTTTCCAAGATAAACTCTTCAAAAAATTACTACTAAAGATACTTAAATCAATAATTCAGGATAGAGGTTCGATTCCTCCACGTTAACTTGGAATCAGAGAAATGCATTCTGCAATTGAACAAGTGCATAGGATCACAAAAATAAATGAAAGTACGTTACTAAACAAAAAGTATGATTGTCATCCTGGACGTCGCCCACGCATCTGTTAAAGTTTGGAATGAGGGTCTGGTATACAAGACGCGTAAAGATTTGCCGAGACAATTCTATGACATACTAAGATCTTATTTGTCCAATAGACATTTTAAATATAATGACTAGAGTTAGGAGTGCATATTTTTAAACATATCAGTCACTTGGAACTTGGACAAGTTTCACATATGAGGGTTCAAAAAATATAATTTTTTCAAATATCATTTCAGCATTACTTCAGTAGAAACCTTGAAACTACAGGTCCTTAAATCTAACTATGTTAAATTTGTATGTGTGAGGATCGATGAAAGAGCACAGTTAGTTGAAGCAAATATAAATTGGCAGTCGTGTAAAGTTGCGCTTTACAAAACACTAGACAGCACTGGGGCGACGACGTAGAACAGGATCTTCAAAGAATAAGATGTCTAAACTGGAAGCGGCAGAACCCCTTCATGAGATGTGAAATCTAAAGAGAGAGAGAGAGAGAAAAAGAGAGAGAGAAATAAAAATTGAAGGGATAATTTGTTGTGCTTGTTCCATTTTGTAAATTATAATTAAATACTTGTATCAACCTTTTATATGTACGAAAGATTCACCTCTTATTTAACTAGAGCCCTTCAAGTCAGCTGGTCCGGATGGGATTGTACCAGCAGAAATTCAGAAGAACTCGGAGGTCTTACTTCCCTGGCTGGAGGTTATCTACAAAGGGTGTCTGAAGATGGAGTACATCCCGAAGAAATGAAGGGAGGCTAGGGTGATCTTCATCCCGAAAGCGGGTAGAAGCTCGCACAGCAAACCTAAGGACTTAAGACCAATAATTCTGTCATATTTTCTGCTGAAAACCATGGAAAAGTTGCTGGATGTCCATATTCGTTCAAGAATTGTACCCAGAAACTGGGCACGGTCTCAACATGCGTACCTTAAGGCTAAGTCCGTGGACATGGCATTACATACCTTGGTTCAGGAAATTGAGAAGCCACTGGATTTTCAAGAATACTCGTTGGTGGCGTTTATCGATATCTAGGGCTGTTTCAACAACGTGAAGGTAGAGGCAATTAGGGTGGGATTGTTAACCACTTGAGATTGAATACTCGGTAACCAGGCTAATTAATCACCTGCTAGGTAGCAGAAGGGTTATTGCGGAGATGGGGAAACTTTCCGTTAGAAAACGGGTTGTTCGGGGAACACCCCAGGGAGGCGTCTCCTTCCCCTTCTTTGGAATGCAGTAATCAATTGACTGCTATTGGAACTGGAGGGGGAGGAATAGGTGTGGTTGCTTATGCCGATGACGTAGCGATAGCGGTCTCAGGGAACCACCCATGTACAATTAGAGATGTGATGCAGAATCCGTTATCAATCACTGCGGGTTGGGCCAGCAGATGTAGTTTGGGGATTAACCAATCTAAAACAGAACTGGTCCTTTTCACAAGGAGATATAAAATTCCGGTAATGGTTCCACCAAGTTTAAATGGTACTATGCTGGCCCTTACTGATAGGGCGAGATTATTGGGGATTCTCCTCGATAGTACGCTCAGTTGGAAACCACACACGATAAAAAGAGTAAAGAAGGCCACTGTGCCACTCTACTCTTGTAAAAATGCCATCGGAAGGAAAACCGGAGCTGGTGCACTGGCTTTGCACGGCAGTGGTAAGGCCCATACTACTGTATGATATGTGTATGGTGGCCAGCTCTGGAGAAATTATCATACAGAAACATGACGAACACAAAACGACCGCACTAGTGCCTTAGAGGTAATGCTGTACCTTCTCCCGTTGGATATTATCGGTAAACAAATCAATACGGCCGCACGGCTATCAGCGATTTCGGGGTGGAAGTGTCTGCAAAAAGGGGAAATATAGCCAATTCTATGAGGGATGACCTGATGAATTTGGATTATATAACACCTCTTTGGTGCTTTTGCAAGCGTTTTAAAGCGATTCTCTCCTCTAGGGAGGATTGGAAGAATGGTCCCATTATGGAGACCGGGTAGTTAAATTCTTCATCGACGATTGAAAGCTCGATGGTAGAGTAAGAGCTGGTGTGTTCTATGGGGAATTAAACTTAAGTCTAGCTTTTCGTCTACCTGATTACTGCAGCGTGTACCAGGCTGAAGCTAGAGCGATTGAAGAGGTCATGAACAGGTTGAAGCACAGTGTAATATCGTTCACTGATATTACTATCTGTGTGGATAGTCAAGGATGTCATTGGATTATGGGAGGGGGGGGGGGTCCACTCTGACGTTGAGGTAAATCACAGGGCAGACGAATCAGCAAGGTACGGCACGAACCAGGGAGAAAATGTGTAGGAATACTTGACAGTCCGACTGGCAGGATAGCGAAGCAAGTGGGGCCTGAGCCATGTTTGAAGCGATCCAAGATCTTGATCACACTAAGAGGGTCATACGAGAAGGCGGGCTTTAGATGTAAATGACTTCTGCAGAAGCTGCAAGGGCGAGGAGGAGGAGAAGACTCTTGTTTACTTCCTATGTTCATGTCCTGCGCTAGCTGACCGAAGACATGATCACTTGGGCAAATACACTATGGACAGCCTTTCTGATATCGAAAGCTGTAATATGCGAGACCTTTTACGTTATGTGAATAGCACTAGATGAGTTTAAAGGGAGTTTAATGAAATCGGATCATGTGGTATCACAATGGGCCAAAACTGGCCCAAGCGTACGGTAGAAACCACTGAAACCTAACCTAATCTATTTGATTAGAATCTTAAATCGGAACACCCTGTGCAAAAAATAAAATAAAACAATTTAAACAATTTATTTTATTTTAAAAACAACACTCAATTCATCGAGCTATATTTTTCAATCGTCAAGTTTAATCTGCTATGGATGAAAACGTGCAAGTGTGATCAAATATACGGGTACATAGATATAGTCCTGGGGAAAACGAACAATCGTATTATCTATCGAGTGTATTACCCTCAACGGGTAAATGTAAACGTGATTTATTAAAATCGAATAAAAATCAAAACTTCACTCCCCAAACCACCAGAACATTTTTAGAACACAAATAAATCATACACACAGATCCACACCAAAACCACACCCATGTTAGTTCGAGTATTCTAATAACATACAAAATGTAACGCATTTGAATATTTATTTGTCGGTTTGTGATTATTTTTTGCTTGCTATTCACCTCAAAATTGTAACAAAAAAAAAAAATCGGTAATTTAATCAAATGAAATGGAAAAATCTATTGTGGCCACAACACATATACATATACATTTTCGGAATTTCATGTGAAAATAAAATTCTATCGAAAATAAATGATTACCAGGGAATTGGGAGTGAAAATGAATGGTTTGACATAAAACATGCAATATTTTGTTGTTTAACATGTATATTGAAAACACCTTTAAAAAGTATTCCATGCAAAAATAATAATTGAGTTCCACTTCCAAATAGATTATCAGATATCATTACACACTAATGAATGAAACTTGTTTGCAAACGCTTTGCAGTATTTTAAACTATGAACTTTGGGTTTATACATCGCGGTAAAATTACGAAAAAGAGGCGAGTGGCAGAGAGAGGTACAATGATAACTACGAGTAGTTCATCACCCACGTTAATCAACCAGTGATTGGGTTAGTACAAATTGTGGTGACCGCTTGGGAACATTATAGAAGACCGTAAATTATTGATTGGAACGAAACTTCCATTCATTTGACCTTGACCGTTGTCTATCCATATTGCGACTTAATACTGTGTTTTTTGCCCACAGTAAGAATTTGTTCATAATTTTAAAATTCTTTATTTATTT